>JABWTJ010000361.1:879401-1241028 GCA_016801875.1 Solanum sitiens | reverse complement strand
ATAATTTACGCAAAATGGGGATTTGAATTGCAATTGAGCTTTCAGATTTAATTTTTTAAAAGAATGAATTTTAGATTTGGGATGAATCGTATTTAGAAGTCCAATTTTTTTATAAATGACTTTATATTTAGCCCGACTAATTAGACACTCGATCATATGAAAAATGTCAAATTCAATAGCCGATTTCAAAATCTATATTTAAGATACTCAAAATTTATAATTTTTTGTTAGAATGGGTTTAAATTGGCTTAAAGACTGATCAAACCTAATTTAAAGTCAGTTTTTGAATTCTGAAACGGTTTGACTTGTATAAAAAATAAGTTAAAATAAGGTCGAAAGTATTTGATAAAATAAAAAATGACTTAAAATAAATCAAACATCAAAAGTAGATTTCCCCTATTTTTTTATTTTTTAACCTAAAAGTCATTTTAGTTTGACGTTTTTTTAAAAGTAAATTTATACCACTAGACAGTGGTCTAGTGGCTTCTTATCAAGGGAAAAAGGATAAATATACCCCCGAACTATCGTAAATGGTATGCAGATACTCTACGTCATACTTTTGGGATATTGGTGCCCATGTCGTCCAAAAACTAGAGCATATATATCCTTCTCTCTAACAGAAGACTAAATAGGAACACGTGGCGTTATCTTATCCGTCGATAAATGACGGATCGGTGGATAAGATTATGACATGTGTATGTTAGTTAGTATGAAGGGTATATATGCTCTAGTTTTTGGATGGCATGGACAACAATGTCCTAAAAGTATGACGGAGGGTATTTGCATACCATTTATGATAGTTCAGGAGTATATTTGTCCTTTATCCCTTTTATTAATAATACACATAAAAATTCTCAATAGGAATGAGTACAAACAAGGGAGGCTAGGTCTTAATTTATCAATCCCATGAGTTACCTAGCACATACTAATTAACAACCATGAAGAAGATGCGAGCCGGAGAGAACTAGATATTTTATGATCATCATAAAGTTTATCATACACTCTATGGTGATATTACAAGTGAGGGTTCTTAAGTAATGAAAAATCATAAAAGCTAGGGAGAAAGTTGAGTTATAAACCTCAAACTTCCTTTTACAAATGTATGAAATAAAAAAGATAAATTGGCCTTCTAAAGGAACCTGAAGTATGTTTCTCTTGTCTTTCTTCTTCAAATTTGTCCATTAATACTTGATAGTTCATCACTTCTTGGCTTAATTGGATCTTGTTGAAGTTGTTGACACTGTCATATGATTCTACTTCGTCAGTCGCATAGGTAGGTGCCTTGGAACAAACTCTGTCACTTTACCATCCCAACTATACTTTCTTTCATGCTTCGTTTTGTTGTTGCGTTGTTGCCTAGGAGAAATATCAGCATTCCTAGTTGCATTTGCAAAACAATAATCCAACGTTTCCTCTTCCTCTTCCTTATCTTCCTCAGAAATGTCCTCATCATCTAGGTTAGCAAATTTATTTGGGGACAAAGTACTACTACCACCAACTTGTAGTTGTTTGTTAGTGTTAATAGGTGTTAGAGAAGCCAATTTTATCAATATTAGAACTCACCAAATGATCATTTAAGATTGCAACAACATTTGTTGATGATGACAAACTTTGTCAGGGAGTTACTAACTTGGCGCTACTAGCTAGTCACAGCTGTTGGACTCAATTTCTTTTGCGTAGGAGGGGAAGTGACTTGTTCTTCCTCTTCATCTACTATATCTGTCCATCTTGGAGTACTTATTGCGCCTTGTTGTTCCATAGAAATAACTAATTCATTTGTAGAGTTAACTTGAGATGAATTGATCTCATGCACAATATTATTCGTAAGAGCATCAAAAGTGTTAAAACACAAGACCTCGTTCAAAATAATTTCTCGAGCACCTGAATTCATAGTTTCACTGTCTACAATAGGTTGCACTGTCTTACGAATAGGCGAACCGATAACAATACTTGGAGAGTTTTTCTTCGTCACCACATCTCAATTAGATTCATGTTCCAGTTCCACTCCTTCACCTGTACTAGTTTGTCCCATCTTGAAGCCGCTATAAAAAATCTTACTATCACCATATTTTTATCATGATCGCTAACCATTCTATGAGCTCTAATTCTTTTATCTCCAAATCTACACCCATTAATATTTATTTTGATCCAACTTTATGAGTTAAAGTTAAAATTTTATAATTTTGCTGTCAATATACAATACTTTTATGTGAAACACTATATTTTTGCATTACCCATTTGATATGACTAGAGATACTACATTTCATTCTAGTGATAAAGATTTTAGTCCCTCCATATTTTGCAAGCACATCCAGTTTTCCACAATTTCCAACAAATAATGATAATAATAATAATAATAATAATAATAATAATAATAATAATAATAATCTTTTTAATAATTAAAGAATGCAACTTGTGAAAACTTTATAATTTTTTAAAAAAAAGTTTCATGTATACAATTCAATTTCAATGGTTGTAACAAAAGAATGAATTAATAAGAGTTACAAAATGCCATCTCTATGGAAAACATATTAACAGCAACAAATGCCATCTCTCATTTTCTTTGCCTTCTAAGGACTAATGTAGTCAATCTTATGATAAGAGCATGCACAATTTTGAACACCAATATCGTCTCCAACACAAGGAGGATTGATCTTTCCATTTTGATACCATACTTTTCTTTGTTGAACTAGTTCACTCATGAAATTATCAAGCATATCTCGTGTGATGCCTGGCATAACAATAACATGTGCCATATCCTTGACGCATGAAAGTTGCCAACGACGCACAAATTCATGGTCACGAGGCCTTTCAAGTACAACTATGATGCTAAGCTCATTTAACATGACACTTATTCCTGCTTGTTGAAGACGATCTTTCAAATATTTGGCATTGTCGAGACATCTTTTAACATCCTTTTGAAGTCCAATTTGACCTTTTGCGCTCAAGCTATACCACAAGAAAATTGGAGTTAAACCATTACGACTACCAGAAATAGTGGCATCCACAGAAGCAATGTATTCCACATTTGTTGAGAGATTATTGATGTAGCTTTTTCTTGTTATTTGTACACCACAAGGCATTGGACATCCCAAAAACTTGTGTCCAGAAATTGTGACACTACCAATTGGCTTCTTGAAACTAATCATCTGTTCAAATTGAACAAAGAATAATTAGAATGTCGCTCTCAAAATTACTAAAGAAATTGTAATTAGAAGTAAGAAGGGAAACTCACATTGTTTACAAAAGGGGTCATAAGACCACATAGTGCAGCATCACAGTGGATGTAAAACCTATCTTGTGAATATCCACATTCTTTGAGTATTTCAAGAATAATATCAACATCATCAATAGCTCCTTTGAACGTAGTTCCTATATTTTAAAAGAATCATCAAGGGAAAAGTCGTAAGAAGACTAACTTCATAAAAGAAATGAAGAAAAAGGATAGAAGTTGGAGTATAGGTGTATACCAATTGTGACATTTATAATAGCTGGTTTGTCCTTATTTTGAAGCAACTTTTCTCTTAAATCTGAATAATCCATCTCTCCATTTAGTGATGTGTTGATTGTTTCTGAATCCATTCTGTACATTCTCGCAGCTTTGAAGACTGAGTAATGAGAGTCTTTCGATGCATATAATATCCCCTCTGGGAGTAGCTCTCTCCTACACAAGTAATGTTAAGAAATTTAAGAGCATTGAAACAATATTAAGAAATTTAAGAGCATTGAAACATTAATAGAAGTTATTAATTTTTTATAAACTTGTGTATGAATATATGAACTTACCCTAACAAAATACCATGGAGATTGCCTTCGGTGCCACCATTGGTAACATATCCCCAGTATTGATCTTTTTCAATTTCCCAAAGTTGTGCAAACCAATCCAAAACAGCCACTTCGAAGTCTTTAGAATGGAAATCGACAGTGTTTTGAAGGAAAGGATCACCACAATTGTTTAGGTGAAACTGCAAAAGTGGTGCTAAAGATGCATAGTGATCATAACATATGTTGACTGGATAACCTAAATGATAATTGACTCGTTGGGTAAGTGTGTCCAAATAATTGACCAAAATAGTGTCCAAAGAAGGACCATCATTCTTCAATCCAGGCTCCATCACCTCAAGTTCCAAGTTCTTCCTTGGCCCTACGGCCGGTGGTGCCACCTTTTGTTTCTTGTTTTCCTCATTGAGGAAAAATCTTCTCCGCGCTAAACTTCTGGGTGTCATCGCTGCTAAACTTCTGGTTGTCATCGCTAAACTTCTGGGTGTCATAGGTAATGACTCAAAATCCTGTCAAGAATCATGATAAATATCCAATTTAAGAGAAAGATATAATTAAGTAAACAAAAATATATTGTATGTATAGAGGAGGTCGAAAAAAAATCAGAAGACATAATTTCAATAATAAGTAGAGGAGATGTTTGTTCATGTTATAAACATGAAGAGTAGTACGTACCATTTCAAGTGTGAGGCTACCCATTCTTGTGAAATACAAATTTATAGTAAGTTTTTTTTTTTGGTTGCTTAGGGCTTAGAATAATGGAGAAGCTAGCAACTGGTGAGTACATTTTGTTCATATGTTTGGGATACTTATATATAGGCCTTACAAGTTGAAGAGTTTGTGCACCAACCACCCTTTTAACTTTCCTCTCTTTTTCCTCTTAGTTTCCTCAATTGTGTCCCACTTGCTTTTTCTAAAGTTCCATTAAGTATATATTGCAAATTAAATGAACTTTTTCCCTGTGCGGTTTTGATCAAGCCATTCTTAGAAAGACTACTCAACTTACTAGAAAATAATATTATGAATGATAAGTTGGTGAAAGTAATGAGAAGCCAAATCCAAATAAAATTAAACATGCAAAGACTATAGTCACGCGTGATTGTAAGCAATTCATTCTTTATTAAGAATTATAATAATGGTGCTAATATAGTAAGCAATTCATTCTTTATTAAGAATTATAATAATGGTGCTAATATAATAGTAGCAATTAGCAACTATTCATGTCTAACTACAACCAATAAAATGTTAATTCTCCATTTGCCTTGCATAATAATACTATGAATAATGCTCATTTAAGGATATACATAACTATAACATTAAAAGTGAAAAATCGGTTGAATACACAGGTTATAAGT
Source organism: Solanum sitiens (assembly GCA_016801875.1). Taxonomy (NCBI): domain Eukaryota; kingdom Viridiplantae; phylum Streptophyta; class Magnoliopsida; order Solanales; family Solanaceae; genus Solanum; species Solanum sitiens. Next base: position 1,235,893 of record JABWTJ010000361.1, on the reverse strand, counting down.
TATTTTCTAAATTTAAAATGCAACTTTAAATTTGATTTAAAAATTTAAGGTCAAACACTAATTTTTAAATAAAATAAAATAAAATAAAAAAAAAAAATAATCCAAAAAGATAAAATATGTTTTTATGGTCAAATGAGTCCTACTTAATATTTGGATTTCACTAGGATGCTACTTGGTGGATTCTTTGTATACGAGCAAAGTGGAGTGTAGCTACTTCACTCCACCAAATGTCAATAATTAGGAACCAAAGACACGAGTCAACCTTTGAATTGGTCTATTTGTAACTATTTTCACACCAATTATAATTTATAGACGTAAGGGGGCATTAATAACATGTTGAATAACGAATATTTTTTTTTTAATTTGAATTTTTTTATTTCGATTGCAATTGAGCTTTCAGAATTGATATTTTTTTTTTGAAAAAATAAATAATAGATTTGAGATTAATTGTATTTAAAATTTCATTTTTTTTAATAATAACTATTTAGTCTGGCGGCCACTTAGACACTATCATAAATGTCAATCCAATAATCGATTGCAATATTCCTATTTAAAAAATACCCAAAATTTATTAGTCTAGTTATTTTTTTTACTACAATAAATCTTAAATAAATATGCATATTTCGCCTATCAAAAAGAGTTCCTTCTTTATCTTCTTCTAGCTATCGGTCACCAGGTTCGATTCTCTTTTCATATAGTTATGCTTCACTGGGGGGTTCCCCACTAGGAGTAATTCCCTATAAATGTCACCCATTCTCTAATAAAAATAGGTTAGTTAGCTAACAAAAAAATTGGCCTTGTCATATTTGAACCTAAAGTTAGGCATCTGCACTTTGTCGAGAAAGAATGGTCCCTTAGCACCCTCTGGCACTTCATTGAAATTGTCATAGCTGATCGTTGTGTTAATCTTTGTGGCCCATTTTGCCAGATAATCTGCTACTTTGTTGGCTTCTCTAAGCAGTGAATGAAATTAATATCATTCTTATCAATGAGGCAAAAAATATCTTCCATAATGGCCCTCATGTTAAGGTTCTGAGAGTTGCTGCTTTGCATCATATCAACTATGATTTTGGAATCCATCTCAATGGTGCACTTCTTGTACCCCTTGTCCATCACAATTTTTGTCGCAAATTGAGCGCCTAAGGCTTTCGCAATGTTGTGGTCCTTGCATTGGATAGGTACAGCAAAAGCAAACAGGAAGTTTCCATTGGAATCTCTCGCTATGCCCCCAATTCCAGCCTTACCATTATTCTCCAAAAAACTACCATCTATGTTGAGTTTAATCCTTCCCTCCTCTGGTTTCTGCCACATAATTGTTTTGACACTGACTTTATGTCTCATTTTTTCGATCAGTTCGCAAGTGTCTTCTATCGCATAGCTATTTTGTATAGAGGGAATGTTTTGTTCATGGCTGCTTTTAGATTCCAACATATTTGGTGCTCCATCTTCCTTGGGTAGAACTTTTTTTGAGTACCGTATCTACATGAACATATTTCTTTCCATAATTCCCAACATATTACAATAGGGACCACTTGAATAACCATTCTTTGCATAGAATTTGTTCCTTGGTTCATCCACCACCCTTGTAGGAATCTTCTTATCGGATTATTTTGATAAACTATCCCCAAAGGATGGCCAAAAAATCTCCACAATCTTTGAGCTGGTTCGCTATCAATAAATAGGTGCTTAATAGTTTCTGGTAAAGGAGTATTGCAGCATAGACAATCTTGAGAGTTCCTGTTTCCAAACCTGCTTATCACATCATTAAAAGGAAGTTTAGATTTTAAAACTCTCCAAGTAAGAAAAGAGAATTTGAAAGGGATGCTCTGCCATATATTTTTAATCAAAGGATCTGAATCTCTGGTTTTTCTTATGCTCTCCCAAGCACTTTTGTTGCTAAAACTCCATCACTAGCTGCATTCCAATAAATGTAGTCGTCCCTTGTATCAGCTCCTATCTTGATCCCTGCAACATGTTGTACAAGCCAATTACGAACAAAGTTTCTAAGTTTTTGAAAATTCCAAACCTGATAATTGAAAACTCTTTCACAAGCCTTTTTTAGAGTGTGACTGGTTAGGACAGTAGATCGCAATGGATCCAAAACCAGTCCAGTTATCCTACCAAAAACTGCTATTTCCTCTACAAATCTTCCAAATCATGTTGTGCTCAGCTTGATTTCTTGAAACTGTAAGATTTTTCCTAATATGAGAGTCAACCGACACCCAAACCTTTGACACTGGATGAGCATTGATGCAATATTTATTCTTGGTGAATTTAGCCCAAACAGAATCTTGTTGTCTAAATCTCCACCACTTTTTAAGGTTGATAGTAGCACTAATTTCAGCCATACTCTTTACTCCAAGCCCCCCTTCCTCCTTAGGAAAACAAATGTTCTTCCAAGAGCTCCAGTGATACTTATTTTTCTCATTTGTAGACCCCCAAAAGAATCTTGCAAAATGTCTTTCCATTAGCTTGATGATTCAATTAGGAGGAGTAAGAGCGGTAAGGATGTAGATGGGTAGAGACTGTAAAACATGTTTGATAAAGATAATTTTTCCACCATAACTGAGGAGTTTATTTTGCCAGCCGCTTAGTCTCCTAATAACTAACCTTGGAAAACATCTTTCCAAAGCACTCATTTATTTTTTTACCAATGTAAATAGGACAACCAAGGTATTCAAAAGGAAACTCTCTATTAAGAAAGCCAGTGGAATCTCTAATCTTGTTATTCCTGCTAGGACCAGTACCAGGAGCAGTAAGGAAAAAACATTTCTTTTTATTCATTCTTTGGCCAGAGCTCCTTTCATACATATGAATTTGCTTCATGATCATTTTGACAGACTTAGTGTTACCACTGGTAAAAATAACTATGTCATCGGCATACGAAAGATGATTAATAATAGGACCCCTATTAGACATGGAGAAAGGTAAGAAATGATTACTATGCATAATATTATTAAGCAATCTTGTTAGTACCTCAACACCAATAATAAAAAGAGAGGGAGAGAGAGGATCACCTTGCTTGAGTCCTTGGGAAGAGGTGAAAAATCATTTCTGTTACCATTGATGATGATAGAATACCATACATTATCAATAATACCCATAAACAAGTCAATGACATACCAAATTTTTTTAAAACAAAACTTAGAAATTGTCATGACATCCTTTCATAAGCTTTGGCCATATCTAACTTAATAACAACATTACCACCCTTATTTTTACTTTTGATATTTTGAACAATTTCTTGAGTGAGCAAGATGTTCTCAGTAATGAGCCTCCCTTTAATAAAACTACTCTGATTTTCAAAAATCATTTTTGAAAGTAAAGGGTTAAGCCTTATTGACAAAATTTTAGTAATAATTTTACAAGAAAAATTACTAAGACTAATAGGATGCATGTCAGGGAAATTAGTAGGACAATCTATCTTGGGAATCAAAGCTAAGAGGGTATGTGTGAAAAACTTATTCAGTTTTCCTCTTTTGAAGAAAAATTGAACAAATTCAATCACCTCTTCTTTAATTATATCCCAACAAAATTGAAAAAACTTACCTGAAAAGCCATCTGGTCCAGGAGAACTATGAGGGCTCATGTTGAAAATGGCTTCTTTGATCTCTTCATCTTGAGGACATCTGGTGATGTTGAGACAGTCTTCATGGCTGATACAGCTAGAAATACAGTAAAGAATATTGGGGTCGATTGTGCTAGAGTGGAGATTGAACATATGTTCAAAATATTTAATAGCAGCTCTAGAAATCTTCTCGTCCCTAGAGATCCATCTGTCTTTATTGTTTTTAATTCTGTATAGGCTTAATCTTTTTCTTCTTTCTCTGATAGTAGAGTGAAGGTAATTACTGTTCGAGTCTCCATCTTCAAACCAGTTAATTCTGGCTTTTTGTTGAAGTAAAGAGTCTTGCTTATTTAACCAAAGAACATATTCAGCATGTCCTTTACTAAGCTCTTACCTACTGTTTTCTGTCATATTGATCATGTCCATGTCTTCCAGATATTGCACTTTTGCCTCCCACATGTTTGCTTGATCATTAACGTCACCTATCTCTTCTCTACACCATTTGGAAAGCCTTTTTCCTAACCTTTTAAGTTTTTGTTGGAGTTTCCACATGAGATTACCATTGATATTTTGTGACCAATCCTTATTAACAACCTCTTTAAAATCCTTCTGAGTAGTCCAGAAATCTAGGAATTTAAAATATTTCTTACCATTTTTCTGACCATTATCACATTTCAGGAGCATGGGTGTATGGTCCGACCCTGTTCGGGCCATATGATGCACTAAATTAGTAGAGTACTTTTGACTCCAGATATCGTTGACAAGAACTCTATCAAGTCTCTTCCAAATTCTTTTGCTAGGCCTCCTATTGTTGCACCATGTAAATCGAGATCCCGTATAACCGATATCTGACATCCCACAAGAGTCCATACACTCCATAAAGTCAAAACTTTTAGCATTTCTATGAGGGTGACCTCCCAATTTTTCTTCTGGATGAATAATGACATTAAAATCTCCAGCAATACACCAAGGACCGTAAATGACACTCTTTAAGGCTTCCAAACTTTCCCAGAGATCTTTTCTTTCTATTTCAGTGCACTTGGCATAGATAGCAGTCACAAAGAATTCCTCCGAGTTCTGATCTTTTTTAACTTGCAAAGTGATTTGTTGATCATGATTTTGTATAACAGAAACCAAACAGTTATCCCTCTAAAAATACTACAAATGCCCATTACTATTAGTAGTGCAGTGATCAAATCCCAAAAAAAGTCTTGTAGCCTTCTACCTTGTTCATACTTACCATAGGTTCAATTATTGAAACCATATCAACTTTATATTTTTTTACAAGTCTTTTGAGTCTATGAATGGCCTTTTTAGACCTCAAACCCCAAATATTCCATATGATTGCACTAATCATAAGGAAACAACATGGTTGGTGTTCTTCTTTTCCTTCCTCGTAGACAAAGATACATTGTTGTTTCTATTTCTTCTTGTTTCTTTGCTCTCTTTTGTATGCCTACTTCTCCCTCTTCTTGTAGGTGAGATATCATTTTTTTGCAAATTTCCTTCAGGTGTTGCTGTGCATCATAGTTTTGAAGATTGTCTTTTTCATCTGAATCACCTACATTACTGCAAATATCATCTTCTTTGCTTTCCTCAACTTCTTCGTCTCCAGTGATAGGATCCTCAATCGCATACGGGCTTGAGCTATTGATAAGATTTTTGTTCAAATCTACCACCAAGTTAATCACTTTTATGTTCTTGATTTCCGATGGAAGGCTGTGTGAACCGCTTTGAGATATTCTCTGTAAATCCTTATTCCCTTGTTCCCTATTATTTTCTAAGGATTACTGTTCCCCTCTCTTGTTGCTACAATTTAATCCATTTCGTGACTACACCTTTTATCTTGGTGTTGCTGCTCTTGAGTATTTCTGTAAAAATTCTTGTTGTTCATATGTGAAGATACTTCTTGAATAGACCCATTCTCCTTGTTGTTGTGATGGTGATTGGAATTTCCACTGGTGTTGGCTTTGCTTATATCGATCAATGTCTTAATCTTTACATTGGTTCATTTCTTTGGAACCTTCTTCTTTTGTTTCTTCTTTATTTTTTCTAGTCTTCCCTTCAAAACAGACTTTACTTGGCCAATCTTTTCTTTTCCTGTCCCCTTCGCTGTTTCTTGCTCCTCTTTCATCTCTTCATGGTTGTTGTATTCTTTTTTTATCAATAGAGGTGTCTTCCTAGTTGTTGCCTTCTTTTTCAATAGAGATTTTATCGATGGAGTCTGTTACTTTGCCGTGTTTTGTCTCCGCGTCGTTTGCTTGACTTCCCTCTTCGATATTTTCTGCACTTGTTTCCTCTTTTTCTTCCAAGTTCTTCTTCTCAATTTTTCTACATTGGACGATAGAATGTCCAAGAATCTTACAGTGCCTGCAAAACTTGGGAACACTTTCATATTCGATTTTTTGAGTAAATCTGTCACATCCCAAAATCATACCCTAGAAGATAGGGTAAAATCTTGGATTGTAACCGGCGTCGTCGAACTCTCGGAGTTCTAAGACAAGCCTCTTTCATATCATTCATTGCATATACATAGTGAAAAGTAGTGCGGAATTAAAACTTTTCACAAAACATAGTATAGTCTTTAAAAATCCCTTTCATATAAAGGTAATAGGAAATGCTAAGTCTCAATCTCATCATCTTAGACACAAGAATACTTGGGACACGGCCCATACTTCAATACGATAATAGAAAGACATAGTCTATTATAATACTTCAAAGAAAACGATAAAAGACATATGCCCTCGAGTCAATTGAGGACATACTTCAACTTCTTCTTGGACGATCCTTCTATATCCAAGTCTTCACTTCACAAGCTCTTCACCTACCAAGAACTAAAAATAGATAAAAGCATAGAATTAGGACAACCACATGTACTAAGTATGGCTATATGCATAAAAATCATGAAAACGGACTTTATTGGAAATATGCATCTTTTCATTTTACAAATCATATTTTAATCATAATAACATCATTAATCAATTTAGAAACACATAAGAAAGCAATTAATCAAGAATACCAAATTTAGGCACAGTAAGTTCAATTCACTTTACAGTCAATTGACTTCACTGTTTCAGTGACTTACTAACTCCTTTAATAACTAACTTCTAGCATGTAATTCCCTCACTTAAAGTCATCCTAAGATTCACTTAAGTCACACAAAGAGAGACCGCCCATACAATCTCCCAAAGCATACCTAAATGAACTTCAAGACCTTTCATAATGAGTTAAATGACATACTTTAAGACATCATAAACATCATTGTGAGATTTCTCTACCAATCATGAATCCTAAGTCTCCCATGAGTAAGATGTGAATGAACCGCCCATACAATCCCTTACACACACACTCAAGTGATCCTATGGACTCCTTATAGTAGAATCATTCCCACTAAATCACCAACCATAGGTGATATGACATTCTCTACCCAAAGGCTATCAAAAGACCTACTTAAGTAAATCAAGAAGATAACGTCCATAGTGACCTCTTCAATATTACCTAAATAGTCCTTAAGACTACCTAAGGCTTATATCATGTCAACAAGATTAACCAACTTCCCTAACTAGAGTCATCCTCAAGACTTCCAAAGATAAGACATGAAGAGATCATCTTTCCATGCCCTCCTCACACTTTAGCTAAGGAATGCTTAAGCCACTTTAGATTAGGTACTCATTCATTTACATAGTTACTAACATAGGTCATTAGTTCATTAAGACTCATACATCACATAAGACACTCACATAATGCATCACATAAGACACTCACATAATGGTCTTGGACAAGACCTAGGAAACTCCACATAACACCTTCAAAGCCTATTGTGCAATATCTAGATAGCGTCCCATACCACCACCTAAACCTCATAAACTTATCTAATGCTAATAGGTATTCCACATGATGAGAATAGGCAATAACCGACATAGACCATGGTAGCAAGACATGGAATCCGGAGTTCTATCCTACTCCGATGAGGTTGTTCTACTTGCCAATGATAGAACTTGGACACATCCCATGTAGGCACATGGTTAAGGAATATGAAGGGCTTCTTTGTATTCTAGTCTCATACTTAACTAGGACTACTTCCTTTGCCATACTCACTCGGTGCTAGCCTTCTTTCTCATAGAGTATTTCATACATTAGGTTTACACAAAAGGGTTCCATATCTAGTTCATAACCCAATTACATTTATCCTACCAAGGAAGGTCCACTAGGGCTACCTTACAATGGCGATAAGAAGCTCATGATGACTTTTCTAAGTGTTAATATGATGCCGTTCCCAACCAACTAACCTTAAGTCCATCATTCCTTTACTTTGAAGGACACCATTACGGCTTACACTTCAATCAATCTTAACTTTACCCTTAAGTCAAGGTTTGCACATAAGAGACTCTCATAACATCATTTAAAGTCACATGTCATTCATACGTTCAAGACTAAGAGTTATAACACCCTAAATCAAGACATCACATATCCATAATCATATATACATCAAGCAAGAGATACAAGTCAATCAAGACAAGACATCACATACTTCACTTTCAACAAATAATACAAGTCATTCTAGAACCACCTCTAAAACAGCCTAACATCTTCAAGTCACCCTATATATCATCATAACATCATTAATATACTCCACATAGACTCATAAAGTCAAGTAGGAATAACCAAGACTTAACCTAACACTACACTCATAATGTCAAGTCAAAGTCTAACATGATCACTTAAGGCAACATAACTAGAAGAATACATACATGACTATATAACTTCACATGTAGATAGTTAATGTCATGCTTCACATAATCAAACTACACAAATATCCACATAACTTCAAGTAGTTGCCAATAAGGCCATGCTCATAATATTGCATAAAGTAACGCCGACAAGGCCACGTCAATTGCAAGTAAAACACATAACACCGCCACCATAAGTGGACCATACCAATCACAATAATATCAAAGTATAAATAATATCAAATTAAGGAAAACCGGGCAGCATACCTTTACTCCCTTATCCACACTTCAATTCAAAGCTAAATCGACCATTTTATCATCACAAGGCTCTTACCATGGCCATAACCAACAATTCAAACAATAAATCATAAAATCCAATGAAATCTCAATCAATTCGATATAGGTTTAACAATCTAGGATTAATTAGATATCAACTCGATACAATTCTTATATCATTATAAGGCCCACAAGAAACTACACAACAATTCATCAATATTAGCTTAATATCAAGTAACCCAATAAGTAGTCAAAACTAGGGTTCATCAATTTACATGGGTTCATAGGTAATTTATATTGAAATCATCAATACAATATCAATTAGATCGTAATTCAATGTTTAGAAATCATTTATGCAAGAACCCATGGTAGAATCCCGAAATTGGACAATTCACTTTAGAAAACTTTGTAAAACATTTCGAGGATTGGGTTCCTTGATGAAATAAGTTTCAAGGATCAAAAGCCATACCTCAAGGATGATAATTCTTCACTTTGATGAAGAATTTCCACTCAAAACGCCACACCAGGCTGCTTCTTCAATTTGGACTTCAATGGAGTCTTTGGGATTTCTAAGGGACTTTGGGGTTTTGAATTTGGAAGAATGAAGACTTTAGGGTGTTAACTACTTATATAGTTAATTAAAATACCCATAAGACCCTCAAATAACCGTCCAACATTAAATTTAGAAGTGGGGTGAATTTCCCTTAGTTGGCAGCAGCACCTGCGCAGAACTCAGCTCGCACTATGCCAGGCCCTTGACGGAGCGTCACAGGCACGACGGGGCGTCACAGCCCTCCGTTGGTGGCTACAGTGTCTGGCCAAAGTTCCATTCTTCACCCACGGCTAAGTCCCCCACGACGGGACCCTGTGATGGGGCGTCACAGCCACGACTGGCCGTTGACTGCTCTGTCGCCAAGGTCTGCCTGGGACAACCTGCACACTGATTTTTGGGTCCTTCTTCAAGGACCCTTTGATGGTCCTTGGGGATAATTTCCCGGACGTTTTCAACCCAAATACGATCATAACATATGTTGACTGAATAACCTAAATGATAATTGACTCGTTGGGTGTGTCTAAATAATTGACCAAAATAGTGTCCAAGGAAGGACCATCATTCTTCAAACTAGGTTCCATGACTTCAAGTTGTAAGTTCTTCCTTGGCCCTGTCCCTAGTGGTGCCACCTTCTGTTTCTTGTTCTCCACATTTGAAAACAATCTTCGTCGTGCTAAACTTCTGGGTGTCATCGCTGCTAAACTTCTGGGCGTCATGGGTGATGGCTCAAAATCCTGTCAAAAACCATAATCCAATTAAAGATATAATTAAGTAAATAAAAACATATTTGGTGTGAGAGATAACTTCAATAATATTTGGGGAGTGATAGCAAAATTTTTGCATGTAACTAGCTAACATGAAGAGTACATACCATTTCAAGTGAAAGGCTACCCATTCTCGTGAAATTAAACACAAACTTATAGTAAATATGTTTTTTGTTTTACTTAGGATAAAGGAGAAGTAATAATATTGTTGAGTACTGCATTTTGGTCATATGTCTTGCATACTTATATATAGGTCTTATTGTGCACCAAACACTGTCATATGATTCTACTTCGTCAGTCGCATAGGTAGGTGCTTTGGAACAAACTCTATCACTTTACCATCCCAACTATACTTTCTTTCATGCTTCGTTTTGTTGTTGCGTTGTTGCCTAGGAGAAATATCAGCATTCCTAGTTGCTTTTGCAAAACAATAATCCAACGTTTCCTCTTCCTCTTCCTTATCTTCCTCAGAAATGTCCTCATCATCTAGGTTAGCAAATTTATTTGGGGACAAAGTACTACTACCACCAACTTGTAGTTGTTTGTTAGTGTTAATAGGTGTTAGAGAAGCCAATTTTCTCAATATTAGAACTCACCAAATGATCATTTAAGATTGCAACAACATTTGTTGATGATGACAAACTTTGTCAGGGAGTTACTAACATGGCGCTACTAGCTAGTCACAGCTGTTGGACTCAATTTCTTTTGCGTAGGAGGGGAAGTGACTTGTTCTTCCTCTTCATCTACTATATCTGTCCATCTTGGAGTACTTATTGCGCCTTGTTGTTCCATAGAAATAACTAATTCATTTGTAGAGTTAACTTGAGATGAATTGATCTCATGCACAATATTATTCGTAAGAGCATCAAAAGTGTTAAAACACAAGACCTCGTTCAAAATAATTTCTCGAGCACCTGAATTCATAGTTTCACTGTCTACAATCGGTTGCACTGTCTTACGAATAGGCGAACCGATAACAATACTTGGAGAGTTTTTCTTCGTCACCACATCTCAATTAGATTCATGTACCAGTTCCACTCCTTTACCTGTACTCTTGGCATTCATCAAGACAATTAGATTAGTTCTGACATCACTTTTATTGGCATTGTCGACCTGCTGCGTCAAGTTGTCAACTCAACCCCGAGAATCATGTTGTACTGTATCCGCCACTACGTTCGCACTTGCGGTGTCTAAAGTCATTGTACTCCGAATATTATTTTTGACTTAAAAGTTATTTTTTAAAAACATCAGTTCAAGCAGGCTCTTACGCTAGTTAATTCAAAATCAACTTTAAATCTACATAGGCAAAGTTGAAGAAAATAATCAAAGATTGAATATACTAACAAGGTCAAGTATGCTAGAACCAAAACAAAGATCACTTATAAATTGTACACTTTGTTTGTCCTATCTTGAAGCTGCTATAAAAAATCTTTCTATCACCATATTTTTATCATGATCGCTAACAATTCTGTCAGCTCAAATTCTTTTATCTCCAAATCTACACCCATTAATATTTATTTTGATCCAACTTTATGAGTTAGAGTTAAAATTTTATAATTTTGCTGTCAATATACAATACTTTTATGTGAAACACTATATTTTTGCATTTACCCATTTGGTATGACTAGAGATACTACATTTCAATCTGGTGATAGAGATTTTAGTCCCTCCATATTGTGCAAGCACATCTAGTTTTCCACAATATCCAACAAATAATAATATTCAGGGACGACTCAACAAAATTAGGGGCCTAAAGCAAAACTTAAGAGAGGAGCCCTAATATTTTGTTTTTTTTCAACATATACATTTTCATTTTTGTTTTAATAATTCCTTTTCAAATGATAATATAGTTAATTCATTCGATCTCTCTTAAGATTTTGTTGATCTTAAAGAAGATTTAATGAATTTTAATTTCAAAAAAACTTCTTTCGGCTGAGACAACGGTTACAGGAACTGTTAATATTTTTCATAAACAACATGTGTATTTGGAAAGAATCAAGTCTTTTTATTTGATTTAGTATTTTAATTAGATCATTATCTTCTACTTGTATTATTTCCCTCAACATTTTTATTCCAAAAAATAAATCTAAGCAATTAATATCAGAATTATTATTACGCGTTAAAGAAAGTTCAAGGTTAAGAAAATATTTTTTAAATTCTCATGACTTGTGATCTCAACATTTTACCACTAAATAAGTAATTAGAAAAACTTCCATATGTTTCAATTGGTTCGAATCTATTTTGAATGGAAAAAATAGTTTGATCTACTACATATATAAAGCAATCAACTCTAAAATATATGGGGACCAAGCGACGACTTTAATGGCCTAGGGGTTGAGACAGTCCTCATAAAAATAATAATAATAATCTTTTTAATAATTAAAGAATGCAACTTGTGAAAACTTTATAATTTAAAAAATGTTTCATGTATGTAATTCAATTCCAATGGTTCTAACAAAAGAAAGAATTAATAAGAGTTACAAAATGCCATCTCTGTGGAAAACATATTAACAGCAACAAATGCCATCTCTCATTTTTTTTACCTTCTAAGGACTAATGTAGTCAATCTTATGGTAAGAGCATGCACAATTTTGAGCACCAATATCATCTCCAACACAAGGAGCCTCTGCTTTTCCGTTTTGGTACCATACTTTTCTTTGTTGAACTAGTTCACTCATGAAATTGTCAAGCATTTCTCGTGTGATTCCTGGCATCACAATAACATGTGCCATATCCTTGACGCATGAAAGTTGCCAACGACGCACAAATTCATGGTCACGAGGCCTTTCAAGTACAACTATGATGCTAAGCTCATTTAGCATGACACTAATCCCTGCTTGTTGAAGACGATCTTTCAAATATTTGGCATTGTCGAGACATTTTTTAACATCCTTTTGAATTCCAATTTGACCTTTTGCGCTCAAGCTATACCACAAGAAAATTGGAGTTAAACCGTTACGACTGCCAGAAATAGTGGCATCCACAGAAGCAATGTATTCCACATTTGTTGAGAGATTATTGATGTAGCTTTTTCTTGTTATTTGGACACCACAAGGCACTGGACATCCCAAAAACTTATGACCAGAAATTGTGACACTTCCAATTGGCTTCTTGAAACTAATCATCTGTTCAAATTGAATAAAGAATTATTAGAATGTTGCTCTCAAAATTACTCAAGAAATTGTAATTATAAGTAAGTAGCGAAACTCACATTGTTTACAAAAGGGGTCATAAGACCACATAGTGCAGCATCACAGTGGATGTAAAACCTATCTTGTGAATAGCCACATTCTTTGAGTGTTTCAAGAATAACATCAATAGCACCTTTGAACGTAGTTCCTATCGTTAAAAAAAACCCATCAAGGGAAAAGTCGTAAGATGACTAACTCCATAAAAGAAAAGAAATAAATAAAAAGGAGAGAAGTTGGAGTACAGGTATATACCAATTGTGACATTTATAATAGCTGGTTTGTCCTTATTTTGAAGTAACTTTGCTCTTAAATCTGAATAATCCATCTCTCCATTTAGTGATGTGTTGATTGTTTCTGAATCCATTCTATACATTCTTGCAGCTTTGAAGACTGAGTAATGAGAGTCTTTAGATGCATATAATATCCCCTCCGAAAGTAGCTCTCTCCTACATAAATAATTTTAAGAAATTTAAGAGCACTGAAACAATAGAAATTATATTTTTTAAACTTGTTTGTGAATATATGAACTTACCCTAACAAAATACCATGTAAATTGCCTTCAGTTCCACCATTGGTAACATATCCCCAGTATTGATCCTTTTCAATTTCCCAAAGTTGTGCAAACCAATTCAAAACAGCCACTTCAAAGTCTTTAGAATGGAAATCGACAGTGTTTTGAAGGAAAGGATCACCACAATTGTTTAGGTGAAACTGTAAAAGTGGTGCTAAAGATGCATAGTGATCATAACATATGTTGACTGGATAACCTAAATGATAATTGACTCGTTGAGTAAGTGTGTCCAAATAATTGAGCAAGATAGTGTCCAAGGAAGGACCATCATTCTTCAAAGCAGGTTCCATGACTTCAAGTTGTAAGTTCTTCCTTGGGCCTGCGCCTGATTGTTCCACCTTCTGTTTTTTGTTGTCCACATTTGGAAACAATCTTCGCCGTGCTAAACTTCTGGTGTCATCGCTGCTAAACTTCTGGGTGTCATGGGTGATGGCTCAAAATCCTGTCAAATATCATAGTTCAATTAAAGATATAATTAAGTAAATAAAATATATTTTGTGATCTAATGAGAATGTCTGAGAGATAATATTTGTGGAGGGACAACAAAATTGTGCATGTAACTAGCTAACATGAAGAGTGCATACCATTTCAAGTGAAAGGCTACCCATTCTCGTGAAACACAAATTTATAGTATGTTTTCTGTTTGCTTAGAATAAAGGAGAAGTAATTATATTGTTGAGTACTGCATTTTGTTCATATGTCTTGCATACTTGTATATAGGTCTTATTGTGCACCAACTACTCCTTTAAGTTTCCTCTCTTTTACTATCAATTGTGTATCCCACTTGTTTTTTCTACAGTTATATTAAGTATATTATATATATTGCAAATGATGAACTTTTCCCATGTGCGATTTTGACCAAGCCATTCTTAGAAGGTGACAATTCAACTTACCAGCCAATATTATGAATGATGGGTCGGTGAGATTAATAATAACACAAATTCAAATAAATTAAACATGCAAAGACTATAGTCACAAATTAAACGCGTGCGAGTAAAAAAAAAAAAGGCATACTAAAGACGTACAAAATAATATATGTTGGGAATATTACTTTACAATTCAATCATCTATGTTCAATTGTAGCCCTTATTTTTCTGATATATTAGTAGACCTCATTAACCTTTGCCATATTACTATATATATATTTTGTAAAAAATACTTGAAATAATGTTCATGTTTAAATATACTTAAATATAACTTCAAAAACGAAAAGTCAATTGGAAAACACATTATAAGTTGTTTTTCAAATTTGAAATACAAATTTTAAGTTGAATTTAGAACTTTTATGAACAAACACTGATTTTCAAATAAAATAAAAAAGCAAAACATTCCAAAGAAATATTCCCTCGGTCCTTTTTCACATGTCCTATTTTGACTTTTAGTTATTCATTTTTACTTGTAATTTTTGACAAATTCAAGAAAATAACACTTTCTTTGTTCCTTATTTCTTGTCCACATTTCTTTTTTTAATTGTCTCTAATTATTTGTCAATTTTGACAAATCAAGAAAGGATAAAAAAAATTCTCTATTATATCCTCAATTAAATACTTTGAAAAAAGTAGAATTTCTTGAAAATATTAAATTTTTTATTTAACCACTTCATAATTAATATAGGTAAAATAATAAACGCATTATTATGTTAATTATTTATTTCTTAATAGATGTGTCAATTCAAAATTAGACAAGCAAATAGGGACAGGAAGAATATCTTTTTTACCTATTATATCCTCAATTTATTTAGAGAGTTGGTGCTTTTGAAAAAGATAAAACCTCTGTAATAAATAAATTGATTTTGAAATTTTATCAATTAATAATGATAAAATAGATAAACGCACTATATCAAATACAATTTTCTAAACAAGTGTAACAATTCATTCTTTATAGTCAAAAGAGTACTAATGTATTTTGCATTCACTATGATGCTACTGATTCTCTGTCTGAATCCAAGAAAGTGTAATGTACGTAGCCTACTTCACTCCACCAAATGTCAATAATTAGGAACCAAAGTAGTTGGAGCTTTTTCAAAGACACAAATCAACCTTTCAATTGGTCTACTTTTAACACTGTTCACACCAATTATAATTTTTAAAATGTTATTACTAATATAAATGTGTTACTTATAATAACATGTTAAATACTATGAATACTTTTTTATTCTGTCCCAACTTTGGAATAGTTTAAGCAGAATTGGAATTTGAATTTTTTATTGAATTAAGGTTTAGCTTTTCGATTTAATTTTTAATAATTTTAGATTTTAGACTTGTGATTAATTGTATTTGAAATATTCATTTTTTTTTGTAGTGATCTTATATTTAGCCCCATCAGTTAGACGCTCAACCATATGGAAATACCAAGTCCAATAAAAATTTTGTTAGCCTAATCATTTCAAAATCAATCAACTTTAATTTAGAATTTAGATATAGACCATCTACTTAGCCTTTCTCCGTGATCATCTCAACAGAACTCTATATGCCGCTAAACATAGGATACAACAAAAATAACCTTTAACGTAAGGACAATAAATATACATATTAATAAAGAGTGATAAAGTATTTATGAACATTAGTTAATTGTTATAGATTCAGTATCAATATAGGCTTTAGGACATTTAACAATAATTAAATTATTATCGTTAATTAATTACTGTTAAAGATCATTTTTATCTAGTGATGGTGGAACCTAATTCTAACTATTATTGACGAACGCTTGCTAATTCAAACAACTGAAATTTCCAAACTTAAAAAAGATGGATATTACAACTTACAAGGTCCAAGTATGCTAGAATTTGAAAACAGAGAGAACTTAAAGATTTTATAAGAGACAAATATTGTATTTTGCATCATAATATTCTATAAGTTATGTCTCGTGTCTTTAAAGAATTTATGCCTCACTAGACAAAAATGTAATTTTCAAGGATAAAAATTAAAGATCAGTCCATAATAATGAAAATTTCTTTGTTAAAAAAAAAGAAGAAAAGATCAGTCCATATGGAAAACAAATAGTTTAATTAAATGGAATTGAATTGAGGTTTTGAGCCTACCAAACGATCTCACTCTAAACGAATGAACGTGGAATCATGAAGAGTGAAGACTGCAGTTTTCTCCATATAATATGCTAGTTTCATGCAGAGGTGGAGCTAGGATTTTCAATAAAAGAGTTCAAAATCTGTAGAAATAGATAGCCGAAGGGGGTTCGACATCTACTATATATACATATAAACTTATTTTAACCATGCATAAATATTATAATTTTTCGCCGAAGGGGATGACCCCTTGTATGAAGGTAGCTCCGCCCCTTGGTTACGTGTTGTTATGTAATTTTTCTGGAATTGTCCGTGTTTGATCCACTCAATATTTATATTAAAGAAAACTTAATTTAAACATGCAACCACTTTATATATATATATATATATATATATATATATATATATATATATATATATATATTTGGACCAACAATATTTATGTGTATTCATGTACATCTCAGTACTCAGTTCTCTTTATTCATAATCTTATTTTAATCGCAAATTAACAGTTACGCAAAGATCATAAAAGAGTGTTAACTTTTTCATTGAAAAATGTTTCAGTTATATATGTTATCCAGTAGTACAATATATATCATGTATACAATTGATTTTCAATGTTGTAAATAAAAGAATGAAGTAATAAGAGTTACAAAATGCCATTTCTTTGCAAAAAATTAAATAACCGGATGATCTTATCTTCTCTGCCTTCTATGGAGTACTAATGTAATCAATCTTATGATAAGAGCATGCACAATTTTGAGCACCAATATCCTCTCCAACACAAGGAGGATTGATCTTTCCATTTTGATACCATACTTTTCTTTGTTGAACTAGTTCACTCATGAAATTGTCAAGCATTTCTCGGGTGATGCCTGGCATAACAATAACATGTGCCATATCTTTGACGCATGAAAGTTGCCATCGACGGACAAATTCATGGTCACGAGGCCTTTCAAGTACAACTATGATGCTAAGTTCATTCAGCATGACACTTATTCCTTTTTTTTGAAGACGATCTTTCAAATATTTGGCATTTTCGAGACATCTTTTAACATCATTTTGAAGGCCAATTTGACCTTTAGCGCTTATGCTATACCATAAAAAAATTGGAGTTAAACCGTTACGACTACCAGATATAGTGGCATCAACAGAAGCAATGTACTCCACATTTGTTGAGAGATTATTGATGTAGCTTTTTCTTGTAATTTGGACACCACAAGGCATTGGACATCCTAGGAACTTGTGTCCAGAAATTGTGACACTTCCAATTGGCTTCTTGAAACTAATCATCTGTTCAAATTGCACAAAGAATTATAAGAATGTCGCTTTGAGAATAACTTAAGAGTTTGTTAGAAGAAAGAAGTAATTGAAACTCACATTGTTTATAAAAGGGGTCATAAGACCACATAGTGCTGCATCACAATGGATGTAAAATCGTTCTTGAGAATAACCACAATCTTTGAGTGTTTCAAGAATAACATCAAGGTCATCAATTGCTCCTTTGAACGTAGTTCCTATAATTAAAAGAACCATCAAGAGAAAAGTCGTAAGATGACCAACTCCATAAAAGAAAAAAAGAAAAAATATAGAAGTTGGAGTATAGGTATATACCAATTGTGACATTTATAATTGCTGGTTTGTCTTTGTTTTGAAGTAACTTTTCTCTTAAATCTGAATAATCCATCTCTCCGTTTACTGATGTGTTGATTATTTCTGAATCCATTCTATACATTCTTGCAGCTTTGAAAACTGAATAGTGAGAGTCTTTTGATGCATATAATATTCCTTCAGGAAGTAACTCTCTCCTACATTAAGTAATGTTAAGAAGTGTAAGAACACCAGAAACAGTAATAGATGTTATTACTCCATTATATAAACTCAGGTCAATATATATATGAACTTACCCTAACAAAATACCATGGAGATTGCCTTCGGTGCCACCATTGGTAACATATCCCCAGTATTGATCCTTTTCAATTTCCCAAAGTTGTGCAAACCAATCCAAAACAGCCACTTCGAAGTCTTTAGAATGAAAATCGACAGTGTTTTGAAGGAAAGGATCACCACAATTGTTTAGGTGAAACTGCAAAAGTGGTGCTAAAGTTGCATAGTGATCATAACATATGTTGACTGGATAACCTAAATGATAATTGACTCGTTGGGTAAGTGTGTCCAAATAATTGACCAATATAGTGTCCAAAGAAGGACCATCATTCTTCAAGCCAGGTTCCATGACTTCAAGTTGTAAGTTCTTCCTTGGCCCTGCGCCTGATTGTTCCACCTTCTGTTTCTTGTTCTCCACATTCGGAAACAATCTTCGTCGTGCTAAACTTCTGGGTGTCATCGCTGCTAAACTTCTGGGTGTCATGGGTGATGGCTCAAAATCCTGTCAAATATCATAGTTCAATTTAACATATAATTAAGTAAACAAAATATCTAACATGCAAATAGTGGTAAGGTACACCATTTTTTTTTTTTTTGGCAAAATAATACTAGCTCTTTTTGAATGAAACAAATTGTGATTTGTGAAGATGTTTGTTCATGTAACAAATTACATGAAGAGTACGTACCATTTCAAGTGAAAGGCTACCCATCCTTGATCAGAAGCACAAATTTATATAATAATAAAAAAAATGTTTGCTAATGTATTAGAATGGAGAAGTGGTTGCTGACTGAATATTTGTGTTAATATGTCTTGGGGGTACTTGTATATATATATAGCTCTAAAATATGAAGCGTTTGTGCACCAACTACCTTTTTCCTCTTAATTTCCTTCTCTTTTTCGTGTTAGTTTCTTCAATTTATCCGTCTTGACCCTGTGTTAGAAAGTGACTGCTCAACTATATAAAGCACATATTAATCAATTATGAATGGGTAGGTGAAATTAATGTGAAGCCAAATCAAAATAAACATGCTAATATTGGTTTAAACAATTCATTCTTTTTTAATATATAGAATTATACCACTTTTGGTATAGCCACTATAAATCCAACTACAACCACCAATATGTTACTCTACTAAATTGTTTACTTCACAAAGTTTATTTGCTCCATACGTAGGTCCACTACGTACAATGGAAATGAAAAAAAAAGATATTAAAATGTAAATTAGAAAAGAAAAAAGAAGATAAATCTATATATATGCCATATGCATTTTTAAAAACTAAATTGAGATAAGAGGAAGATTAATATATATGTTGGTTTGAAATTATCAGGATGGACTCAATTTTTAAAGTAAATAAATAGACGAGTTTTTTTTATATCTCTCCCTCGGGAGCTATCACACTTTTTGGTTTCTTAATGTTTCGAACTCATTAAGGTTGGAATTCCTCCGATAATAAACGGGTTTGATTTTTACCTGAAATAAAAAGAGTAATAGTAGAAAAAAATTTCCTTATGTAGTACTAATATTTAGGTTTCACTAATTTAACAAAAAAATAAAAATAAATTTTGGTTTCACTAGGAATCCAATCAAGTGGAATGTACTTTACTCTATGAATCAACAAACATGTAGCACCAAACGTCAATAATTGAAAAATTGAAAGAAAAAATACAATTAAAAGCTAACTAAAGATTGGAGAATTGGTCAGCGGAGAAAAATAGCCGAAGCTTTTCAAAGACACGAGTCAACATTTGAATTGGTCTTTTTCAATTATTTTTTACACTCTTTCACACCAATTATGATTTAAAAATGTGTGTGCGTTTTTGTCTTTGCTTCATGCAATTGGAATTCTCAAGCTTCAAAAGGATGAGTATTACAACTATTTACAAGGTTAAAGACGTCTTTTTTCTTTTGAAAAAAATTCATATGATTATTACAATTGCTATCAATATACAAATTATGTTTTTTTCTGAAGCATCAGATTGAAAAGTAAAAAAAAAATATTTTGTTACTTTTCTTCCTTTACGGAAATTTACTTGCTCCCGTTGCTTGTGTCAGGCAATTCTTTTCAATGTGACCAACTTTATAATAAAATTACATTAGAACTTGCCTTTGTACAGATATTTTTCTCCATTAGGATTAGACTTGCAATTTTACAAAGAAAAAACTAATACTTTTCTCACTTTATTTATCAACCTTTTTAGTAGGCTACCACTATCTTGCTTCATTTTTGGACCGTACTTCTTTTTTTTTTGGTTGATTTTTCGAAATATTTTGAGAATTCTCATCTGAAAAGTCATTCTTTGAATTGATCTTCATGAAAAACATTTCGCTTCTCGTGTGAATGAATGATCCAATTAGCTGTTTGATGTAAAATTTAGAAAGATCTTTCGTCTTCTTAGTTATAGCAACAATATATTCATCCTTTTCTATGGCACTAATTATAAAAAAAAAATCACAACTTGTTGGTTAGAAATATCATCACCGGGATTTATCATTTCATTAACAATATTCTTTATTATTTCATTAACAATATTCATGATTCTTGTGCATCATCATCTTCAAATTTTGAAACTCCCTTTTAAGAGTTTGAAGATTTATAGGCGTTCCTTTTTGTCACTATACACCAAATCTTTCAGAGACTTCCAAGCTTGTTTTGCAGTCTCACAAGTAGCACTTTTTGCGAAATATGCTCTTGAGACTTATATTTGAATTTTGCTTAAGGTTTTGCATCTTGACAATACTTAGTCTCAAGATTTTTCATCTCTACTACTGAAAGTTCACTATCATATTATGGCCCTTCATAACCACTTGCAATAATAGTCCATAAATCATCGGCTTTCAAATGTGTTCTCATTCTTATCTTTCCAATTGCAAAATTACTTCCATCAAAAATGGAGTAAGAACAAATGAAGAATTAGCACCTTCATTTAATTTAGATTGCATAATTTTTTCTTCACCTGTCTCCTAGGTTAAGAACGAAAACTACTCTGATACTGATTTATAGAAAATATAGAAGGTGAATATTTTTTTCTTAGAGAATGCTTAAGTTATATTACGCTACTTAAGGCCACTTGAAATGATTACAATGAGTTATTGGTTAAAACCATCCCTTAACTATAACTCAAATCTAATGTACATTCTTATATTATCTAAGTGAGCAAAAAACATCCTTATACTATCTAAAAAATAACAAGAATCATCCTTCAATCTATTTTTGTTAAGAAACTGATTGAACCAATAAAAAAATTGATCATGTCTTGGCCACGACGAGAAGATCAAAGTTACCTAAAAAGAATAAGGAAATGGATAGGAAATGAATCTTTCATTCTCGGAATTTAAATTGTGTAATGTTAGTTTATATGTTTTTTGCACCATCAAATAAATTGACTTGCAACAATACATATGTTTTGAAATATTTATACAATAGGTTTCAATGGTTAGAAAGATTATGTAAAAAAAATCATTTGAAAAATATTATATCCAACTATTTAGAGATTTTCTTTAATAGAATATTTAGGGTGTATGTGCTATATATACAATGCAATTTGCATTTTATACAATGGACAAAAATGCCAGAAGTTTTACTGAAATTTCGTAGGCATTTAATTATGAAAATAAAAAAGTAATTACTTTATTCGAAAATTTTGAAGTTGGAGTAGTATTTGGCCATATTTTTACAAAGAATATTTAGAATTTGAATATGATTTAAACCCTCAATTTTTAAAAAATTAAAAAAATACTTAACTTGACTAGCTTAACCATGTGTATATATATTCATTCGACTTGATATATTTTTTGTTGGTGGCGTGAGTTTCTTAAAAAAAATAGACAGAAGGATGATCCTGCAACTTTTTGGATAGTTCAAGAATATTTTTTGTTCACTTATATAAAATAAGGATGTATTTAAGTTTAGGTCATACTTCAGGGATGATTTTAACCAAAAACTCTATCACACAATTTGTATTACTCAAAATATAAAACCAAAAATCTTGCATAAATAACTAGATACGTATAATATCACAATTTACCACATATATTTATTACAAATCCTAAAAAATTTCTTGAAAAACTACAGAGATATTATTGAATGACTAAACGTATGCACTAATATGTACTTCAATGTCCATCAGGTATAATCTTGTTCGGTTTATATATTAAGAGTAAATTAATGCTACAAACGATTATATTAAGAGTAAATTAATGCTACAAAGATGATAAAAAGAGTATTACGTAAAAAAATAATTATTAGGAAAATTACAATTGTATAGTCAGGTGGTACAATGAGGAATGTATAGAATTCACTTTCAATGTGGGAATCAAAAGGAAGTTAATAAATGTCATCTTTATGGAAGACATTTAAACAAATTAGAGAGCTCGAAAAAATTCCAATTTTAAAGAGGCAGATTATATCTTGTCTTCTTTGTTTTCTAAGAACTAATAATGTAATCAATCTTATGATAAGAGCATGCACAATTTTGAGCTGTAAGTGCATTCTCTCCTTCTCCATCTTCTGGAAAGCACTCTTTGAGCATGCTGACAGAATGATTGACACTCACATCTCTCTCATTTCCGGTGATTTCGCTACAATTTACTAGCGCATTCCTAGACTAAGACTACGGCATTGAAGAAGCAAGCTCACTCTCATTCCACAAATCAGAGGAAAGCATTCTGTCCGGTAATGAAGTTCAAAGTTTCCGGCTTGCTTTTTCTCTTCTCTTGCAGTTGGCAGTCTCAGTCAACCTTGTTCCGGGCCTTCTCTTCTACTCTATCTGCTTATTGGATTGGTAGGTACAGTGCTCCATTCGACATCCTTAGAATTAACCAAACAACCAAATTACCCTTATTATTCAAATAAAAAAAATCTGTGTGCTCGAAAATCCTAATTGGAAAGTTGGAAGACTTTCCAACCGGAACTGATAATCCCGGATGATGCCAAAAAAAAAATGATTTCACTTTCAAATAAAATAGTACGAATTGTAAAAGCGTAAGAGCTATATAGAACCATCTTTGGCGAAGAAATTGCGCACTTACAAAGAGAGGAGTTCAAAACACGATCAAGAGTTTTGAGGGTTTTGATAAACACTTTTGAGTGCTGCGAGTTGAGCGAAAAATTGTAAGGTTGTATTCAAGAGTCTTGTCTACAATTCAAGTTGTGTGAGTAGGAGTTGCTTGACAAGTTGAAGAACTTGAAAAGCATTAGAAGATATAAAACTAGGGATTAGTTTTGTGTCTTGGGGTAGAAGAAATTAGAGTTTATAATTTCTTAGATTACTAAATTCTGTAATCGTTATATTGTTTGAAGAATATAAATAATACAAAGTGTTGTTCGATTTATTTATTGTTAACAGTTTTATACAAACAGAAACAAGTTGTCAATACTTGTTCCTGTGAAGAATTTTGGAGGGTAGAAACAAGTTGTCAATACTTGTTCCTGTGAAGAATTTTGGAGGGTAGAATTCTAACACACCAATATCCTCTCCAACACAAGGAGGATATTGGTCTTTCCGTTTTCATACCATACTTTTCTTTGTTGCACTAATTCACTCATGAAATTGTCAAGCATTTCACGTGTGATTCCTGGCATTACAATAACATGTGCCATATCTTTGACACGTGACAATTGCCAACGGCGAACAAATTCATGATCACGAGGCCTTTCAAGTACAACTATGATGCTAAGCTCATTTAGCATGACACTTATCCCTGCTTGTTCAAGACGATCTTTCAAATATTTGGCATTGTCGAGGCATCTTTTAACATCCTTTTGAAGTCCAATTTGACCTTTTGTGCTCAAGCTGTACCACAAGAAAATTGGAGTTAAACCGTTACGACAACCAGAAATAGTGGCATCCACAGAAGCAATGTATTCCACATTTGTTGAGAGATTATTGATGTAGCTTTTTCTTGTTATTTGGACACCACAAGGCATTGGACACCCTAGGAACTTGTGACCAGAAATTGTGACACTTCCAATTGGCTTCTTGAAACTAATCATCTGTTCAAATTGCACAAAGAACTATTAGAATGTTGCTCTCAAAATTACTCAAGGAATTGTATATTTAAAAGTAAGAAGCAATTGAAACTCACATTGTTTATAAAAGGGGTCATAAGACCACATAGTGCTGCATCGCAGTGGATGTAAAATCGATCTTTCGAATAACCACAATCTTTGAGTATTTCAAGAATAACATCAACATTATCAATAGCTCCTTTGAACGTAGTTCCTATAGTTAAAAGAACCATCAATGGAAAAGACTTAAGATGACTAAGTTGATCATAAAAGAAAAAATGATAAGAGGTTGGAGTAAATATATACCGATTGTGACATTTATAATAGCTGGTTTATTCTTATTTTGAAGTAACTTTGCTCTTAAATATGAATAATCCATCTCCCCGTTCACTGATGTGTTGATTATTTCCGAATCCATTCTGTACATTCTTGTAGCTTTAAAGACTGAGTAATGAGAGTCTTTTGATGCATATAATATTCCATTAGGAAGTAACACTCTCCTACATAAATAATGTTAACAAGTGTAAGAGTGGAAATAATAGTATGATTTTTCATAACATCTCCTCAAAATATAGAATTAAAACTTACCCTATCAAAATACCATGTAAATTGCCTTCAGTTCCACCATTGGTAACATATCCACAGTATTGATCCTTTTCAATTTCCCATAGTTGTGCAAACCAATTCAAAACAGCCACTTCGAAGTCTTTAGAATGGAAATCGACAGTGTTTTGAAAGAAAGAATCACCACAATTGTTTAGGTGAAACTGCAAAAGTGGAGCTAAAGATGCATAGTGATCATAACATATTGACCCCGTGTTGGAATGTCACTATATTATTTTATCATCAATGGGTAGGTGAGACCAAAGAGAAGCCAAATCCAAATAAACATTCAAATAGTGGGGGTAGAAAGTAAAGCTATAAACTACTTCATTTATAAAGTGATTTTATTTCTATCAGTTTACACTATACTTTTCCTTTTTTAAAACCAAACAAATTGAGTTTGATCACAAATTACACATTAAAATCTTTATTTTTTCAAAAAAATAAAACTTATATATTTGTAAACTACGTAAAAAGTACTATAAGTCTCAATAATTAAGAATTTAAAACATTTAAAAGATATATGAAAATTAATAGTCACAAATAGACTTATTTGAATATCAAAATTCAAAATGTGTCATATAAATTAAGACAGAGGGAGTATTATAACCAATAAACTTCAAAATAATGTATCTGGCTCGGAAAAAAAAATAGTAAGTAGAAGTGGGTAATTAGGCCCGAGTCCGATTTATAAACGGATTAACAATAATTAATTTAATTATTTCTAGTTTTCATAGGTATAAAATGGAGATTTATATTCAATATTGACATTAAGGAAAAGTGGAAAGTCAATTTCATCGTTAATTTATTATTTTGTAGTTTTTGAATGAGATTTGATTTTTAGTTACGTTTACATGTAATAAAATCACTCGGGGAAGGTTCACCTCTTTTGCTTTAATTTAATTTTCTTTAGTGATATTTTTGACTGAAAGTTTCCTGGTTGTTTAGCTATTATAGACAAAAGTATACAAAATTAGAAAGAGTGTGAACATTTTAAAAAAAATACAAAATAAACATCACTAGCTGTTCCTCGTGAAGTTATTATCATATATAATTGATGAAAATTTTATTATGTATGAGGTACAATTAGTACTAGTTGTATGAGACGTTATTTTATTATTATTTTTTTATTTGAACTGGTGGAACCTACACTTTGTTTTTTCTTCTTTGCCTCCTATTTCTCTTTCTTGTTTTGCTCTTTCCTCTTTTTTCTCATTTTTTTTTTCTTTAATTAATTTTGAAACCAATTTATTTATGGAACCCTTTAATTAACCTCTCATTTTGTACATATGAAAATAATTTTTTACTTATTTGTTTTAACCGATTTTATTTTTAAAATAAATTATTTTATCATTAAATAAAAAAAAATATGAGCATACAAAAGCTCAAGTTAATTCTTTAAATGGTCACTTATGTCATAAAAATGGACCACTAAAACTATTTATGTTTGTTTTCTCTCATTTTTTATTTATTGTTCTTTAAAAAATTTCACCTTCATATTTCGTATCATATAAACTTCTACTTTTAGAATTTATCTACAATTTTTTTTTATCTTATTTAAAAATTGATGTTTGATCATGAAAATTTGAAATACAATTTTCAAAATTGAAGGTATATTTTGAATTTGAAAAAGAATGTTAATATAATCTTTTTTCAAACTCATTTTTCACTTTTGATATTATTTAAAACATGAATGTTATTTCTATTTTTTTTATAAAAATAAAAAATAATTTTATTTTCAACTCTTGCTCCATATATTTCAAATACATTAAAAACATATTTAAATTCTAGGTTCAAATGCCAAATAATTTTTAATGTTTAATTTAATAACAAGTGTTTCACTATTTATTACAATCTTTTTTTATAAATTTAATTATATTGCATTAGAGATTCATTTTACTAAATTAGTCGTATTTACCATTTAAAATTATGTTAATTTTTAATATGTTATGTAATTATGATAAAAAATTTATTTCGTAAAAAATATTTTTTGTTAAAACAAAATAAATAAATAAATAAATAAAATATATTTTCATCTATATTGAATAAATTTGGGATAGTAATTGCATATAGATTTAAGATAACATAAAATTAGAAAAAAGAAGAGAAAGATTAGAGAAGTGAAGGAAAGAGAAATTAATGGCATTGAAGAAAAACAAAAAATGGGTCCACATATTAGAATCTATCTATAATAAAATAATGCCTCATACAACTAGTACTGGTTGTACCAAACATATATTTATTTACTGTTCTAGATATGTGCGTGTTGCATCGTGTGTTCCGTGATAATTTTTATAGATTTATTAGAATAATTAAACTTTTATGAAAACATGTAGGATATAGTGAGTAATAAAATGCAATTTTAGTTACTAATATATCCTTAAAACATGTAGTGAGTGATAAAATATAATTTAGTAAGAATTTATCATAGAGATTGTAATATTCTCCCTTTGAAATCAATAAATATGATGTTGTGATACTATTTCGTTGTTGATTATTATTTTCTCGATGCGAATTTTATTGTCTATAAATTCATAAAGAATTAAAAAGATGTCATCCTTATCAAATTACCAATTTTGAAATTGGCAGCTGATCTTGTCTTGTGTGTCTTCTAAGGACTAATGTAATCAATCTTATGATAAGAGCATGCACAATTTTGAGCACCAATATCATCTGCAACACAAGGAGCCTCTGTTAATTTTACGTCTTTGTACCATTGTTTTCTTTGTTGTACTAGTTCACTCATGAAGTTGTCAAGCATTTCTCGTGTGATGCCTGGCATCACAATAACATGTGCCATATCCTTGACGCATGAAAGTTGCCAACGTCGGATAAATTCATGGTCACGAGGCCTTTCAAGTACAACTATGATGCTAAACTCATTCAACATGACACTTATTCCTGCTTGTTGAAGATGATTTTTCAAATATTTGGCATTGTCGAGACATCTTTTAACATCCTTTTGCAGGCCAATTTGACTTTTGCGCTCAAGCTATACCACAAGAAAATTGGAGTTAAACCGTTACGACTGCCAGAAATAGTGGCATCCACAGAATCAATGTACTCCACATTTGTTGAGAGATTATTGATGAAGCTTTTTCTTGTTATTTGGACACCACAAGGCATTGGACATCCCAAAAACTTATGACCAGAAATTGTGACACTTCCAATTGGCTTCTTGAAAGTAATCATCTGTACAAATTGCACAAAGAATTATTAGAATGTCGCTCTGAAAATTACTCAAGGAATTGTATAATTAGAAGTAAGAAGCAATTGAAACTCACATTGTTTATAAAAGGGGTCATAAGACCACATAGTGCAGCATCACAGTGGATGTAAAACCTATCATGTGAATACCCACATTCTTTGAGTGTTCCAAGAATAACATCAACATCATCAATAGCTCCTTTGAAAGTAGTTCCTATACTTAAAAGAACCATCAAATGGAAATGTAGTAAGAGGACGAATTACTTTATAAAAGAAGAAAGAAAAATGATTATATACCAATTGTGACATTTATAATTGCTGGTTTGTCCTTATTTTGAAGCAACTTTTCTCTTAAATTTGAATAATCCATTTCTCCATTTACAGATGTGTTGATTGTTTCTGAATCCATTCTGTACATTCTTGCTACTTTGAAGACTGAATAGTGAGAGTCTTTTGATGCATATAATATCCCCTCCGGAAGTAGCTCTCGCCTACACAAATAATGTTAAGAAGTGTAAGAGTGTGAAAACAATATAATTTGTCATAACATCTTCTCAAAATATTTAATTTGTCAAACAATATAGAATTAAAACTTACCCTAACAAAATACCATGGAGATTGCCTTTGGTGCCACCATTGGTAACATATCCCCAGTATTGATCCTTTTCAATTTCCCATAGTTGTGCAAACCAATTCAAAACAGCCACTTCAAAGTCTTTAGAATGGAAATCGACAGTGTTTTGAAGGAAAGGATCACCACAATTGTTTAGGTGAAATTGCAAAAGTGGTGCTAAAGATGCATAGTGATCATAACATATGTTGACTGGATAACCTAAATGATAATTGACTCGTTGTGTAAGTGTGTCTAAATAATTGACCAAGATAGTGTCCAAAGAGGGATCATCATTCTTCAATGCAGGCTCCATCACCTCAAGTTCCAAGTTCTTCCTTGGCCCTGCCCTTGATTGTGACACATTCTGTTTCTTGTTCTCCACATTCGGAAGCAAACATCGCCGTGCTAAACTTCTCGGTGAAGGCTCAAAATCCTGTTAAGAATCACAGTTCAATTTAAGATACAATCAAGTAAAAAAAACATATTCTTAAGTGAGCGGCTACCCATTCTTGCGAGTTAAATTGAGTTTATAAAGTCGGAAGTAGTTGTTTCATTTGTAAAAGTAAAGAAGAAGATAATTGAAATATTTGTGCATGTAACATATGAATAGTATGTACCATTTTAAGTGAGAGGCTACCCATTCTTGTGAAGCAAAAATTCACTTTTTAGTTATTGCTAATTTTTAGTATGGAGAAGCAAATGCTAACTGAATTATGTATTCATATGTCTGAACTACTTATATATATATATATAGCTTTAAGAGATTGAAGGTTTTGTGCACACACATTTTTCTATTATAAAAAAATGGGTAGGTCATTTTTTTATTTTTTTAAAAAAAATAAAAACCCGATGGGTAGGTAAGATTAATTATGAGATATATAAAGTCAAATCCAAATAATGAAATCACATGCAAAGACTAGCCAGTGCCACAATACGAGTGTTTAAACAATTTATTGATTTTTATTAATAGAATTATACCGCTTTTAATAGCATCCAAATATCTAAATACAACCACTAAGGCATTAGTAATTTTATATCTGCCTTGCATATATAATTATAAAACAAATGGTTATGAAAGAGGAGTTAATCTTCACTTTATTATGAACTTTTTTCACAAGAAAGTTACTCAATTTACTTAATTATTTTAAATTTAAGAAATATATATATATATATATATATATATATATATATATATATATACTATTTAATGATCTGCTCCACTTGACCTGAGCTATTAAAAATGTAATATTGACCTTTATATTTTACCCTTATTACCCTAAATGGATATATATTTAGTCCTTTAAATTTGGATTAGAAATAAAAATTTCATGTTGAAAATTTTTAATGAAAAAAATAATTAAATAGATTGATTGATATTCTATATAAGTAGATCATAATTGCGTGATTTTTCAGTTAAAAGTCAAAATTATAGTGATTGACGATAAAAAATAATAACTAGACAAAGAGGTTATAACAATGATTGTTTGGTAATTTCTAGCTTTTTATCTATATATGTAACATTTATGCTACCGTAAAATACAAATTGAGTTACGTACTGACACAATTCAATTATTTTTATTATATTTTGCTCCTTCATTAGTCAACGTCATAAATCTTTGCACAATTACTTTACTTCAAAAAAATGATTTATTTGCTCTATACGTTATAACCAGTAGAAAAAGGTAAAAATAGAATAAACTAATTATTTCTCAGAAACCAAACAAGTGGAATCTATCTTCTTCCATTTTTTCACTCTGTATTTGTAGTTTGCAACTCCACATTAAAGTCCCGATTAAATTTGGATCGCACATGGTTAGGTCCATTTGGGAGTAAAGCTTCTAACATGATTTTTTCATATGGAGAACTTAAACCCGAAACTCATGATTAAGAGTGGAGTCGTTCCATCACTACACCACACCTCATGTTAGTAAGTGAAATCTATCTAGAAGCCGAGTATGGATTCTGTTGAATTTAACACACTCTAATTAAACAAAATATTTATACTAAGAAATTATTAAATATGTACAAATATTAAATTTAGATCCCAATTATTAACCCTTAAAATCATCTTTACAAAATTGAGAATCCTTAAAAAAATAAAATTTTGGTTTCGTCCGTGACCTCGACCCATTTTCTTACGGGGACGCCCACCTCTAATGTTGAAAATCAGCTAATTAAGGAGGTGCTACGTACACTCAACAAAAGTAATATGATATCCAAAAGTGAACAATATAGGAAAGGTTTATAAAATAAATGGAAAAAGGTTTTCAAAAAAATGCTTTAAAACTATGAAACTGAATTAAAATGTTTTTTTTTAAAATAGTTTGGTTACAAATGTGTTAGCCGTTAATAGTTTGGTTCAAGAATATTCATTATTACTTAATGGCTCAAAAACAATTTTTTCTAATGAATATTTCATTATTATTTTTCTTTTTAATTAAATTATATTTCTGATAGAAATATTACTATTCTTTTTGGTAAGTAAGGATTTTATTACCAAAGAGAAGGTTACAGCTCAAAAAATGTTTTTAGAAAGAAACTACTTTGACTAGATCGAACACAACTAATAATGTTCTATCTCCTAACCATCTATCTGCTACTTTAGCTTGGATAGTAGTTCAATATCGTCAAGTATTTAGTTAATTTCACTTTGAGACGGTCTCTGAAATATACATCTTGAATTATTCTCTTCAGAAGGATCGATATTTCTCTTCTTTTGCCTTGAAAAGCAATTTGGTTGCTCTCTTGTCACATTACCTTATATATAAGTCAACAACGAAAAGCAATAACACTGCATTATTTAATTGTACAATATGTTATGTGAGTTACATTATTTATATTTTATCCACATTTAGCTTTATTTTATCTTATCAGTAGAACCATATTTATAGAAAAGATATTTAACTATCATCTGTATTTTCTCAAATTATTTCTTGAATGAGTGTCAACTGCACATGTCTAATATTGATATCAATGTATTAATGACTTAGGACCAATTAATTGAGTGTTATAACAATAACTTATGTAGTGTGGGAAAATAGGCAACTAATTGAGGGCTATAACAACATTTCATGGTGGCTATTTTTCAAAGAAATTTGTTACAATTACAATTTTAAATTAGACTACATATAAGCCAACAACAAAAAGGACTAACACTGGAGTATTTAACTGTACAATATGTTATGTGAGTTATATTATTTATATTTTATCCATATTCATCTTTACTTTACCTTATCAACATTTAGAAATCAATTTTTATAGTGTTAGGAGAACCACATTCATATGAAAGAGATTTAACTATTATCTTTACTTCCCCAAATTTATTTTTGAATGAGTGTCAACAGTCATATGTCTAATATTGATATGGAAGCCTTAGGTTTAATGAATTGTAGGCTAGAACACTAATTATGTAGAGTGAAAAAATAGACAATTAATTGTGGGCTATAACAATAATCAATAGTAGTTATTTTTCAAAGAAATTGGTTGCAATTGCAATTTCAAATTAGGCCAAAAAAGGAAAGAAAAAAAAACTAACAATTCGAGTCTCCAAAAATCAGTTAATCTATGTGTTACATATGCAAGCATATGATCAATTGTTCTTCTTCACCCTAAATTTAATCATCAAAACTCATTCAATGACTATAGTACAATTAACCTTTTCGCTAGAAGGGCATGGCTCGTGTAGGGACGAACCTAGGTTGTGTTAGGGGGTTCACCCCGAACCTTCTCTGTCGAAAAATTACGTTATATATATAGGGCCAAATTCTGATTTTAAAATGAACCCCCTAAAACTAAGTGAGAAGCTTTAGCTCAATGGATAAAGGGTCCAGCAGTGACTTTTACGTCGTGAGGTCGAATTCCATGCATAGCAATTCCAATTCTTTTAGTTTTTACCCTTTTTAATGCATTGAATTGGGCTCAACTTTTGGGTTTAGATCATCTTCTCCTTTTCATTATTTTTTGGATAAATTACTGAAATATACACATTTTGTTTCACTTATTTTCATTATTTTCTATTACTTTTAAAAATCTCCAAAATCTCTTATTTCTTTAATATATTCGAGCTGCATATTAATGTATCCAAGCAAGTATTTAAGTATCTGAGCTATTTATCCGAGCTAGTTTTTAATGTATCTGAGCTACATATTAATATATTCAAGCTAGTATTTTATGTATCCGAGTGATATTCTACACGACCTAGTAATTTACTGATTTTATATTTTTGCGTAAGTGTGAAACAAGTTGCCTAACGTGTTCCAACAAAGTAGTAAGGACAGTAAGTAAAACACAATATTTTTACGTGGAAACATCCGACTCAAAAGGTGTAAAAACCACGACATGTACCCTTATAGGATTTAACTCCAACTTCACTAAATCAACTACGAGCCTCCACAAAAGATAGATTACAAACTTTGCAACCTACCTTAACTTTAAGTTATAGATTTGAACTACAACTCTTGTAATCCTAGGAACTAACTCTAATTCCTAACCTTCAACACAAACCTCTCAAGGTATGTGTTCCCAACTCTTCGAGTTATCACAACCCGAAGACAACACTCCTAATTCAATTTATAACTCACTGAACTAAAATTACATCAAGACTCATTAACAAAGAAAAACTCCTAACACATAAACTCTATAAAGGATCAGGTTCTCGGATGTGTTCCTTCTATGTGTTCCTTCAGTTGTGGGTAGCATTTGTGAAGTCAATTTCTCAATTGCACTTTTTGTTATGTAAGTGCACAAGTATTCTGAACGACTTCACTTCTATTTAAGCACAATTCTTCATCGAGTTATTGTTTACTTCAAACTCGTTATTGACTTGAACTCTCTTGACTTAGAGTTCTACTTCAAGTAAGACTTCTTCTTCAATTCAAACTCCTATCTTCTTTGGACTTCTTCTTCAGATTACATTCATTGATTCTTTTGTATTGTAGCCGAACTTCAACACTTCAATTCAGCAGTGACTTTAAGAGTGTTTTATCGAAAAAGATACTTTTGTAAGTTTTTGACTTTTTAGAGTCGCCACTTAATTTTTGAGAAAAATCAAGAAAACTATTGTTTTCAAAAGACTTAAACAGATAAAATCATTTGAAAACATTTTAAAGGGTTCGGGGATTCATATTAACGTCTTAGGAAGGTTTTGAAAGCACCTAAGACGTTCCGCTAACCTACGGTTATCCAACAACTAATTATTTAGCTAAGAATTACAATTGCGATAAAAATACTCTTTAGAGTTTGTTTGAAAAACGAAAACCAAAATCATTTAAGATTGTTTTTGAAAGTGAAAGTTTAAATAAGTGAATTATTTGCCAATTTATTGGTTTTAAATCGATAAAACCTTTAAGGCATTTTGCGGGGATTCATATTTTCTAACTTTAAGATTAACGACAAATAAAGCAAATAAATAATTAAAAGCATATAAAGAGATAGGAAGAGAGATTTGGATCCAAATCCGGGTTTTGTTCGCCTTGACCGGAATTTGGACCCACCTGTTTTGGGTTTTGACCCATTTGTCTTTTCGGAATTTCAACCCATTTATCTTTTGTACCTGTCCTAGTCTAAACAAATAGTAACACAAAGTAAATACAATAAAGTAAAAGACAACAAGGGCTTATGCCCAAAATAAATACAATGCGAAATGCAAAAAAAATAAAAAAAAGGCCTTCTAATCCCAAATTCTCCGACTTCCTTCAATCCTTTAAACCTTGGAATCTGTACGTCAATTTTTATGGCTTAACTCGATGAATGAGATGTTGAGCCTTTATGGCTCTTCCGAAATGCAAGGGGAGGAGTAGCTCGTAGTGGACTCGGATGAATTTCACATGCACAAGAATGTAAATACTGTAAGGATCTAATCGCAACATTAAAATATATTATCACAAATTTATATCCTCGTGAAAAATATAGGCACACTTTATGGCAATACAAAAGGAAACATGTAGTAGGAATAAATGCTGACATAAGAAAGGTGATCGAAAAGCATGTTTAGGAATGACTTTTAAATTTTCACGTTGTCCAGCCAACAATTCCATTATAATTGACTTTAGCATTCAACGACTCAGACACTAACCGATGGGTAAAAGACTATTACACCAATGTTACCTTCACATAAGAATTAAACAAAGCAACAAAATGATGAACAAATAGTCAGTGGGTCGGCCAGAACTAAATCCATACAAAACGAAACGAACAAATTTGCATTTAACCTCTCACAAAAAAAGTATTACACACACAATAATCGAATGACAAATAAACTCATGCTTTAAGTAAAAAAAAACGGCTTAAACTTTAGCAAGAGTAAAATATGAAATATAAGACAAAAAAAAAAAAAAATTGCATCTTAGCTCACGCCAGCCAGCAGTGAACCCCTTGAATATTAATTATTAAGCTTAAAAAAACTGAACGGATTACCCCAGGCAGTATGAAACAAACCCGAAACGCCGAAGAGGGAGGTGAAATGAAACAACCTAAAATTCATCCTTGAAAATGACTTAAACACATGCTTTAACATCAATTCTAGCATGATTCGCAACAATAAATGGGACAAAAGGCATGTTACAAACTTAACGAGAATAGCATTTAAAGAGGAAGAAGCAGAGCGATTGGCATTCGGATGAACATTTAAACAAGTTGAATAACCAGCTCGTCTGTCTATCTTATTCGCATTTTCCGAGCAAATCAAACCTATCACAAATTACTAGGCATGAAAACTAGCATGAACTAGACTAACATCAGGACTTAACCCCTAAGCTTTGAGAAGCTATCAAATTGTATACCCACACACTTATTAGTCATATCTCGGTGTCATCAGCCAAAGAAAGAAGCGAGAGAGATATTTCAACAAAAGAAGAACATAGAAGTATCATGACCATCCAGCAAAACAAACTAACTCGAGGCGAGCACAATGATCACGGGCTCGAAAAAACAAACAAACAAATAGATAGACGACTTTAATCATAAGCACTAAATCAGTTTGAGAGCAAAATCTTCACTACTGTTTTAGAAAATAAAATAGAATAAAATAAGTAAGACAATCTAAGCTCAAAACAAATCACATAAAATCATCTTGGAATCATATTGCGCAATATATGACACTAATGGTGAATACTAATTCTCATTCAAAGTGCTGCCTGACAGACTCTTGCAATTAGCAATCGACGCCATAAATCTTAGCATCTCCGGACAAACAAAAGACAAAGTCGAACAGGAATATAGATAGAAGAAAACACTCAGGGAGGAGCTGGAAACAATTTTAAAGAAAAAACCAAAGCTCGGATAATTAATCTTTCAAAGAAAACAATCTGATTTAGACATAAAAAAAAGACAGATAAGACTAGGCAAAGCGCTTTAGGAAACTAATCACATATAACAAGTAAACAGGGAAGAAAAATCTAAACACAAAAGGGTTCTACTTGTTTGAAATCACGTCTAACATATTCATAGAATATCGCAAGATACCCAGGACAAGATATGAGAAGTTAAAGAAATACAAAGCGAGTGGATATTTAAGCAGGCTACCTAAACTATAGGAGAAATCATTCAATATTTTCAACTATGACAATGGAACAATAGAAGGTCAACAATAAAGAGACTCAAGGAAACTTGACAAGAGAAAACTAAGAAATTTCAATCAAATACAAAGGACAAGAATATAACGACTAAAACCACAACAGCAAACAAAGAAAAAAAAATACTCTACATATGCTAACTTCACAGTAGCCACAGCCAACAAACAATCGAAGCAGTGATTTCCCAACACTAACGAGACGAATATCAAAGAGATGAAGAGAAAATTATAAGGGCAAACATGTTATCTTTCTTGGGTGCAACGAACTGAGGTTGGGTGACAAAGAGGTACCGACCTTCACCACGAGAATCGAATACGCACAACAGACAGGACAACCGATGAAATCTCGACTCCTGTCGAGCTTATGCCGAGCAAAAAACAGAGGAAATCAGGCTAGACTAGGACTGATTCTCTGTTATGCTTAGTATCAGTAACAAAGAGTCACTCTTTCCAATTTCTTTCCTTAGCTTCTCTCAGATTAACTCAAAAGATTTCGCCCCTTCTCTCTGTTTCTCACTCAATCTTTCCAATAAAAGTTTCAGATCAAATTTCCCACTCCCAAAAAAAAATTCCTCCTCTCTGAGAATAAAAAACGATTATATATAGGAAGAAAATTAGGGTTCCTGTAGAAAAGAGAAAAAAAAAGGTGAAGAATCGGATCAAAAGCCCATTAAGAATTCAAAATTCAAAACCTTTTCCCCTTTTGGATGAACAAACTTTTCTCTGAAAAAGAAAACTCAAACCGAAATGGGAAAGGGGATAGACGGGTTCGATCGATCCAATCGTCCTTAGTGGCGACGTGGATCAATCCCACAGCCCCCAAGGACGATTCTCGCGTGCCTGGAGATGCTGTTGGGGTCGTACGAGCGAGGGAGACGTTGATAGAAAATGACAAAAAGGTCGGGCAGCTGTACGCGTACTGATTCTCGTGTATTGGCATCGCTACTCCGTCCCGTGTGTTGCCCACGCGTTGTCGCTGGTAGCCATTGTTGTCGCGGCTGCTATTGACGCGCTGAGGAATTGTTCACGCCTCTCGTTCTTCTTAGGGATAAGGAGACTGGGACGGGTCGAGTCTATGGAATGGGCTGGGGTTACGAAATGGGCTGGAAGGGAATAAAAGGGAATTGAAGTCGAAAACTAAATCGGCTGAAGTAATTTGATAATTTGGGCTGCTATTGTGAGAAGGGCATAAATTATACAAACAAAGAATTAAACTAAGATTTGAATAAGGTAAATCAATTAAAAACTAATCAACGAGCTTTTAAATTTTAACAGGATAAAATAATTGATTTAGTTATGAAATTAAAGTTCAAAGAATGTAACTTAACCATATAGACAAAATTAATTCAAATAAAACCATAAAACAAAAAACCAAAATCCTTTTGGGACGATTTTCGAATATTTCGTAAGATAAACTGATTATATAAAACATATAAAAATACGTATATAAGTAATATATATATATATATATATATATATATATATATAATTAAGAAAATCGATTAAAGCCATTTTGAAACGACTAAGAAAAATTTTGAATTTTATAAAATCAATTATTTTAACACGTTAGGAAATTAAGAAGCTCGAGAATTAATTTTTATCGGGGAGGGTCAAAATTGGGTGTCAACAACTGTCCCTCATTTTACTTGGATTGACGCAAGTAATTCGAGGAAAATGAAATTGATCAAGCTAATTTTGACCGACCACATATTCACCTTTAGGAAAGGGACTCACTACGGAATTCAGGAATTATGGCCGAACCCCGAAAATGGATTCTCTACATATCTCTGGCTATATGAGAATTCAGGCCACTTGTAGTTCGATACGCTTGATTTAACGCACGATTTTGAAAGAAATCCAGAGTCATCCTGATACCGGATTATGTAGGGACCGAGATGCTTGAGAATAAGATTTAAGAGAGAATGTTGGAATACAGCCGAGTTTCAACATTGAGCCCGCCTACACATCCTTAGACCTTAGGAATCAGGCTGTTTGTATATCGACTCAATCGGTTGAAAAGGAAATGTATTATGCTAGATAACCTTTGGTTCTGGACAAGTGACAAAATTAAACGAGTATGAAAAAGAGGCTTGTAATCTCTTAGCCAGGAATGTGGCGTGCTTCACATCCATAGATAAGAATTTACACGGACATAATTTCAAAGCTCTTGGTGCATTGTCACTCAGATTGGAGACCTGCTTCCAGCAGATACCTAAATTCCGGATGCGAAACTGAAACTGACAAAAATGAAGAAAAACCCACATGCCTTCTGATAGGGGTGTGGTTTGATTGTGGTGGAAGTCGCTCCTCTGTTCGCGTCCTAAGAGTTTGACATTCCTCTTCGGACTATGTCCCAGTTCGCTGCTAAGAAAAAGTTCCATGTTGTGCTGCATCCTTGTTGATGTCGTCCGCACCTGTGGTTTCTTTTTTTGGAGAATTCATCCTTTCGGATGCTCTCGACAAAGACTGAGATAAAACTCGTCAGCATAAAAAATGCAATTTAAATGGGAGACAGTGTCTTTTACCGTGTTAACACTTTATTGTTCTCCTCAACATTTGACGTCAACTCGATTGGTTTGACGTAAAGCAAATAAAGCTTATGTCTTGTGTTTGCAATGTAATCTTCAATGTACTCTTCACCTGATGTCAAAATAAATAAATGCTGATGCAATGCTGATATTCTTTTGATGTCAATGTACCCTTCATGCTGATGTCAACATAAATGAAAGATGATGCAGTGCTGATGCTTCTCTTGATGTCGATGTACTCTTCATGTTGTTTACTCTTATCATGAATAAAGAGGGCAGTTGATGCCAATAATTGAATATTCTTCTTGAAATGCATGACTTCTACTCTGGTAGTGCATGATTACTTGCGGGGTATGAATATCTTTCCGCGATGCATAAATTTTATGAGGGATGGAATCTTCTCGCGATGCATAAATTTTGCAAGGTATGAAATCTTTTTGCGACATATAAAATTTTTTGCGAGGGACGAAATCTTCTCGCAATGCATAAATTCAGCAAGGTATGAAATCTTCTTGCGATGTATAAACTTTTGCGAGGGATGGAATCTTCTCGCGATGCATAAATTCTTGCGAGGGATGAAATCTTCTTGCTATGTATAAATCTCTGCGAGGCATGAAATCTTCTCACGATGCATAAATATTGACTCGCGATGCATGTTCTTCTGCGATGCATGAATATTGACTCGCGATGCATGAATATTGACTCGCGATGCATGATCTTCCGCGATGCATGAATATTGACTCGCGACGCATGAATATTGACTCGCGATGCATGAATATTGACTCGCGATGCATGAATATTGACTCGCGATGCATGGATATTAACTCTTGATGTCATCCTTGGTACCAAATGAAGAGAGTGCTTTAAATCGAGCACCATAGCGATCTTCTGGTGTCTTTTGGATAATCATATCATCTCAAATGACGATAACGGTAAAATGACTTTCAGATAGTATATCGTCTTGATCGGCAACAATATAAATGACCCCTCCAGGTAATGTATTGTCTTGATCGACAATAAAATAAATAAACCTTCCAGGTAATGTATAATATCATATCTGACATTATGATGCAAATGACGTCCTTTATGAAAATCGTAAACTCTTCGTCGCTTGATTCACCTTCGAATCTAGCTGGACGTTCTTTATAGACTTCATGTTGAAATAAACAAATCATATTCTCAAGTCCCTGGTATAAGCAATAAAATAATTCTTGCATCTACAGGAACACCGTTAATTTGAGAGAGATTTCTCCTCCCTCGACTCCTCCATATTCATCGTTCAGAGGAATTAGTTGATATCAAAGCAAACTATGAACCTGCATCCACAGAATAATTATTAGTTTTAAAATAAACTGATCTGTGTCAACTTCTTCGGTCGCATGCTCCTTGTCCTGCTATCTCCAGTCGATCTTCTTGATCTCCCAACTCTTGATAGATAAGACAAAATATTTTATGCCAAAACAAATGAAACATAAAAGGAAAATCTTTAGAAAAATAAAAATTTTGAGAAGTAATATTTCGAAAAGGGTCACTGTCAAGTGTCATGTCATGTCAGGCTTAGCGAACTTCCCTGAGTTTGATGATTGGGAGATATATCTGATTATGCGATGGGGAGTATTCAGAGTCATTCTAAAGTGTCGATAAACCCATGTTGAAATTTTGAGGACATCCTCAAAATTTCTGTCCCAGTTATAAATTTTGGTTTGTCTACGACCATCGGTATGTAAATCTTGGAACTTTCGAGATTCTCTCGAAAATTTTGTCCCAGTTACAAATCTTAAAGTATCTTCAGTCTCGACTTGTTGAGAAAAAATCTTCTTCTTGAGTATTTATGAGTCCCTCTCAAAAATTCTGTCCCAGTTTCTATTGCAAAGGGGAGTAGAAATCTTACGGGAGTATGACCGAACCCTTGTGGCGCCTACGTATCCCGTTGAGGCAGGAATCAGGTCAAACGTAGTTCCCCTCAAGGCTAACAACATAAGAAATTTACAAAGAAAATCGACCGAGGCCGACATAGGCTGCCTACGTATCTCATTCTTGAGAATTCAGGTCGAACGTAGTTCAAATACAAAGAAATATTTAAAAGAGATAAATGGGGTAACCGAGGCCGACATAGACCGTCTACGTATCTCATTCTTGAGAATTCAGGTCAGACGTAGTTCATTACAAGAGGGATAAGATTTTAAACAAAACAAATACAGCAAAAACGAAATGCATACAAGGAAATGACATAAATACAAACTAAGTTTTACACGTAGTATCTCTTGACAGCATCTGAGTTGATCGGCTTTGGCCACGCGGTGCCATCCATCTCCGACAAGACCAATGCACCTCCAGATAATACTTTACGAACCACGTAGGGTCCCTGCCAATTTGGTGCGAATTTTCCTTTGTACTAGTCTTGATGAGGAAAAATGCGCTTAAGGACCCATTGACCGATTTCAAAAATTCTGGCCCTGACTCTTTTGTGGAAAGCATGAATTATTCTTTGTCGATACAACTGACCATGACAAACAGCAACCATTCTCTTTTCGTCGATCAAATTTAACTGATCAATTCTTTTGCTAACCCATTCAGCATTACTTAGCTCAGCCTCTTGGATAATTCTCAAGGAGGGTATCTCAACTTCGGCGGGTATGACTGCTTCTGTTCCGTACACTAGCAAGTAGGGGGTAGCTCCAGTCGACGTTCTGACAGTCGTTCGATAACCCAATAAAGCATATGGCAATATCTCATACCAACCTCGGTGGTTGTCAATCATTTTCCTCAAGATCTTCTTGATATTCTTATTGGCAGCCTCTACAGCTCCGGTCATTTGAGGACAATAAGCGGTTGAGTTTCGGTGAGTGATCTTAAACTGCTCACATATCTATCTTATTAAGTGACTATTAAGATTTGCACCGTTGTCAGTAATGATGGATTCTGGTACTCCAAACCTGCATATCAAATTGTTGTGAACAAAATCAGCCACAACTTTTTTGGTTACTGACTTGTAAGAAGCTGCTTCCACCCACTTGGTGAAATAATCAATGGCAACCAAAATAAATCTGTGTCCGTTAGAAGCGGATGGCTCTATCGGACCGATGACATCCATGCCCGAAGCTACAAACGGCCAAGGTGAACTCATAGCATTAAGTTCGTGAGGTGTCACTCGTATCAAATCACTGTGCACTTGACATTTATGACACTTCTGCACAAACTTGCAACAATCATTCTCTATAGTCATCCAGAAATAACCGGCTCCAAGGATTTTTTGTGCCAAGGTGAGCCCATTCATATGTGTTCCGCACACTCCAGCATGTATTTGTTCAATAAGCTTCGCGGCTTCAACAACATCGACACATCTTAGAAGACTCAAATCTGGAGTTCTCTTATAAAGAACTTCTCCGCTTAGAAAGAAGTTGAGAGCCATGCGGCGTATCAACTTCTTTTAGTTGGATGTTGCATCTTCATGATAAGTTCCAGACTCCAAATACTTCTTTATATCAAAATACCATGGCAAACCTTCTGGTTCTGCTTCAATATGTGAACAATGGACTGGATGCTCTTTCAACTCTACATCCAAAGGATCAATATAATCAGTATTCGGATGTTTGATCATTGACGCAATGGTGGCAAGAGCATCGGCTAACTCATTCTGTATCCTAGGAGTATGTCTGAACTCGATCTTACGGAATCTCTTGTATAACTTCTGTACATACTGTACGTAAGGTATGATCTTCGGGTTTTTCACAGCCCATTCTCCTTGAACTTGGTGAATCAAAAGATCTGAGTCTCTAATAACCAACAACTTGTAGACATTCATGTCGATGGCCATTTTCAAGCCCAGAACACAAGCTTCATATTCGGCCATATTGTTCGTGCAATTAAATCGGAGCTTAGCTGCCATGGGATAGTGCTGACCAGATTCTGACACTAGAACTGCCCCAATACCTTTTCCCTGGTGATTCGCCGCTCCATCAAAGAATAATCTCCACCCAGGATATGCTTCAGAAATATCCTCACCCACAAATGACACTTCTTCATCGTGAAAATAAGTCTTAAGCGGCTCGTACTCTTCATCAACAGGATTTTCTGCAAGATGATCAGCCAAGGCCTGTGCCTTTATTGCCTTCTGAGTTACATACACAATATCAAATTCACTCAACAGCATTTGCCACTTAGCTAACTTTCCGGTTGGCATCGCCTTCTGGAAAATATACTTCAGCAGAATGAGATATGTAGTATAAGAAGACAAGTAATGCCTCAATTTCTGAGCAAGCCAAGTCAAAGCACAGCATGTTCTCTCCAACAGAGTGTAAGAAGACTCATATGGAGTAAAATTCTTGCTTATGTAATAGATAGTTATTTCCTTCTTCCCTGTCTCGTCGTGTTGACCGAGCAGGCATCCGAATGCACTATCTGATACGGACAAATATAGCAACAAAGGACTCCCTTCTCGTGGAGGAACCAATACTGGCAGATTTGACAAATAGTTCTTGATAGCATCAAAAGCAGTCTGACACTCTTCAGTCCACTTTGTCGGAGCATCTTTTTTCAACAGCTTGAAGATAGGTTCACACACCACGGTGGATTGAGCTATAAATCGATTGATGTAATTCAACCTCCCTAAGAAACTCATCACCTCTTTTCTCGTCTTCGGCGGAGGTAACTCTTGAATTGCTTTAATTTTAGAAGGATCGAGCTCTATACCCCTTCTACTGACTATAAATCCCAATAATTTGCCGGCTGGAACTCCAAAAGTGCATTTGGCGGGATTTAAATTCAAGTTGTAACAACGGAAACGATCAAAGAACTTCTTTAGATGTGTCAAGTGGTCCGAACTCTCGCGGGACTTGATTATGATGTCATCCACATATACCTCAATCTCCTTATGAATCATGTCATGAAATATGGTCGCCATAGCCCTCATATAAGTAGCACCATCATTCTTGAGGCCAAATGGCATCACTCTGTAGTGATATACACCCCACGGTGTAATAAAAGTTGTCTTTTCTGCATCTTCCTCGTCCATCAGAATCTGATGGTAACCGGCGTAACAATCCACAAATGACTGCATTTCATGCCTAGCACAGTTATCGATCAAGATATGAATGTTTGGCAATGGAAAATTATCTTTAGGACTAGCTTTGTTGAGATCCCTGTAATCGACACAAATTCTGATTTTCCCGTCTTTTTTGGCGACCGGAACAACGTTGGCCAACCATGTTGGGTATTGAGTCACTTCTACCAGCCGAGACTCAATATGTTTGGTGATCTCTTCTTTAATCTTTAAACTCAACTCAGGCTTGAACTTTCGAGTTTTTTGCTTCACCGACTTGAACCCTGGATTAATCGATAATTTATGAGATACTAAATTGGTACTCAACCCTTGCATGTCGCTGACTTCCCAGACGAACACATCAACGTATTCATCAAGCAAGTGAATCAGGCTTTTCCTTTGATCCTCACTCAAGTGAATACTGATTTTAACCTCTTTGATACACTCTTGGTCGCCCAGGTTTACCGTTTCAG
This sequence comes from Solanum sitiens, assembly GCA_016801875.1. Taxonomy (NCBI): domain Eukaryota; kingdom Viridiplantae; phylum Streptophyta; class Magnoliopsida; order Solanales; family Solanaceae; genus Solanum; species Solanum sitiens. Next base: position 1,191,286 of record JABWTJ010000361.1, on the reverse strand, counting down.
TTTCCTCTAAATTTGGTTTATACTGATTTTCAAACTGACGAAATTCCTTGGCAACATACTCTGGTTCCTCACTTTCCTCTTTGTAATCATCAACCTCGTCATCACCTGCCTCATTTTGTTCATTCAGCTTATGACACGACATGACATTGGCAGGTTTAAAACTTACCTTACTAAAACCATAAATAAACGAAGTTAGAAAATCAAGGCATGACAGATGATTAAATAAACAAATTTAAAAATAAAAGAGGCTTTCATACAAATGGAAAAACGATGCAAACTTTGTCCATGGCAGAACCATATTGCCTTTTTGAACATCACGACGGGAATTTAAAGTTCAAACAATTAAAAAGAAAATGCAAAATGGTGGGTCTCGGGCCTCTTCTGGACTACCACCGATTTAAACATGCATAAAACGATGCCCTTCTACCAAGGAGTTCGGGAGATCAGGATGGGCGTGGAGGTCCAGTTCTGCAACGTCTCTCCGGGCTCAGCATCACGGAATCCTGTCAGCTCGACCTCTTATTCAATAATAGCATCCATCTCTTCAAAAAAGCCACAGATTCCTTTCCCCAGGTCCTCCTCCTCGGCATGCTCACGAACTGGGAATGATTGATATAGATGAGGGATTGGTTTCTCCAATGCTTGATCATTCTTCTTCATCATCTTCTCATCGTCATCTGTGGGGACATACCCCAATCCATATTTCGCCCCCTTGACAGGAACTTGAATGGGCTCGACAATTCCTTGGGAATTCCTTCCCAACCCAAAACCTGGTTCAAAACCACCTTGCAACATCACAGTGGCAATCATTTTATACATAGAAGGCATGAGGGGCTGTGGGTCCAAGTCTTCACCAGTGGCATTTACCAGCTCCACTGTGTAGAAATCTGTACGTCGCGATACTTCATCAATGATTGGTGCTTGTCTGCCGGAGTGACTCCCTTCACCATGAATAACCAACTCTTCGTTTTTCCAAACAAGCTTCATCATCTGATGCAAAGTCGAAGGCACAGCTCCAGCCATATGAATGAAAGGCCTTCCCAGGAGAAGGTTGTAGCTTGTATCAATATCCAAGACTTGAAACTGCGCGCTAAACTCGGGCGGACCCATTTGGATGACCAGATTTACCGCTCCCAAGGTATCTCTTTGGACCCCATCAAAAGCCCTCACGTTGACTTGGTTTTGCTCCAACTTCCCCAAGTCAAAATGTAACTGCTTCAGTGTCGACAATGGACAAATATTCAAACCGGACACATCATCCACCAAGACGCAATTTATGACCTTTTCACGACAGACCACAGTGATGTGCAACGCCTTGTTGTGTGACTTCCCTTCGAAAGGCAACTCATCGTCACAGTAGCTGATGCGATGTCCTCGAATAACTTGGTGGATCATGGCGGCCACATTATCGTTGCTTGTGCCCGCGGGCACATATGTATCATTGAGTGCTTTCATCAGAGCTTGCCTATGCGATTGAGAACTCATCAACAGGACCCAAACAGAAATCTGGGCAGGAGTCTTCTCCAAATGTTTGACGATAGAATAATCCTTCGGTTGCATTCTCCTCCAAAACTCTTCCGCTTCTCCTTCGCTTATTGGCCTTTTTGGCCTGATCCTTCTTTTGACCTCCGAGAGCAAGCTCGTCAGGAGTGTAACATCTTCCGGATCTGGTCATGCCTTGAGCAGCAGCAGTTTCAATAACGAACTTAGGCTTGATGAGAGTTTTTGATGGCACCAAGGCAACAGCCTTTGCGGGTGTCAATATAACAAACTCTTTTTTCTCTTTGATAGTTAATGAAGCCACAAACCTTTCCAACTCGTGAGGGACCATTGGAGTTATCATCTTTGTCACACACCTATCATCGTCTGTCTCTATCATATTCACATTGCCGCCTCCATGATTCGGCAACAGGTTGGTGTTGACATTTGGTGCCGCTGGTTGGAGAGAGACTATATCTTGGTTAATCAGATCCTGAATCTTATGCCTAAGGTTGATACAATCCTCAGTATCATACCTAACACTGTTGGAATGATAAGCACATCTCTGATCAGGCCTGTAGAATCTTGAATTGACATCCACGGGCTTGGGCCCTACAAGGTGAATGTATCCGACCGCAGCCAGTCACTCGTACAGCTTTGTTCGGCTTTCTGCGAGCGCGGTGAAATTCCTTGCAGGTTTCTTCTCGAACCGAGGTCGAGGGGGATCATAACTTCCTTGTGGGGGAGGTGTCTGTTGATAACCTCGGTTGTTCGGACGTGGAGCTTGATTTCTGGGATATGGATTTCTTTGGTAGTTTGGCAATGGAGCTTGGTAATTTGGAGGGAAATTTTGGTATAGTGAAGCTTGAACTTGATAAACAAGAAGGGGTGATCTGTAGCTCGATTGCACGTTAGCACAGCTGGGAGCGATACCAAAATAATGAGGAGATGGAGTTTGGTAGAGTGGAGGGTGACTTGGATAAACGGGAGATGGATTTTGGTAATATAGGGGTGGATTTTGGTATAGTGGAGCTTGGACATTCGGATTAGTGGGGGTAGCATTTTGATAAAATGGAGGGTTATTGGGATGACTAGCTTGCATGTTGCGATCGTGATAGGCATTTTGGGAAGGACGAGGATGACCTCGGGAATATGATGAGCTTCTGGGGGCTTTCTTCCCCTCATATGAAACAGCAGCAATTTCTTCTCTTTTCTTCTTTAACAACCCTGAAGATCAAGGTGATGCGGCTACACGGGCTATCTTCCCCGTTTTCAAACCGTCTTCAATAGTCTCACCGATCTTCACTATTTCAGCAAACTTTGCTCCAACGAGCAACATAATTCTGTCATAATATTCGGGTTCTTGCACCCGCACGAACACTTCAACGATTTTCTTTTCCGACATGGGCGGTCTTACTCTAGCCGCTTCCTTCCTCCACCTATAGACGAATTCTCTGTAGCTCTCAGTAGACTTCTGCTTCATCTTCTCCAAAGAGTAGCGATCAGGAACGATTTCTACATTATAAGAAAATCGCTCGATGAAGTCTTTTGCCAGAGCATTCCAGCTGGGCCATTATCGAGTTTCATGGGAGGTGAACCACTCTAAAGCCTCCCCGCACAAACTTCGGCTGAAAATCCGCATCAGCAAAGCTTCGTCCCTTCCAACGCCCACGAGCTGGTCACATTAGGATCTTAGAAAGGGCATAGGGTTTCCCACTCTTCCGAAGGTATCAAACTTCGGGATCTTGAAACCTTCTGGAAGGTCCAGACTCGGGTGAATGCACAAATCTTCATAGTTAAGTCCAATAGCATCGGGGACGCATTGAAGCTCTTTCATAGCCTTCTTTATCTCCTCCTTTATGTCTACTTTTGCCTCTTCCTTCGCCCTCTACTCTCTTTCCTGTTCCTCATAGTGGTCCAACTCAGAACCGTGCACGTCATGCTCAACATAGACAGGGATTTGGAAAGTGGTTCTTTTAGACAAGGGTGGAGCTATGGAAGGACTCTTGGCGTTTTGAGCAGCTTGGTAATTTTGGGGGTAAGTCTGAGGATTGGTGTTCTGATTTAAATGATGGTGGGATACCTGAGGATTAGAAGTGTTATGGTTCAGATTTGACTTTGGTTTTGTGGTGGTGGAGCGGATTGAGGTTGGGTGTTTTGAAGATGAGAGGGCATTTGGGGGTGGCTATTCTGAGGAGGTGGTGGAGTTTGATAAGAGGCTGAAGCATACTGCGGATTTTGGGTAGTTGGGTCTATAGCAGGGGGATTCTGAGCGAGCGGCACACTCTGAGATGGATCCATATTCGAGGAAGGAAAGTAGATAGGAGGCCTTCCTTCTGTAGTATTAACAGCAAAACCTGGCGGAGGCAGATCCGACCTTCTTTGCAATTCTATCCTCATCTCCGCGATATGCTGCATCAATTGCAGAATTAACTCGTTTTGGTCCGCTATGGTGGGTTGAGCCACCACAACATCAGTAAGACCAACTTCCTCGCTATTATCTCCCATAATTGTCTTTCCTTTGTCAGAATTTTGCCCTGGGAAGGAATCTGCGGGACCTTTTGATCTGGTGAAGTAAGGATGATCTACCAGCTTAATTAACACAGATCAGTTCAAAATACCTGAGAAGGAAAATAACTCAAAGGCAGATTTGTCAGTTTGGATTCAGAATACAAAACGCATAATATCACACATAGAACAGATAAACACATAAGTTGCTATGTTTGAGGAATATCTTCAACCCACGAGTAAGGACAGAAACAGATTTTTTACAAGCAGGAATTTGCTTGCTCTTTTAGTTTGACACTATCTCAGAAAGGCCAAATCGCGTTGAGCTAAGGTCTTCTTGCAGTTGCTCTCTGGCGTCCGTTGATCTGATCTTTATATCTCCTTGTAATATGAAAGGGGAGAATAAAGATTTTTTTAAAGATAGGGGCCGGGCCTTGGAAGGCTGCCTACGTATCTCACAAGGAGAAATCAGGCCCAACGTAGTTCGAGTAGAAAATAAGACATTGATTTTTCATTCATTCATTCGCTTGGGATTACAAGGAAATTTAAAGACAATCAAAGCTTAAAAATAAAATTAATGACTCCAGATCGGTCATTTCCTTCTTCTCATCATCTTAGCCACGGGGAATGGTCTCAACTTGAATCTTTCCCATGCCAATGAGAGATTCGAGGTCGTGATGAAAGTCGAGACACTTTTCAATATTGTGGTCTGTGGCGTGATGATAATAGGGACAACGCTTTCGGATTTCGTTCTGAAGAGAATATTGCATGTCCACATTCTTGTAGTAATGGGTAAAGATGCCATTCTGAACTAAATCCGAGTATATTCCCATCATTGTTTTCTTGAAAGGAGTGACTGAACAACGAAAGAATCTAGTCCTTTCTGTGACCGGTTTGTCAAGACGTATTTCATCACATGCAAGGATGACACCATCACCCCAGGTATTAGGAGTACTATCCATGCCAAATAAACAACGGACTGCATTTTTAAACCCAATACACTCTTCTATTGTATGTCCTTTCTCCCTTGGATGACATTCACACGTCTTGCGGAGATCTCCTAATCCTATTTGGGGGGACGCTTTCTTAACGGGTCTTAGCAGGCCCCTAGACCGATAATGTTCAAAAACGAGAGCACACGAGATGACCTCTATCTTCTTCTGGCCTTCGTGCGGATATGCCTCGAGAGAAATTTTGTTGCCTCCGTTTGCCAGAGGTCCCTCGAAAGAAGGTGGGCGGGCAAGTATCTCCTCATAACTTTCCTCCTCATAATTTCCTTCGTTGATTTCCTCTTCGGGGCTCTCAGGAGGAAACAGTGATTCGTACAGACGCTTTCCGCACTGCTTTTGCATCTCGATCCTCTCTTCTTCACTTGGTTCAGTTTGAATACACTTTCCTTTGTCCATAGCGGCGATTTTGCCTTTCCTGAGATAGTAAAGTACTTGTTTTAGGATTTGGGGTGCGAGAGGTGTCTTTTGAGTGAGAAACTTAAGACTCGGGAAATTTTGGTCGGAAATTTGTAATAGTGACTTGTTTGTATTTTGAAAATTTCTAAAAAAGAGTGGGTTTTCGATATCCTCATTCATAACAACACAACACATAAGCAGTTAAATAACACATATATCGCGTCGTAAAACATACAGGGGGACCCTTTTTTTCCAAGGGTAGGCCTATCGCATTTGAATGATGTACACGTAAATTTGAACCAAATAAACAATTCCCCCCAAAATAAAATTCACAAACGAATAATAATGTTCACAAAGAGGAAAAAGAATAAAGGACAAAACATTAAAGACAAACCCACGCAGGGGCCATTTGAAAGTGCGATGAAGGCAGGCCCACGCAGGGGCTAAAAACAACATAAATACATAGAAAAAACCCACACAAGGGCGAAATCCTCTATGATGTGCCTGATGGTCCTGCTCCGTCGCCGTCTCCCTGAGTCTTGTATTGCTGAAACATGTATTTCAGCATCAACAAGAATCCTTCACCCAGGCGTCCCTTGTCTTCCAAGCTTTTGTATCGCATCTTCTCAATCTTCTCCTCGATCCAAGAATCGAAATCATCATAACTACGCCTCAATCTTTTCACCTCTTGAGTCGTCCTTTTAAGAATATCCTGGTTCTCGACAAATTTAGCGTATATTTCTTGAGCCTCTTTCTTTACCTCTTGTAGCTCAGCCACTGCCTTGGCTTCCTTGTTAGTCACGCTGCGAAAGCTGCGCGGGGTTGAGGAGGAGATACCTTGTATGTCTTTTTTCAGCCATTCTTTGTAACCCTCATCGTACCCAGCATTGAATCGGTCTGGAGCGATGGTAGTTTTATCCATCCACTCGGCACCTTTCCATTCTCTGAACAATTCAGTTGCGTCATGCACCATATCGTCTCCGATGTCGTATACATAAGCGCCATAGTATGCATCTTTAGGCACAGTTTGTCTCCTTCCAAACTGTCGTAAGACTCGAAAGGTGCGTAAGGACGAATTCCCCGAATACCTGGCAGAGGCAACACAATTTGTCTGCGGCTCTCTACAACGACTTCTTTGGAGATGAAGCGGTCAAGCATCCATTGGAGATCTTCTTCTCTCAATTCGGAGAAAATCTGAGCCCATCTTTCCCTTGTTCTCCGATTACCCATATTCCGCCAGTACAGCATGTCATTCAAATCTTTGAGAGTGTTCTTGTTGTCGAGAGTGTGTAGCTTCTGAGTCCCAGCACCCTTTGCCAAGTGGCTGAGAATCCACCACTGAAGAAGTAGGTTGCATCCTTGGAAGTATCGATGCCCTTCTTTGCATTTTCCTAAGGCTCGATACATATCAGACAAGATGACCGGAGCTATAGGGTAGTACTTCATTATTCCTTGGTGCGTATACCCTTTGAACAAAGTGTGCGCGAGTGTTATTACTTGGGTATTGATGCTCAGACTTGGACCATGTGGGAAGACCATCGTTCCCAATAATGCTACAGCAAATGCTAGTGGACGAATTTCATTCCATTCTCTGTAGGAGATCTTGAACTCTCGGTTGTAGGTGGCGTAGAAGCTTGCATGTCCAAATCGAATGTACAGATCTCTAAATGCTATATGGGAATCTTGGCACCAGTAGGTAAAGTCTTTCACAAATCCGAACCAGTCCGCAATATTTTCTACGAAAGGCTTATTAGGGATAAAGATGTCTTCTTGTTTTCTTGCTGTCCTTTCTATCCCAGTGCCTACTGTGTCTATGCAGTCTCGGATTTCCTCCAAAGTTGGGGTAATTTCGACAGTTCCGAATCGAAACACCATTCGTTGATTATCCCAGTAGCCTGTAAGGACCGAAACCAATTCAGGCCAACCATTCATGTTGATCAATTCTGTCAGAGCGCCCACATATTTGTTGAGGGTCCTTTTATGATCACCGTCGAGATCGTCATGCCACATTTTGAGTTGGAGTGGTGCCGCTACGATCATGTCAAATTTTGAAAAATGGTCCATATCTACAAAACAGAAGCTAGTTAGGTTTATCCACCCCAAATTGGTTTTCAACACGTACATTATTCAAATGTCACATAAAATGATAATTTTTGCGGTTTTCTACTAAATGGACTTAATACACCTTGGGTATTAAGCCGTCTTAGGCTAATGCTTAGTTTTCGATTTTGGTTTCGCTCTAGCTTAGGCTTACTAGAATAGTTTTCAAGTTGACGGTTACCCGAGTCGGACAAACAACGGGGTGAAGCTATCAAACGACGTCGGATGACCGCATTCCAACTATTCGTTTGATACTTCCAAATAAAATTCTTGTGTATTTCTGAAAGAAGCCGTGGAAAGCCACGTAACTTTTATTTTCCTAATGCACACTATTTGCCGTTTGACAGAAAAATGCCATGAAAGTGCAATAATTCAAAATAAGATAAACTAAACAAGTAAACAATTTATCAAAAAATAGCCAGATAATGTTAGTTTTAAGGTTAGAATCCTCCAAATCCCCATCAGAGTCGCCATTTATGTTTTATCGAAAAAGATACTTTTGTAAGTTTTCGACTTTTTAGAGTCGCCACTTAATTTTTGAGGAAAATCAAGAAAACTATTATTTTCAAAAGACTTAAACAGATAAAATCATTTGAAAATATTTTAAAGGGTTTGGAAATTCATATTAACGTCTTAGGAAGGTTTTGAAAGTACCTAAGACGTTTCGCTAACCTACGGTTATCCAACAACTAATTATTTGACTAAGAATTACAATTGCGATAAAAATACTCTTTAGAGTTTGTTTGAAAAACGAAAACCAAAATCATTTAAGATTGTTTTTGAAAGTGAAAGTTTAAATAAGTGAATTATTTGCAAATTTATTGGTTTTAAATCGATAAAACCTTTAAGGCATTTTGCGGGGATTTGTATTTTCTAACTTTAAAATTAACGACAAATAAAGCAGATAAATAATTAAAAGCATATAAAGAGATAGGGAGAGAGATTTGGGTCCAAATCCGGATTTTGTTCGCCTTGACCGAAATTTGGACCCACCTGTTTTGGGTTTTGACCCATTTGTCTTTTCGGGATTTTAACCCATTTATCTTTTGTACCTGTCCTAGTCTAAATAAATAGTAACACAAAGTAAATACAATAAAGTAAAAGACAACAAGGGCTTATGCCCAAAATAAATACAATGCGAAATGCAAAAAAATAAAAAAAAGGCCTTCTAATCCCAAATTCTCCGACTTCCTTCAATCCTTTAAACCTTAGAATCTGTACGTCAATTTTTATGGCTTGACTCGATGAATGAGATCTTGAGCCTTTATGGCTATTTTGAAATGCAAGGGGAGGAGTAGCTCGTAGTGTACTTGGATTAATTTCACATGCACAAGAATGTAAATACTGTAAGGATCTAATCGCAACATTAAAATATATTATCACGAATTTATATCCTCGTGAAAAATATAGGCACACTTTATGGCAATACAAAAGGAAACATGTAGTAGGAATAAATGCTGACATAAGAAAGCTGATCGAAAAGCATGTTTAGGAATGACTTTTAAATTTTCACATTGTCCAGCCAACAATTCCATTATAATTGACTTTAGCATTCAACGACTCAGACACTAACCGATGGGTAAAAGACTATTACACCAATGTTACCTTCACATAAGAATTAAACAAAGCAACAAAATGATGAATAAATAGTCAGTGGGTCGGCCAGAACTAAATCCATACAAAATGAAACGAACAAATTTGCATTTAACCTCTCACAAAAAAAGTATTACACACACAATAATCGAATGACAAATAAACTCATGCTTTAAGTAAAAAAAAACGGCTTAAACTTTAGCAAGAGTAAAATATGAAATATAAGACAAAAAAAACAAAAGTTGCATCTTAGCTCACGTCAGCCAGCAGTGAACCCCTTGAATATTAATTATTAAGCTTAAAAAAAATGAACGGATTACTCCAGGCAGTATGAAACAAACCCGAAACGCCGAAGAGGGAGGTGAAATGAAACAACCTAAAGTTCATCCTTGAAAATGACTTAAACACATGCTTTAACATCATTTCTAGCATGATTCACAGCAAATAAATGGGACAAAAGGCATGTTACAAACTTAACGAGAATAGCATTTAAAGAGAAAGAAGAGGAGCGATTGGCATTCGGATGAAATAACCAGCTTGTCTGTCTATCTTATTCGCATTTTCCGAGCAAATCAAACCTATCACAAATTACTAGGCATGAAGACTAGCATGAACTAGACTAACATCACGACTTAACCCCTAAGCTTTGAAAAGCTATCAAATTGTATACCCACACACTTATTAGTCATATCTCGGTGTCATCAGCCAAAGAAAGAAGCGAGAGAGATATTTCAACAAAAGAAGAACATAGAAGTATCATGACCATCCAGCAAAACAAACTAACTCGAGGCGAGCACAATGATCACGGGCTCGAAAAAACAAACAAACAAATAGATAGACGACTTTAATCATAAGCACTAAATCACTTTGAGAGCAAAATCTTCACTACTATTTTAGAAAATAAAATAGAATAAAATAAGTAAGACAATCTAAGCTCAAAACAAATCACATAAAATCATCTTGGAATCATACTGCGCAATATATGACACTAATGGTGAATACTAATTCTCATTCAAAGTGCTGCCTGACAGACTCTTGCAATTAGCAATCGACGCCATAAATCTTAGCATCTTCGGACAAACAAAAGACAAAGTCGAACAGGAATATAGATAGAAGAAAACACTCAGGGAGGAGCTGGAAACAATTTTAAAGAAAAAACCAAAGCTCGGATAATTAATCTTTCAAAGAAAACAATCTGATTTAGACATAAATAAAAGACAGATAAGACTAGGCAAAGTGCTTTAGGAAACTAATCACATATAACAAGTAAACAGGGAAGAAAAATCTAAACACAAAAGGGTTCCACTTGTTTGAAATCATGTCTAACATATTCATAGAATATCGCAAGATACCCAGGACAAGATATGAGAAGTTAAAGAAATACAAAACGAGTGGATATTTAAGCAGGCTACCTAAACTACAGGAGAAATCATTCAATATTTTCAACTATGACAATGGAACAATAGAAGGTCAACAATAAAAAGACTCAAGGAAACTTGACAAGAGAAAACTAAGAAATTTCAATCAAATACAAAGGACAAGAATATAACGACTAAAACCACAACAGCAAACAAAGAAAAAAAATACTCTACATATGCTAACTTCACAGTAGCCACAGTCAACAAACAATCGAAGCAGTGATTTCCCAACACTAACGAGACGAATATCAAAGAGATGAAGAGAAAATTATAAGGGCAAACATGTTACCTTTCTTGGGTGCAACGAACTGAGGTTGGGTGACAAAGAGGTACCGACCTTCACCACGAGAATCGAATACGCACAAAAGACAGGACAACCGATGAAATCTCGACTCCTGTCGAGCTTATGCCGAGCAAAAAACAGAGGAAATTAGGCTAGACTAGGACTGATTCTCTGTTATGCTTAGTATCAGTAACAAAGAATCACTCTTTCCAATTTCTTTCCTTAGCTTCTCTCAGATTAACTCAAAAGATTTCGCCCCTTCTCTCTGTTTCTCACTCAATCTTTCCAATAAAAGTTTCAGATCAAATTTCCCACTCCCAAAAAAAAATTCCTCCTCTCTGAGAATAAAAAACGATTATATATAGGAAGGAAATTAGGGTTCCTGTAGAAAAGAGAAAAAAAAGGTGAAGAATCGGATCAAAAGCCCATTAAGAATTCAAAATTCAAAACCTTTTCCCCTTTTGGATGAACAAACTTTTCTCTGAAAAAGAAAACTCAAACCGAAATGGGAAAGGGGATAGACGGGTTCGATCGATCCAATCGTCCTTAGTGGTGACGTGGATCAATCCCACAGCCCCCAAGGACGATTCTCGAGTGCCAGGAGATGTTGTTGGGGTCGTACGAGCGAGGGAGACGTTGAGAGAAAACGACAAAAAGGTCGGGCAGCTGTACGCGTACTGATTCTCGTGTATTGGCATCGCTACTCCGTCGCGTGTGTTGCCCACGCGTTGTCGCTGGTAGCCATTGTTGTTGCGGCTGCTATTGACGCGCTGAGGAATTGTTCACGCCTCTCGTTCTTCTTAGGGATAAGGAGACTGGGCCAGGTCGAGTCTATGGAATGGGCTGGGGTTACGAAATGGGCTGGAAGGGAATAAAAGGAAATTGAAGTCGAAAACTAAATGGGCTGAAGTAATCTGATAATTGGGGCTGCTATTGTGAGAAGGGCATAAATTAAACAAACAAAGAATTAAACTAATATTTGAATAAGGTAAATCAATTAAAAACCAATCAACGAGCTTTTAAATTTTTAACAGGATAAAATAATTGATTTAGTTATGAAATTAAAGGTCAAAGAATGTAACTTAACCATATAGACAAAATTAATTCAAATAAAACCATTAAACAAAAAACCAAAATCCTTTTGGGACGATTTTCGAATATTTCGTAAAATAAACTGATTATATAAAACATATAAAAATATGTATATATATGTATATATATATATATATATATATATATATATATATATATATAATTAAGAAAATCGATTAAAGCCATTTTGAAACGACTAAGAAAAATTTTGAATTTTATAAAATCAATTATTTTAACTCGTTAGGAAATTAAGAAGCTCGAGAATTAATTTTATCGGGGAGGGTCAAAATTGGGCGTCAACAAAGAGTTCTACTTGAAGTGATACTCCTTCAATTAAAACTACTTGCCTCTTTAGACTCCTTCCTCAAATCAAACTCATTGATTCTTTCTCTGTAATTCATCTGATGTTTATTTTCGTGGGATTTCTCACGAAGTTAACATTATCCATTCCTTTATTTCTGCACTCTTGTCTTTATTCATTTTAGAAGCTTTCTTGAATTCAACAGCTCGTGACAGTGCGCCTTTGGACCATGTTGACTGACGTGTTTTTTCTTTCTTTGTCAATCATCAAAACTTTATAAATCCCAACAAATTCCCTTTTTTTTATGATGACAAACTTCTTTTCTTTGTGCATTCAAATGGTTTTATTTGTAGACACTATAATGCATGAAATACTAACATGAAACAAGTTAGTCAATGGGTTATGAACACTGCACAACTCTTATGTTCCCCATTTTGGCATCATTGAAAAGTTATGTCAACCTATAATATACGAGCTATATTGATCAGTTAAACTATTCATGGCCACTAGCTATCACCTAGACAATCAGATAACGACTTCATACAACATAATAATGTATTATAGAGAGCAAGAACATGATTCATTAAAACAATTAATAATCAATTCATTCAACTACTAAATAATGTTTTATATAAGATCGAAGTCATACTGATGAAGCAAAAATTATTGAGCACTAATAAACAAAATACTTGACATGAGTAGAATAAAGCCAGCGGCACTAACATTGAAAGTGAAGAAAAGAATAGAACAAGTGGAGATAGTTGTGTCAACAATCTTTATCAAGAACAGTCTTTAGAGCTTAAATTCATATCTGATTTTTTTCATAAGCAATATAACCAACCTATTACTTCAACCTTTTCATTGGAGTATCAGTTTTCCTCATTGACGCATGTAGGTCAGCATGGTTCATCTATTCAATAACTTCTTCTTTTTTTTGAAAAGACCATGCATGAATTGGAATTGAGTATTCCTCAAAACTTACAATGGAAATCATTATCCTTTTTTTTTTCATGCTAGCTCTAAGATAATAGCATTTTGTTGACACTTTTGATTTCTAGATGAGAGTTCAAGGTGGAATAAAAAAAATGTGTTTTAGGAGTTTATTATTCCTCATGAACTGAAATGAGAAACTATTTGCTTTAAGCTTGAAAAAAAATCCAAGAAGACAAAGTGAGAGAAAACAATTTGAAAGAATGAGACTCTTGTGCTTGGACAGTTAATTTTTATTTTTTTTGTATTAGAACAATTAATACATGGAACATGAGTGCTCAATTGTTTCACTTTATACAATATTAACCTCTATCAATATATAGCATACCTGATAAGAGCAATTTTGTGATCATCATTGCTTGTTTTAACCATTTCTCTGTACAATCTAATACAAAATTAGGTTAAGACAAGTCAAGGATCTGAAATTGGAACACACAACTAAATGTGTAAGACTGAATTGAATAACATTTTAGCTCATAAAGTTAGGAGAACAATTATTCTAGCCAATCATTGAGGGGAGTTCATGTAATCTTAATCATCCCCAAGTCTAACTTATTCTTTTCATAATGCTCCCTACTTAGTGTCACAATTCATCAATTGTCGTTTGAAAAAGAACAACGTGATCCAACAATCACATACTTTTGTAGACAAATCAGTTTCAAGATTCATTGTTTCCCCTATCAATATGTCCTGAGTTTGTTCAACAAATGAAACATGTGGTACAAGTGTTCCAATGCACTCTCATCAGTTTCACTTTAATCCTCACCTATTTTTTTTTTTATTCCCTCTCACACATGCATTACCTCCTTTTTTTTTTCTTTTTTTATTTATTTTTTAAATGACACATTCCCCCTTTTGTGAAGTGAGCGAAAGTAACTTTTGTTTGTCTTCATTGATATCTCTTCAGCAAGCAATATTTATGAATTGCATCACTTTCTTTCTTTCTGCTTCACCTGCAAAATAGCTTAGAGGTTAGTCTTAGGTGTTTTATCGAAAAAGTATTTTATAAGTTTTTGACTTTTTTAGAGTCGCAACTTAATTTTGTAAAAAAAATCAAGAAAAAACCTTAGCTTTCAAAAGACTTAACAGAAAAATCGTTTGAAAACTAAAAGTGGGTTCGGGAATTCCTATTTATATCTTAGGAAGGTGTTAAGCACCTAAAATATCCGCTTAATTGCGGTTTTCCAGCAACTAACTATTTGGCTAAACATAACTAACTTATAAAATTTATTGGAATTTGTTTGAAAATGAGTTTCTTAGTTTTTTATCTAAGCTAAGCTTATAAATTGAAAAATACTTTTTAAAACTATTTAAACTTAGTTTAATTTAAGGTACTAAAACATTATGGCATTCGACGGGGATTTGGAGTTTCCTAACTTTGAACTAACGACATATAAAAATAAGTAACTAAACGAAAGCAAGATATATATATATATATAGAGAGAGATATTTTGGGTCCAAACCCGGGTTCTGTCCGCCTGGACCGGTTTTTGAACCCACCTGTTTTGGGTTTTTTGACCCATTTTATTTTGGATCTTTGACCCACTTCACATGTACCTGTCCTAAACTAATTACAAAAATTAAATACAAAAAGGAAATACAACAAGGGCTTATGCCCAAAATAAATACAATACGACAATCAAAATAAATTGGGCTCTTCGATCCAATCTCTTCAACTATTCTGACTTGCTTCGGATTCTGATTCCAAGATATATTCGTCAACTTTAGGGATTGACTCGATATGGAGATTTGGGTCTTATGACTCTCCCGAAATGCAAAGGGAAGGCGAAAGTCCATAGTGGACTCGGTCGAGATGTCACCTTACTCGAGGCAGCGAACTAGAGACAAAACGGGCAAAGGCTAACGGACTTCCACGACTAAATGACGACCCTAAGAACACGCGTGATTAAAGAAACGGACACGCGAGAGACCCAATCGACAGCCTATACTCTCCTTCAAATCAAACTGTTGTTCAATGCTTGCATATGTATGTCTCTGTATATCCAGTAGTTCAATATTTCCCCCCTTTTTTTTCAGTCGTTCTTTTGGTCTATCTATATGTATATATATGATTCAAAATCTCACTTCTTGCTCTTAAAATATCTTAAAGAAAAATCCTCCTGCTTCTTTTTCCTCAGAATTTCAACCTCAAAAAAAAAATAAGAAGAAAATCCCTGTGTCTCTACTGAACCAAAAATCCCATTCAAAAAAAAAAAGGAATCCCTCCCAATGGTGAACAAAAGAGAATATATATCCTAGAGATTAGGGTTCCGATTTTTGGGTGAAATACCGGGTCGACCCTTAGTCCCATTCAAAATTTAAAAAATTAGAACCTTGCACCCAATTGGAATCCACAACTTTTCCTGAAGCTTTAACTTTATTTCAAAAAAGAAAAACAGGATGGACGATGGGGATGGATTCCAATGTCCTTGGCGTCGATGTGGCGCGATCTCACGCAGGGAGGACGATTTTGCCTGCTGTAATTGTGAACTGGAAAGCGATGTTGAAGGAGAAAACAAAAGACGTAGCGTACTGTTGTACGAGTTGACAGGGGAAAACGACACGGATAAAGCCGTTGCTTTTCCGTGAACTTCGCCGCTTAAACATTACATTTCGAGGCTGAGAAGATGTTGTTTTGATCGCTGCTCTCCCACCCGTGACTGTTGTCACGTTAAAAGGGGAAAGGGGAGTGGGCCGGATCGAATTAAGGAACGATTGGGTTGGGTATGCTAAGAGAATTGGGCTGAGAATTGGCTTATTTGCTTAGTCTGGATAAAAAACATTGGTTTGGGCTGGCTGAAAAAGGGTATTGGGTCAAATGAATTTGGGCTTGGGAATTAAATGGAGGAGAGAGTGGGTCATCCGAGAATTTTAAGATAGGAGCCCAAAATTGGTTTCACAATGAGTTTAGGGAAATTGGTCATCTCTTGAAATATAAGGAATATTCGAACTAAATTTAATTTAGGGAATTAAACATAAATTTAAATAAGACGAATTGATATCAATTAATTAACAAGCTTCTTAATTTTAACAAAAATAAAATAATTAATTTAATCGTGAACTTGTGATAACAAAAATATAATATAATTTAAACTTAACTAATTTTAAATAGAATACTTGCTAAAATTAAAATCCTTTGAGATAATTTTTTTTTGAATAATCGTAAAATATACTAATTATATACATAACTATGTAAAATATATATATTATCCTAAAATTATAAGAAATGACAAAACTATTCAAAATAGCGCAAACCTTGTATATATATATATATATTCAAAATTTATAAAACTAATTATTTTAAATTGTTTGAAAATTTAAGAAGCTCGAAAATCAATTATTACCGGGAGGGCCAAAATTGGTTGTCAACATTAGGAACCCAACAAGCTTGGTCCTTTCTTATGATCAAAAGGGTGAATCAAATTTCTTCTCGCCCATCTATATGTTTGTTTTCTATTGGCCTCCTCTTGCACCAATTCATGTTTCTTTTCTTTTAAACTCATATTAACTACTAAATAAGTAGGAAATAATCTCTTTTCTTTTTAATATTATTTTAACAATTAAAATAGAATAACGTCAGGTACATTTTAACTAATAATATAGGTCATACATATTAATTTTCATACAGATAACGATAATAAGATCCTAATATATAGAAAATATTTTTATTTCTACTAATAATATAGGTCATACATATTAATTTTCATATAGATAACCACAAAAAATTCCTAATATATAGAAAATATTTTTATTTCTTAGTCTTTTCCAAATTGAAATAGAATAAGTATTTCTAATTATAATAATTAATTAGGAAAAAATATATGTATAAAGAAAGAATTATTTATTTATTTGAAAAATGGGTATTTTGGGAAATTTTCACATATAGCCACTTAAAATTGCCTAAATACTCTCCATAGCTATAGTTTGATAATTACAATTCGTAGCTACATGTTATATGGAGGAGAGAGGTGAGCGAGACTGGGAGAGAGAGGAGAGAGGGGGTGAAAAAGGTGAATTATATATGTATATCGGTTAGATAACTGTATATTATACATATGTATTTGTATATATGGCAAGCGAGATTGTGAGAGGGAGGAGAGAGGAGAGCGAGATTGGGAGAGGGAGGAGAGAGGAGAGCGAGCTTGGGAGAGGGAGGAGAGAGGAGAGCGAGATTGGGAGAGGGAGGAGAGTGGGAGAGATGAATTGTATATGTATATAATTGTATATTATACATATACATATACATTTGTATATAGAGAAAGCAAGATTGGGAGAGGGGGGAGAGAGGCGAGTGAGATTGGGAGAGGGAGGAGAGAGGCAAGCTAGAGAGGGCAGAGAGTGGGAGAGAGGTGAATTGTATATGTATATAATTGTATATTATACATATACATATACATTTATATATAGAGCAAGCAAGATTGGGAGAGGGGGGAGAGAGGCGAGCGAGATTGGGAGAGGGAGGAGAGGCGAACGAGAGAGGGCAGAGAGTGGGAGAGAGGTGAATTGTATATGTAGATAATTGTATATTATACATATACATATACATTTATATATAGAGCAAGCAAGATTGGGAGAGGGGGGAGAGAGGCGAGCGAGATTGGCAGAGGGAGGAGAGAGGCGAGCGAGAGAGGGCAGAGAGTGAGAGAGAGGTGAATTTGATATGTATATAGGTTAAATAATTGTATATTATACATATGTATTTGTATATCCTGGCGAATTATACATATACAAACGTGACTAATGATACAAACTCGAAGTCAACCCATGTAATTAATGTATAATGTTAGTCGCAAGTGGTAATTATAGCATACTATAGTTATGATGAGTGATTAAATAGTATAAGTTTGCTTTGTTGCATAATTTTCCGTATTTTTTCTCCATTAAATAATAATGAGGATATGGTTTATCCTTTTCCATGGAAAATAGTTACTCTACTAAGGTTTGAAACTACATCTTCCAAGTGAGGCCTAAGCACTTCAACCACAACACCATGATCAAGTTTTCATCTTTAGGTGTCAATCGCTATCCATTGGACCATTTCATTTCACAAGTTTGTTGTCTATTATAATACTTGTCCTTTAAAGAATCACTCCCTAAGGAATCAAGTTTTAAATCTCCATCATCTTTTGAAAGCAAACTAGCTACCACTCTTTTTTTTTTTTTTTTACCAAAATCTATTTATATTATTCATTCAAAGATTATACATCAATCTATTCATTTATCATTATTTCGGCTTTCACCTATAGAGATTATACGGGTTTCGACAAGACCTCTACCGTATCAATAAAATATTTATAAAGATACACCCAAATGAAGGGGAATATCACAGCTAATCATCATATATCAATATATATCACTCATCTTTTAGTCCAAAATCCAAGACCTCTTTCGATCTTTGAAAATACACAGAATTTCATAACCTCCAATGATATTGAATTTTTTGCTTGAATTGTGACAAAATAAATTAAATCTAGCTTGATATATTTTCAATTTACTTGAATACGATTTAGGAGGCCAATAAATATAGAGGTTATGACTACAATGCATGCATGTTTCAATTATATAAATTAACAGCAAGTTAATGTTATAGAAAGAACAAGAGTGCTCAAACTTTTTTATTAAAAAATATTACATTTATGTCGTCCGGTTGTACCATTGTGGGAAATCATCAAAATCAAAATTCATAAAGAATTAATAAAATGTCATCTTTATGGAAGACATATAAACAAATTAGAGAGCTCTCAAAAATTCCAATTTTAAAGTGGAAGATGATCTTGTCTTGTTTGTCTTCTAAGGACAGATGTAGTCAATCTTATGATAAGAGCATGCACAATTTTGAGCACCAATATCATCTCCAACACAAGGAGGATTGATCTTTCCATTTTGATACCATACTTTTCTTTGTTGAACTAATTCACTGATGAAATTGTCAAGCATTTCTCGTGTGATGCCTGGCATCACAATAACATGTGCCATGTCTTTGACACATGACAACTGCCAACGACGAACAAATTCATGGTCACGAGGCCTTTCAAGTACAACAATGATGCTAAGCTCATTCAACATGACACTTATCCCAGCTTGTTGAAGACGATCTTTCAAATACTTGGCATTGTCGAGACATCTTTTAACATCATTTTGCAGGCCAATTTGACCTTTAGCGCTCAAGCTATACCACAAGAAAATTGGAGTTAAACCGTTACGACTACCAGAAATAGTGGCATCCACAGAAGCAATGTACTCCACATTTGTTGAGAGATTATTGATGAAGCTTTTTCTTGTTATTTGGACACCACAAGGCATTGGACATCCTAAAAACTTATGACCAGAAATTGTGACACTTCCAATTGGCTTCTTGAAACTAATCATCTGTTCAAATTGCACAAAGAACTATTAGAATGTCGCTCTCAAAATTACTAAAGAAATTGTAATTAGAAGTAAGAAGCAATTGAAACTCACATTGTTTATAAAAGGGGTCATAAGACCACATAGTGCAGCATCACAGTGGATGTAAAACCTATCTTGTGAATACCCACATTCTTTGAGTGTTTCAAGAATAACATCAAGGTCATCAATTGCTCCTTTGAACGTAGTTCCTATAGTTTAAAAAAACCATCAAGGGAAAAGTCGTAAGATGACCAAGTCCATAAAAGGAAAAAGAAAAGGATAAAACTTGGAGTAGGTATATACCAATTGTGACATTTGTAATAGCTGGTTTGTCCTTATTCTGAAGCAACTTTTCTCTTAAATCTGAATAATCCATTTCTCCATTTAGTGATGTATTGATTGTTTCTGAATCCATTCTATACATTCTTGCAGCTTTGAAGACCGAGTAATGAGAATCTTTTGATGCATATAATATTCCTTCAGGAAGTAGCTCTCTCCTACATAAGTAATGTTAAGAAATTTAAGAGCATTGAAACATTAATAGAAGTTATTAATATTTTATAAACTTGTGTGTGAATATATGAACTTACCCTAACAAAATTCCATGGAGATTTCCTTCGGTGCCACCATTGGTAACATATCCCCAGTATTGATCCTTTCCAATTTCCCACAGTTGTGCAAACCAATTCAAAACAGCCACTTCAAAGTCTTTAGAATGAAAATCAACAGTGTTTTGAAGGAAAGGATCACCACAATTGTTTAGGTGAAATTGCAAAAGTGGTGCTAAAGATGCATAGTAATCATAACATATGTTGACCGGATAACCTAAATGATAATTGACTCTTTGGGTAAGTATGTCCAAATAATTGACCAAAATAGTGTCCAAAGAAGGACCATCATTTTTCAATCCAGGCTCCATCACCTCAAGTTGCAAGTTCTTCCTTGGTCCTGCACCTGGCTGTGCCACCTTTGGTTTCTTTTTGTCCCCATTCGGAAACAATCTTCGTCGCGCTAAACTTCTTGGTGTCATTGCTAAACTTCTCGGTGTCATTGGTGATGGCTCAAAATCCTGTCAAATATCATAATCCAATTTAAGATTTAGTTAAAGTAAATAAAAACATATTTTATCTAACGAGGAGTTAACACAATTCAACAACTTTGATTCTCTCATCTAAACATTATTTCTTTTAGGTGTTGGAAAACTTTGGTTCAAAATAATAGCACTATCAATTGTTTGTACATGTTAAATACATGAAGATTACATACCATTTCAAGTGAGAGACTACCCATTCTCTTAAAAGCACAAATTTATAAGTTTTTTTTTTGTTTGTTTGTTTTGTTTGCTTAGAATGGAAAACCAATTCTGTGTGAATTTTGTTGATGTCTTGAGTACTTATATATATATATATATAGCTCAATGAAAGACCAAATGTTTTTGCACTAACCCCTCTTTTCCTCTTGTTTTCCCTCTCTTTTTCCTGTTAGTTTCTTCAATATATCCCACTTGCCTTATTCTAAATACCATTGGAAAATGAATGTGGTCTTGACCCCGTGTTAGAAAGTGACTGCTCAACTTTGTTCCAAACATTTTTTCTATTTTGAATGGGTAGGTGAGATTAATTAATTAGATTCCTAATCAAAATAATCATGCTAATATTGGTGCCAAAACTCAAGCGTGTTAAAAAAATTAATTCTTTTGACTCAATTAGAATTAGTTACGTCTCTGGTATGAACCATTGTGTAAATACAATCAATAAAATGTCATTTTTGTATCTAACTGCCTTCCGAGAAAAAAATAATGAGAACACGGGACCTCGAAGAATTAGTATAATAAATCATTATACTAAACCTTCACTTGTCTCAAGAGGTGTCAATATTTGTATTAATTAAAATTTAAACTCTATAAATAATATAATTTCCCGATAAAGGAGTATCGCTTGACGCCCGGCTCTGCTCCTGGTAGGAAGGTTCAACAGATGAGTTAACATGCAGTAATTAATTTTATTATTTCTAAACTTCCATCCATATATATAAAACAGAGAGGTACAGTCAATATTTCCATTAATCAAGGGAAGTGGTACGGAAATTTCATCGTTATTTTGTTTTTCTTGGATGATATTTGAGTAAGTTTACATATAAAAATTTTACGGGGAAAGGTTGATGAAATTAAAGTTTCGAAACAGATACGATTTTAGACTTTTATATGTAAGAGTACATGGACTTAATTGTGGTGTCACAAATGTGATATATTTTGTACATAAAATTATTTTTAGTTAATTCAAGAAAAATCTTATTAATGAAAATACTTATAGATACTATAACAAAAATAATTTTTACCTGCAATAAATATACAATTAACAAAGATAGTTGCAGTTTTATCATCGTCAGTTAATTGTCATTTGATTCATTATCGCTATAAATTTTAGAGATTTTTTTTTTTTAAATGTTAATTACCTCTATAAGTATATATTTAATAATAATTATACTATATCATTAATTAATTACCGCTAAAGTCTCTAGTCACAATCAGTCATTTTTTGTTCTACAATAATGATTCAACGTCATCAACTTACATGTTTCATTATCTTTTTTTTTTTTTTTTAACTTATGTATATGCACGCCATAGAATAAAAAGGAGGCCCAAAAAAGCATTATGACCAAATATTGAAGTTCAAAAATAATTACACTAATTTATAAAGTAAAGTAAAAATATTTAAATGAATTTATAATGTAATATAAAACTTGTAATTTTATGCGACATAAATTTAAATTAGTTAAATTTTAATTTGGATATCAAAAGCCAAACGAAAATCAAACTCATGATGATATTGCCTTGTATAACCAATATTTTTGTGTGCAAGGTTGTTAAAGTTGAAAGTTAGTGCAAACATTTTTTGACCAAATAGTTACAAGGCCGCGGCATTTTGCTTTCACTCTCTAGATTCCTTTTTTTCCCTCTAAATTCCAAACAAGTAGACTCTACTTCACTTATCAATGCAATAGTTCCAAATGTCAATAATACGAAAAATGAACTGGTCCAACCTTTGAATTGGTCTTTTTAAATCAGTTCACACTAATTAATCATTCAAAATATTAGTCGATAAATCCAATATATGTGTTACCAATTTATTTTTATTTTTTCTGTCACAACTAATTGTCCTTTATGCACAATGTAGACTATAGTATATACTAAGCTTAGTATTATGCAACAGTCACAATTTAACCACTAATATTTCTATCTCGTGAAGTTTGAGAAATATAGTTTAAAATTTATATTTTTTACTATCGTAATTTTATTTGTGATGGATAATCTTCTTATTTGTTGACCTATTGAAATTTTGGAATTAGACTTGGTTATTAATGTTGATATCTCTGTTTTTAGAGTGGAGTTCGTAGTTGATAAATTAAAATTAAGAAAAATAGCATTCAATTTGCTTCTGATTTTGATTATAAAGTTAATTATTTTTTTGCCTTTTACTTGAGTATATAATGTTTCTTCACTCTTGTTGCGTACGCCTCTAATTAAAATTCTCAGACATTATAAATCTATTATTTCTTACTAATTGACTAATTAGCTACAGGATAAAATTTAATGCTTGTATAGGTTAATTGGGTTTAAGTGAATGATTAAAATTTTAAAATTAACTTCAACCAGTAAAAAATTGTAAAATGAAGACCAGGTGTGTGTGCATAAAAGAAAATTCTTGAGTGATCAGTCTTTCTTCTTATATTAATATTATATTTTGTCTTTTGGTAAATTGTCATTAAAAATCTTTAGAACTCCATATTAACTAATTTTTTCTAACCAACGAAGTTGAACATTTTCAACTACCAAATAATGTTACTTTGTGGTCTTCATATCTAATTCATTGACATCATATTGTTTCCGTGTGGTATCACTAACCTAATTTTCAACAATTAATCGACTATTAAAAAATTATTATTTAATTTTTTGTTGATAATTGTTCTTAGTTATTTTTATAAATATTTTGATTAAAATCGATGAGAAAAATAGTAACATTTTCATACAGAAAAATTTGCGAAAACTTTTCACTATTTTAGTCATGAGAATCTGTTATTCATAATGTATTTTTTCATTAAGCTTACTGTTGAAAAAATCTTTGTTTCTAGACGTTATTACCGTAAGCAAAATCAAACTTTTAAGCGTTAACCATATCCCATGTGACATTTAATTAATTTTGTTAAAAAAATAAAATTTCAAACATTCAATCCACTAGAGTTCTACTTTAGTTAAATTTAAAATCCAAGTTCTTTTAATGAAGACATCATTCAATATTATCGCACGAGTCACTTTATCAAATATAATTTATTTTCTCCCCTTGCAATTTGCACATTTTCATTTTCAACTACCTCCACTTTGAAGTTCTCTTTTCAACCATGTAATTAAAATAAGGAAAAGGATTATTTTTCTCTTTTTTCTATTAAAAAAGATTTAAATATACCATTCTTTATAATATCCCAATTAAAAAAAAACTAACATTACCTAAATATCCAAAAGTACCCCTCTCAGCTTCTATATTTTTATTAAAAACTCATTAAATATGTATAATAATATATCGAAAATTAGGTGGAAAGGTTCGTCCGCGTGCCTCTGTATTTTTAGGCTACTCTCTTCTAATTAGTCAAACATTCGACTTTTAGAGAAATAATAAAACTTAACAAGTATGACTTTGCAACTTCACAAAAAAAAAAATCAAAGCAAAATTATAATTTAAAAAAAATGCTAAGATTTTTCTTTGAATTGCGTTCATATATACTTTGAGATATCAATAAAATATGCTCACTAAATGAATTAGTACGATCTTTTTTATAATCCGTAACTACAAATTTATCATTAAATTCCTTTTAATTCGTCTCTAAATAGCTCCCAGCTAATGAATGCTTTTTTATAATCCGTAGTTGAATGATATCAGCATGAAATTTTTATAGCTTAGCTATAAAATTTTGTCTGTCGCTAATTTTTTATTTTCTAATAATTCTAAATAGATTCACGGCCTCCACAGAAGATAACACATTCTCATCAAATCCTTACTTTATTGCTCTAGCTCTTGGCCCTATAAACTTACGAGTCGTGATTCACTTGAAGAATTTTATAGATATCTATATATGCGAGTGATGATTAAGTATCTATCCTTCATGCATGATGATCGGTGAGATTTTTATCTGTCTATATGATCTTGCACATGAGCGGCTCAAGCATATTAGTGACCTAAAGTAAAAATCAAACGGGGCCTTAAACTTGAATTGTTAATAACTTTTATATAATTGAATTCTTCTAGTTTTCAATTGATAATATAATCATTCTTATTTTAAATTATTTTTCAGGAGATATAATATTCTAAATATGTCAAATTTCTTCTAATAATTCCTTCATTTTCATGAAAAGTTCACTTGTTCTACAAATAATATTCAATATTTATTAAAAAATAACAATAACTTATAACCTATTATTACTGAAAATGAGGCCACTTAAATTTAAGGGCCTATGGCACATGTTTTTTTTTAACCCTATCGAGTCATCCCTGATCTTGCATAATATTCACCGATTATGAGGTAATTCTCAATATTGAATTAAGTTGAAAATTCATTTGTTCATCCGTATGAACATAAATTTGGTATATGAAGAAGGCCACTAGCATTACGTGAAATGAACTATACAATGATGGTGCTTTGCATTAATGGCCGCTTATGTAATTCATTCCCTTAGATATTGTTTAGTGCATTTTGGCTATGATGGCGTTAAAATTCTCCCTAAAATCTAAGCGTGTCTATTGACTTTTTTTTTCTTTCCTTTATAGTATGTACTTCACTTTAAAAGAAAATGATATTGTTGTAACATTTTAATTTCAGCTTTTCACGTGATATGTTTAAGACCATAAGATCAAAGAGCAATTTTATATATTTGACCTAACTTTAATTTAGGATCACAAGATTCAATTTTTTATTTTATACTTTTTAAATTTTGTGTCAAGTCAAACCAGCTCTTTGTGAAATGGAGAAAGGATTATTTTAGCCTAGACCAAATTAGAGTGGATAAAGTAAGGAAGCTCTAAGCCATGAATATTTTATTTTATTACACTGAACTTTGGAATCACGTTTGGGTATAAAATTACGAAATTCAACTTTAAGTTGATTTTTAAAATTTTAAAATATTTGAAAACCAACAAAAACTCAAAAACAACTTCAATTTGTATTTATGTTTAAATTAAAATTTAATTTTCAAATATTATTTTTCACTTTAAAAATAAAAATTATTTTTTTAAAATTTTAAAATAAAACATAATCAAAATACTTAGCAATCGATTGATCACTTGTATGCACATCATCATACATACGACCTTGGAATTTACAATTGGTTAATCCTCTTTCTTAAGTGTTCTAGTGACGTGTTTTATTTATACATATAGAGATTTGAAAGTTACAAAAAGGTCCTACATTGTTTTAATTCTTTTTAAAAATATTCTTTCTCAAGACACATTTATATATTTGCTAGTCGTTATAAAATGTAATCCTTTTCTTTAAGTGTATGATTTGAAGAATCATTGATATAAATACATATAGTACTAATTAAGGTGGGAAAGTACAACGTAGTAAGGTAAGAGTTGGATGCAACTACAGTCTACAATCATATTTAGACTTCTGTTTGTGATCGTCACTATAATAAAAATGATTATTAGCGGCATTTAATTTTTAATTGCCGCTAAATTATATTTTTAATGGTAATTGTCACTCTTTACATATGTTCCTAAAGCCTTTAGCGACATTGGTTCTAATGACACTTAACTATGCCGGTAAAGACGTTAGCACTCTTTATTAGTGTCAATATTTTATGCCGCTAAAAGTTATTTTTGTTGCAGTGCGCCTCATTTTATTTTCAATTTTATAATCTTCACGGATTTATTTTTTTATATCTTGAACATTTTGATAAAATTCTTCCTCCGTTACTATATATATACGTACATGCTTGCTTTGTGAACATACTTGTAGTCTACTAATATTGTTAAACAAAAATTCAAGGACATGAGTCAGGACCATTTACTAATTACGTAATTTTGAGATTCTGTGATTAGCTAAAATTAGTTGGCCTCTTTGCCTTTTCTTTTAGTTTTTTTAATTCTTAAGAAAATTGTACACTTGCATTAATGAATTTGGTTGGCTCTTTTTTCCAATTTGAAGGTTTCGGCTATTAACATGAAAGCGTTGAGAATGTACACGAAATCTAAAAACATAAAACTGCAACTGGAGCAATATTACACCTTTGACTCCTTTAGTTTGAAAATAAGTGATATTTTTAGCTTAAAATTTAAATATTATTCTTTAAAAAAATCACTTACTTCCATAAAATAAGTACTCCCTCTGTCCACAAAATGTTTGGCAGGTATACTAAAAATAGATGTCCAAGTTTAATTGTTAATTTAAACAATCAAGAAATAATTAATTTATTTTTTCCAATTCTACCCTTAATAAATACTCTATTTTGTTCAATTGAAAAATTATGTAGACTTTTGATATTCTTGCTATAGTAGGGTTATATTAGTCAAATTACACCTATATTAAATTTTACTTAAGGAAAGCATATGACCTTACCCTGATAAATAATTATATTCGAAGAGAGTATTTTATTATTTTATCCTTAATTAAATGGCTTAGAGAAAGAAGCGATTTTTAATGATGTAAGACTCCATGTATTAAAATAAGGGTGATTTTGAAAGAAAAAAAAAAGCTTATTTCAAACAAAATAAAAAGATAAAAACAGAACTTACTTTGAAAATGAACAAGTGCTTATTAGTTATTATTACTTTCTCTGTTTTATTTATACTATATATGGTGTTTGACAAAATATAAAATTTAGTAAAACTATTTTTTTCTCTAATTACACTAAATATATTACTCCGTACTTATTATTTTGTTTTATATAAAAACACTATAGTACAATACATAATCAATTTAATATTTTTCAACCACAAAGATATTACAAGTGCTTTTAGTAAAATCAAATATGAAGAAATTGATAAATTACACAATTTTTATAAGAATAAAACAACACCACTAGCAGGTCTCTTCCTCAATTTCCCCCTTGTTATCAGCATACTTTTCAAGATTTTCACCGTGTAACTTCCCATACCTAAATTCATCAAAAATTTCAACTCCCATATTTACGTAAAAATCATATGATTTCTTATTCCAAACTGCTACTATTCCCTCTACCGATACGAACCCATTGTTAGCAGCAATAGATGCAACTGTTCCAAACAACAATTTCCCCATACCCAACTTTCTATAACTCTCTCTAAAATAGAGACTCTCAAAATAGAATCCAGGCTTGTCATAGAAGCATGAATAATTCGCGTAAAAGAAAGCATATCCCGCGATGTAAGCATCAGTCTTATCATCATATTTGGATCGGAACTCCTCAACTTGTCCTTCTACCACAGGGAATTTAAGGTCAAACGTTGTAAGGACAGGTTTGAACCCTTCGTCCGTGGTATTTTTAGGTTCGTCAAAAGGGGTTGGAGATACTTCAAGTAGAAGTACGGATGGCCCGTAGAAAAGAGGAAGAGGATTTTCTTTAAAGAGCAAGTTGGCTAATGAGGACTCAGTAGCTTTGTATAAATGAGTATAGTTATGATATACATGGATTTGATAAAACAATTGGTATATATGAGATAGATCAGATTTCGTAGCAAGACGAACTCGTGTGTATATCTTTCCGGTGATGGTAACGTTGTTGTTTTCCGATGATGCATCGGTGGTTATTGGTTGTTGAGGAGTAGGAGCCATGAGAAATTGTTTAGTTAAATTTGAGAGGAATGAGATTTAAGATAAAAGAAATGTTGAAAGGTTTAGTAATGGGATATTGTGTTTGGGCTCATACTTGTTATTTATAGTGGAGAATTTGGCCCTTTTAAAAAAATATATAATTATTTGGTTCGTGAGGTTCGTGGAAATTGGTTCCAACGAAAAAAAAAGTTGGTGGAGATAAGTGTGCATTCTATATCTATTGACAGCGTCGGCTGAAGGGTTAAATCATTGATACCTTTAGTCTCAATTTTGTTGTTTTTTTCTTATTAAAAAAATATAAGTAGGGAGGATAATATTTTTTGAGTTAACTATCAAAATTTGGCCACCATTAATTTTGTAATGTAATGATGATTAACTACTTTTTAATAATAGTTGTAATAATAAAATGGACGGAACAATACTCATATGTAAATATTGTACTGCTGGAGTTTAAACTTTGACAAGTGGAACTTGAAAAATAATTTACTCAAATCAATTTTCATCATTTAAGCGTAGATATATAATAAAATTTTGGACTTCAGAAATAATTCGAGGAATTCAAATTTTAATTAGTTCAATTTTATAAATAATTTATGAAGTTTCAAATGATATATACTTCCCAATTTTTTGAAGCTTCAATAAATTGTACTTACCCATTGTTAGCCACCTAATATTTTTCATCATTTAGTTTTTTAAAGACAAAAATTTATTCCTTCTATACCATGAAACAAAGGGAAAAATTAGAGAAAAAAACAAGTGGGAGTACAGGGTGCAAGAGATGGTTTAGCTTGGACCATGTAAAAAAAATATCATTAAAATGTTAACAATATTGTACGAATAAACTGACTATTCTTAACATAAAAAATAAAAACAAATAAAGATGTTGACTTTGTATGACAGAAAGACTTTCACCAACTTTATTCTCCTCTGTTTCCATGAACTAATTTGACTTACACAATTTAAGAAAATAAATAATTAAATTTAATTTTCTAATTCCAAATTAATATTATATTAAATATATCATAATATCTTGTAATTTTAAATATACTACATGAAAAATTAAAATTAAATTATTAACAAATACGAAAAAAGATTATTCTTTTTTGTTTAGAGGAAGCAATAAATAACATTATCGTTGTTGATAATTTCAGCAATATGGATGAATATTCTATGGATTACATAAATGAGGTGTGAAAGTCAAGTGAAGTCGTCAACATTGACAATGAGTAATGTTTACCAAGATGCATGAAATTTCAACAAAGATAATATATAAGAATCCATGTATATTCACACTGAAAATGAAAATGCTTTAGAGAAAATTATTTTCATCTTAAATGAACTTATTTATGAATTTTCCAGGCACATATGTTTTCGGAAATAGCTAGTCAATCACGCAAATGTGTTGGACCATTTAAGACAACGACAATTTTAGTGGGTTTATCAATTGAACATATAACTAGTTAAAAAATTATATCATAATTTACAAATTAATTTTTTTATTATTTTATTTCAATAATAAAGAATAAACTTTTTACAACCGTTTCATCATATTCGTTTTTTTAATCGATAATTTTCAATAATATTATGTAAAACACACGTAAGAGTTACAAGTAACAGTTAGATCATGATATTATATAACATATACATTTCTGTAGTTTTTGTACTAGTTAAAAGATAATGAATTAGGAGAGTTCGAAAGATGATAATGATAGTGATACATCCGAAAATAAAAAAAATATATATCTATATTATCTTATAACTTTGCTTCTAAAACTCGTTGATAGCTTACTACCATTCAAGATGAACTTTTGACATGTAGTTGATTTATCCCCCTAAGCCCAAAATGAAAACTTCAATATAATATATCATTGGAATATCCTATAGTTTTATTCGTCTCTGGAGAACTTATTTAGCACAAATTCGATTAAAGATGTCAAAATAAATATTGGTTACTAGGAATATATAATTTTAATAAGACAGAATATATGGAGTGACTCCCCTTAAATCATGGCCTAGCTGTGTTGTATTTCATCAAAAAGGTGGAACATGAGGGGAATCGAACTTTATCTTCAAAATTAAATTTGTACTTGTTTTCTAAAAATTGCAAAGGAATAAAAACTTATATCTCTCCTAATAAGTAAAGTCCAAAAATTAGTAAATCCTACCCCAGAAATAAGTGTAATATAACTATCTCATTTTCACTTTCGAGCTTCCCTACTTGTCTTTTTTT
Source organism: Solanum sitiens (assembly GCA_016801875.1). Taxonomy (NCBI): domain Eukaryota; kingdom Viridiplantae; phylum Streptophyta; class Magnoliopsida; order Solanales; family Solanaceae; genus Solanum; species Solanum sitiens. The sequence continues at coordinate 1,160,697 of JABWTJ010000361.1, read as the reverse complement.
AATACTTGACGTAAGTGACAATTTGTTTAAATTTAAAGGAGGACGAAAGCTAAAGGGAAATTTGACATAAACTAAAGTGGTATAGGTTGTTTAATTTAAGTGAATGGATATTTATTGAGTTAGCTTGGATTAAGCTATGATTTTATGGTAGTTTCCCCTAAAATCTAAGTGTGTGTATTGACCATCTCCGCCCCCCCCCCCCCCCCCCTCCCCTTTTTTTATTTAATTTCACGTTAGCGGACAAGGAAGGCCGCCCTTCCCCTTTTTTTTATTTAATTTCACGTTAGCGGACAAGGAAGGCATACAAATAGAATGTAGTATTATATATTTTACCCTAGACCCAGGGGCGGAGCTACAGTAAGCTTAGGGTGTTCAAGCGGACACGTTACACCGAAAAATTATATAGTATATATGTGTAAAATGATTTTTTAAATGGTTAAATTACACATTTTGGACAACCAAATAACATTAAAGAGTTTTGGCTCATTGGTTTCAAATGCCCAGCAAAGACTATGTTTGCTAGTGTGCACGCGGGTTCAATTCCCCATGGCTGCACTGTTTTTTATCTTACCTAATTTATTAATACAATATTATCAATTATTACTACACCTAATTTATTAATACAATATTATCAATTATTACTACACCTAATTTATTAATACAATATTATTAATTATTATTACACTTGTTGTAAAATATTAGCAATATGAAATTATCTAAGACAATAACTATATAGACAAGATATATGGGAGAATGCTTTCTTATTTCTTTCTTCCGTACTTTTCAATTGATCCTTTAATAAAATAATCATCGCCTATTTATAGTACAAAATGTCTCTTCAAAGTTACATGACTTAAAGTGTTCATTTATTGCATACATGAACTTCAAAGAGAGTTACGGATGAGCTTTGAAGTGAGTTACAAATGACATCCACATTAATGCATTTATAACACTCCCCCTTAGATGTCCATATATAATGTGTCTCGTTAAAACCTTACTAAGAAAAACCCAGAGGGAAAAAGCCTAGTGAAGGAAAAAGAGTATACACATCTTGTAATACGCCTTGAGTGCTGCCTCATTAAAAACCTTACCAGGAAAACTCAATGGGACAAAACCTTGGATAAGGGAAAAAGAGTACAGCATGTATTTACTCCCCCTGATGAAGAACTTATTTGATATCTTCGAGACGACACATCTCAATCTTATATCTTAGCTTCTCAAATGTTGACGTTGGCAATGCCTTAGTGAATAAATCTACAAGATTATCACTCGAACGAATCTGTTGAACATTTATCTCATCATTTTGTTGAAGATCATGTGTGAAAAAGAACTTTGGTGAAATATGCTTAGTTCGATCTCCTTTGATATATCCTCCCTTTAATTGAGCTATGCAAGCAACATTATCTTCATACAATATTGTTGGAGTCTTTGTTTGCACAGAAAGACAGCATAATTGCAGAATGTGTTGAGTCATTGATCTCAACCATACACACTCTCGACTGGCTTCATGAATGGCTATTATCTCTGCATGATTTGAAGAAGTAGCAACTATTGTTTGCTTCATTGAACGCCATGATATAGCTGTACCTCCATATGTGAATAAATAGCCTGTCTGAGATCGGGCTTTATGTGGGTCGGACAAATACCCTGCATCTGCATAACCGATCAATTCTGACATGGATGCATTAGAATACAACAATCCCATATCAGTTGTTCCTTGAAGATATCTGAATATATGTTTAACACCTTTCCAATGTCTTCTTGTTGGACATGAGCTGAATCTCGCCAATAAACTTACTGCGAAATAAATATCTGGCCGGGTATTGTTGGCAAGGTACATTAGTGCCCTAATAGCACTAAGATATGAGGTTTCATCACCAAGAACCTCTTCATCCTTTTTTTGAGGTCGGAATGGATCTTTATTTATATCAAGAGATCTCACAACCATCGAGGTACTCAATGGGTGTGATTTATCCATGTAAAATCTTTTCAAAACCTTTTCAGTATATGTTGATTGATGGATAAATATTTCATTTGTCAAATGTTCAATCTGAAGGCCAAGACAAAATTTTATCTTACCAAGATCTTTCATTTCAAATTCTTTCTTCAAACACTCAACGACTTTTGAAAGCTCTTTAGGAGTTCCAATAATGTTCAAATCATCAACATAAACAGATATTATTACAAATTCAGATTGTGACCTTCGTATAAAAATACAAGGACAAATAGGGTCATTCTTATACCCTTCATTTAGCAAGTATTCGCTAAGACGGTTATACCACATTCGCCCTGATTGTTTCAATCCATATAAAGATTTTGAAGCTTTTTTGAACAACTTTCTTTTGAATTTTTATATGCTTCAGGAACATTGAGTGCTTCAGGAATTTTCATAAAAATATTATGGTCTAGTGAGCCATACAAATAGGCTGTGACAACGTCCATTAGATGCATTTCAAGCTTTTCATGAACTGTCATATTTATTAGATACCTGAAGGTAATTGTATCTACCACAGGAGAATACGTCTCCTCATAATCAATGCCAGACCTTTGTGAAAATCCTTGTGCCACAAGTCGTGCTTTATATCTTACGACTTTACCTTTTTCATTGCGTTTTTGCACAAAAACACATTTATGCCCCACTGGCTTGACACCTTCAGGTGTTCGGACTATTGGTCCAAAAACTTCACGTTTTTTAAGTGAAGCCAATTCTGTTTGAATTGCTTCCTTCCAATTTGATCAATTATTTCTCTGTCTACACTCGTTGACAGATCTTGGTTCCAAATCCTCATCTTGTTGCACTATTTCAACTGCAATATTATAGGCAAAAATATTATCCACCACAATATTATTTTGATTCCACCTTATTCTCGTCGAGACATAATTTATAGAGATTTCCTCATTCTCATTATTTTCAGGTACATGGACCTCCTTTGTGGTGTCATCATTTATTATGTCTCGGAGCTCTTCATAAGCAATTGCCTCTATATTATGATCATCATCTTGATCATTTATTCCTTTCTTTTTTTGAGGATTTTATCCTTGGAACCAATTGGTCTATCACGTTTTAAGCGTGGTCCAGACTCATTTGCCTTAACATTTTGTCCTATAGGGACATCAACTCGAACTTGAGCATTAGCAGCTGGAATATATAATTTAGTAACCCGTGAAAGGTTAGTAAATGCATTCGGCAGTTGATTTGCAATATTCTGCAAATAAATTATCTTTTGAACTTCTTGCTCACATTGATTTGTTCGAGGATCTAAATGAGACAGTGAAAGTGAATTCCAATCTATCTCATTTCCCAACTGTTTTTGTTCTCCCCCTAATGTTGGGTATACTGATTCATCAAAATGACAATCAGCAAACCTTGCCGTAAATAAATCTCCAGTTCTAGGTTCCAAATATTTTATAATATAACGAGATTCATACCCAACATATATCCCCAATCTTCTTTAGGGACCCATCTTTATGCGTTGTGGTGGAGCGATCGAAACATATACCGCACAATCAAAGATTCTAAGATGGAAAATATTTGGCTCCTGACCAAAAATCAATTGTAATGGGAAGATGTCATGGTAACTGGTTGGCCTTATGCGCACAAGTGTTGCTGCATGCAAAATAGCATGACCCCATATCGAAACAGGCAACTTTGTTCTCATCAACAAAGGTCTAGCTATAAATTGAAGACGTTTAATCAATGACTCTGCTAAACCATTTTGAGTATGAACATGTGCAACAGGATATTCAACTGTTATTCCAGTGGACAAACAATAATCATTAAATGCCTGAGATGTAAACTCACCAGCATTATCAAGACGAATTATTTTTATTGCATAATCTGAAAATTGTGCTTTTAACCTTATTATTTGAGCCAACAACCTCGCAAAATCCATATTACGAGTTGATAATAAGCACACATGAGACCATCTAGTAGATGCATCTATCAAGACCATATAATATTTAAATGGTCCACATGCAGGGTGAATATGTCCACATATATCACCCTGTATCCGTTCCAGAAATGCAGGGGATTCCACCCCAACCTTAGCCATTGATGGTTTGATAACCAACTTTCCTTGTGAACAAGCAGCATAAGAGAATTCCTTTGATTGAAGAACATTTTTGTTCTTCAAAGTATGCCCATGTGAATTCTCAATTACTTTGCGCATCTTATTATAACCGGGATGGCCCAACCGGTTATGCCAAATGATAAAATCATTAGAATCAGTAAACCTTTTGTTTAATACGACATGTGATTCAACTGTACCAATATTTGTATGGTGCAATCCAGAAGAAAGTGCTGGCAATTTTTTATGCACAGTTTTCTTATCCGCATTTATTGTAATAATATAAAGGTATTCCACTTTTTCTTCATTCGTAGTCTCAACATGATAGCCATTTTGGCGAATAACCTTAAAACTTAACAAGTTTCTATGAGACTTACTACAATACAATGCATTGTCAATTACAATTAATGTTCTTCCAGGTAGTAATAAGGTTGCTCTTCCAGAGCCCTCAATCAATTTTGTACTACCGGATATTGTATTAACATATGCCTTTTTCATTATCAAAGAAGAGAAATATTTCTTTTCTCTTAGTATCGTATGAGTTGTGGCACTGTCCAGAAGACACATATCTCCACTACTCATCTTGGATCCACTGAAGACTGAAATTTTTTATTTATCTTCATAAGAATAAAAATACATAATAAGAAGTACGAAATTTAACAAAATAAATCTTAAGTACATACACTTTAATTTAAAACATTAAAAATACATAAAAACATTATTCATTTCATAGCTCAATTATCAATCTCAGTTGTGATCACCAAAGAAGTCATCAGCTTCTAGATGAGTAATATCATCGAGCCCATCAAAAGCATTATCTTTCAATGTTAAGTTTGCCTCAACATTCTCATTATATTTTTTAGAAGATCCTGCCTGAACATCATCTTTAAGAGTTAAATGTGACTCTACTCGGGCTTTAGAAGAGGAGGTGCCACCTTTATTTCCTTTCCTTTTAAAGGAATTTTTATACAACCTGACAAAATGCTCAGGTGCCCGACATTCATTTTTCCAGTGACCTTTAAGGCCACAACGATGACAGTGATCGCACTTTTTTTTAGAAGGATTATTTTGAGAACCTATATTGTTCTCCCTTCTGTTATGACCACCACCTCGACGATTACTATATCGTCTTTTGCCTTTGTCACGCCCGCACATATTGTCATGGCTCCGATTGTTTTGTCTTATTTCAGACTGGCCATGTGCTTCAACCGCGTGTGCCTCCGATAATGAAGCACTTCCAGCGGGACGGGCTTCGTGATTTTTCATAAGAAGGTCATTATGCTGCTCAGCCACCAGAAGGCATGAGATCAATTCAGAGTATTTCTGAAAACCTTTTTCACGATATTGTTGTTGTAATATCATATTAAAGGCATGGAAAGTAGTTAGTGTCTTTTTCAACATGTCCTCATCTTTTATTATTTCTCCACATAATTTCAATTGGGAAGTTATTCTAAATACAACAGAATTATACTCAATTACTGTTTTATAATCTTGAAACCGTAAGTGTATCCACTCATAATGAGCCCTTGGCAATACCGTTGCCTTGAGGTGGTCATACCTCCCTTTCAAACCTATCCACAATTCAAGTGGATCTTTCACCGTTAGGTATTCAACCTTCAGGCTTTCATCAAGATGATGACGAAGGAAAATCATAGATTTCCTTTATCCTGACTTGATGTCGTATTTCCTTCGATTATACTATCACCAAGACCCTTAGCGGTAAGGTGAATTTCAGCATCAAGTACCCATGACAAATAATTCTTTCCAGAAATTTCAAGTGCCACAAATTCAAGTTTTGACAAATTCGACATGATGAAAACTATCATAAAACAATTGAGTTAATATTATGATGTTGGTTTCTTTATAATAAATTGTAAATAATGTTCAAATGATGAAGTATAATATGATTATATAATAAATTATATGTTACATGTATGCACATTGAATGTCTTAAAAACATATAAACTAATGACATATTGAAACAGTAGATTTAATATGTAATTTTAATTGTTATATGGTATTAACGCCATTTTTTTTTCTTAAGAGTTTCAAGTCATATTTAATACAACAATATTCTTTTTTATGACACACACTTATATATTATCATAATGTATGAAAATAGTTATTTTAACTAGCATGCTATCATATTACTTTAGTAATTAATTTAGTGTTATAAGTTAGTAAATAACATAACAATATAAATCTATAACGTATTGATTATTATGTCAAATAAAGTATCATAATAATAGCTAAATCAAGTTATATATGCAGTAGTTAAATTATAGATTAAATATTTATGCAAGTCCTATTAGATATGCTCTAAACATATAAATGTATACCTGACTCGGAAAGAAAAATGATTAACGTTTAGGGAAAAAATTAATTCTGAATTAAGTAGGTCTTAATTGGTTAGAGACTCGTGCTGATAACATGTTGTAAAATATTAATAATATGAAATTATCTAAGACAATAACTATATAGACAAGATATATGGGAGAATGCTTTCTTATTTCTTTCTTCCGTACTTTTCAATTGATCCTTTAATAAAATAATCATCGCCTATTTATAGTACAAAATGTCTCTTCAAAGTTACATGACTTAAAGTGTTCATTTATTGCGTACATGAACTTCAAAGAGAGTTACGGATGAGCTTTGAAGTGAGTTACAAATGACATCCACATTAATACATTTATAACAACACTTAATTTATTAATATAATATTTTATCAATTAAAGTAATATTTAATAGTATTAAATTAGAGACCAAGGCTACAACTTAAAATTTTAAGGAGAACATAAAATTTTATTAGTTAATTGATCTTACTTTCGATTTTTTTTTTCTTTTCATTGAAATTTTTAATAAAATTTATAAGTAATTATTTAATTTAAAGTTAATAAGTGAATTCTGTTGTTTTATATATATAAAGCTACTAAAAGTGAAAAAAGCTCCATATAGAATTTATTTTTAAAAGAAAACTCGTTTGATTCTACTATTTATTTTTCATGTCTCGCTGTTAATCCTGAGAGATTCGTGAAATCTTGTTTCATAAAAGTGATTTCATTCTAAATGAGTTTTCTCTTTTTTCAAAGCTAATTAATACTATGTAGTTTAATTGTAAAATTTTTGGTAAATTTTTTATTTAAAATAAATTATCTTTAAAGTAACGTAGTTTCATTTAAAAAAATTTACACTCATGCGTTAAATTAATTTTATTTACCTATGCGATTCTTGGACACTCTTCGTAAAATTTCTGACTACACTACTGTCTAGACCAAATTAAAGTGTTTATAGAAAGTAAGCGTTAAGCCATGAACATTTTAATTGAACTTTGAGAATCAAGTTTGGTTATAAAAATTCAAAATTCAACTTAGAAGTTGATATTTTATAATTTCTTAAAAAATTGAAAAATAACAATAAAAAGTGTTTACCATTTTCACTCTAAATTATCCATAAAAAAGTATTTTTTTTTTATTCTTTTGGGAAAATGCATAAGTACCCCCAATCTATAACTAAAATCTCAAAGACACACTTATACTATACTAAGATTCTATCTTGTGGGCCCAACGCGTATTGACATTCTTTTTTAAGTTAGTGCCACGTAAGCCGAAAAGGGGTAGAAAATTATTTATAAAATAATTTCGGGTGGGAGAGGGATAATAGGACCTTAGTATAATATAACTGTGTTTATGAAATTTCGGGCATATGTTGGGGATACTTGTGCATTTTTCCTTCTTTTTATAATTTTATTTCAATAATAAGGAATAAACTTTTGTAACCGTCTCATCATATTTGTTTTTTGTAACGATATGGTTTAATTGATTTTTGCTAGTGTAATATATCACAAATTATAAAAAATTACAGTTGAAAATAAAATGATAAAAAATCATATACAAATTTTTAGGCTGAGACGCTGATATATTGCTCTCTTTAAGGAGATTTAAATTCATTATGACATAATACACTAATCAAGCATTAACACTCTTAACGTGTCCCCTCGAGGATACAACAACCTAACAATGTTGTACAACTCAAGCAATTCCGAATTTAGTTGAGAGTTCAAAGCTACATAATAGAACATCTTTCTTCAACATATAATTACTAGCTTTTCATGTATAGTGAATATAGTTGAAGATTTAGGGTGTGTTTGGTATGAAGGAAAATATTTTTCGGAAAATATTTTTCAATTTTCTCATGTTTGGTTGGGCCAAATATTTTGGAAAATATTTTCCAAATCAACTCATTTTCCTCAAATTTAAGGAAAATAACTTCCCTTCAAAACTTAAGGAAAACATTTTCCAAAACTCTCTTCCAACCTCCCCCACCCACCCAACCCTACCAGCCCCCAACCCACCTCCACCCACCCAAACCTACCAGCCCCCCACTCACCAACATTACTGGCCCCCAACCCAACCCCTACCTCTAAAAAAATTTAAGTTTATTTTTTTAAAAATATTTTCAACTTCAAAATTTCATTTTTTTTCACCCCTACCCTCAACCCCTTTACCACCCCCATCTCAAAAAAAAAAAAACAATTTAAGTTTGTTTTTTAAAAATATTTTCAATTTCATAAATTTATTTTCACCCCTACAGCCCCCCCCCCCCTCCCCCCCCCCCCCCCCAAAAAAAAAAATTAAGTTTGGTTTTAAAAAATATTTTAAACTTCAAAATTTCATTTTTTCATCCCTACCCTCGACCCCCCCCCCCCCCTCCCAAAAAAAAAAAACTTTAAGTTGTTTTTAAAAAAAAAAATCAATTTCAAAATTATTTTCTACTCTAGTAAAAAATAAAAGATATTTCTCAAAATCCAAACACTAAAATATGTTTTCGAAAATATTTTCTACTCATCAACCAAACATGAAAAAATAAGTCAAATATCTACTTATTTTCCAGGAAAAGAAAACATTTTTCTTCATACCAAACACATCCTTAAAATATTATTCTTTCCCTCAACTATCTCTTTCACTAACTAAGTCATTCACACACAATATTACACTTCTCATATTTGGCTAACACTCTTTTTCATATCCCCGCCACAAAGTAAGACCACCTTATTTATAAGTGAAGAATTATTTCTGGCAAAGAATAAGAAAATAATGAAATAGTAAATTCGGTAAATTAATAGCCAATAGGTTACATGAATTAAAGGTATAATGAGGTATAATATTGGATGAAATTAGTGGTAGATCATGAGAATAATGGTTACACCAGTTATACCACAATAACGGCAACATTCTTGTCAACTTATACCCACTACCATATGTACTTAACATTTTAATTTTAATTTTAAAATACTTAAACACCAATAATTCTCAACATTTGTAAAACAACATGTAAAAGTTACAAGTAACAATTAGATCACGATATTATATTTTAATAAAATCCTTTAGAGTTTTTATACCAATTAAAAGGTAATGAATTAGGAGAACACGAAATATGACAATGATAGTGATGCATCTCATAAGAGAATAAATATATCTATTCTTAGCTTTATTCTTCTCCGGTGAATTTATTTAGCACAAATCCGATTTGTGATGTCAAAATAAATATTGGATACTAGATATACAGTTTTAGTAAGACAGAATGCATAGAGTCTCCTTTAAATTTATACCTATTTTTTATTATTAATATAAGCTATGGACAATGTGTGTAATGTGTTGTGTTTCATCAAAAAGGTGGAACGTGAGGGGAATCGAGTTTTATCTTCAAAATTAAATTTGTACTTGTTTTCTAAATTGCAAGTGTTCTACTACCCTAGAAAATTATTTAAATTCACAATAAGTACATTGTTGTATATCTTTCAGATTTTTTGTTTAGAAATTATTTATTAATTAATGATTGTGGAATCTATATATTTTCTACCACAGGAAAACGAAACAAAGTTATTATATATCTCTAAAACGATATGGCGACTTTTAAGGAACTACACCAGTTGGACTAATTCCAAAGACCCAAAAATTATATCATTGAACACACTTTCCTCTTTTAAACATAATTCCAAACATTTGAGAAGAAGATGATGTTTGGCTCAAAAAAATTGTAATATTTTTAGTTATATATGCAGAAACAGAATTTTTAAAAACCAAATATAAACTACTAGGGCATCTGCAAACCAAATACTAAAATTTACACCAAATTTAGTGTCAACATCAAACATGATGTAATCAACTTTAACCCACTGCACCAAATTTTACATAGAAAAAGAATATTTTTCTCTCTTTATTATTATATTATATGATTTCTTATTTCATTTATATTTTTCTATTTCGTAAAATAAATTCTTTCTAAAACAATTATCATGTATAAGTACATTGTATTATTTATTTAAAAATTTATATGTTAGCATTTTTAATTTTTGTGAAAGTTAATTGTAGTTTATATAATTTATAGTAGAATTAACACAAATTTAAATTTTTAAAAGAGTCATATATAGAAAATTTCATTTATAAAAAAGCTAAATTTTATATCTAAAATAAATATTATACAAATATTACATAAAAAATAACTAAATATACAAGAGATTTAATTAAAACATATAATTTATATAATGTTTAATTAAAAATTCATATAATAAAGTAATATTATAATATTTAAAAAGTTATTTGATGTGAAAATTGATATGAATTGAAGCTCAAAACATTAAATTTTATACCAAATATAAAATTTAGTGTAAATTTTAATGTTGGATTGGAAATGATCTTGGTGGGATGAGATAAGAGAGAAGTTCAAAAATTAGTAAATTCTACCCCAGAAACGAACGAAATACAGCTATCCCTTTTCCACTTTCCAGCTCACACTTCTAATACTTGAAGCAAGTGACAATTTACCTAAATTTGAAAGGGGAGAAGGCTAAAGGGAAATTCGCCTAAACTAGGGGGGCAATTGAGGGTGTTGATTGTTACTTCAGAAAATTATATTGTATAGCTAGATAAAAATATACTTTATTTATCCTATTTTATGTGGTATTTTTCTTATTTCGAGATTTAAACAAGTCTATCTTTAATCATAAGTTTTTCATAGATCCTTTTAACATTTTGAATTATCAATTATTATGACTTGTAGTACTCTTTACGTACTTTACAAATATATATATATTGTTTAAATTTCATACGTTTATGTTTGTATCAATTCCTTGTTTCGAGTTTTATTATATTTGTATAATTCCGACTTTATATTATCCAATTATATAAAAATATGTGAATTATACACGAATTATACAAATTATTTTTCTCTTTCGCTTGTCTCTCTCCTCCGTCTCTAAATATCGCTCGCCTCTCCCCTCCCTCTCCCAATCTCGCTCACTTCTCTCCTCCCTCTCCCAATCTCGCTCGCCTCTCTCCTCCCTTTCTCAATCTCTCTCGCCAGAATATACAAATACATATGTATAATATACAATTATCTAATCGATATACTATACAATCACCTCTCTCTCACTCTCTGCCCTCTCTCGCTCGTCTCTCTCCTCCCTCTCTCAGTCTCACTCGTCACTCTCCTCCCTATAACATGTAACTATAAATTGTAATTAGCAAACTATATTTACGGAGTATAATTAGATTATTTTTGAGTAATTATATGTAATAGTTTTTATAAAAAGAAAAATGAACATGGCCCCACTATCCAAAGTATCAAACAAACATATATAGTAACCCCACATAATTTTTTGTTGGAAAAATTGCGTAATTACACATATTTTTTTACCCTATTTTCTATTATTCTCTACCATTTTAAAAAACTTACATAAATTTTACTTTTTTTCAAATTCTCGCATTTCGAGATACATAAATTTCAATCTTTCAACTCCACTATTTTCTCCCATTTTTCATGTCTATTATCACTCCATTATATCACTAAATACCTTCATCACTCCTTTATTTTGAATTTTAAATTTGTAATCTCTCCAGTTAATGATTTAAAGTTAATCAAGAGGTAGTTCCTTATTTATTCTTTTCTTTCCAGCTCTTTTTTACTGAAAAACACGAACAATAGGCTCAATTATTGACTATGTATCATATGTTTGTTATGTATGTGTAGTATTATTTTATAACTAAATCATTATTTATTATATTCATATTTTTTATATATGATACATAGGTACGTCAAATTATATGACATGATACATAAATACTAATTTATACTACATGTATCGATCTCAAACCAAATAACTTATGGGCAACAATTACATGTTTAACGTATCCTGTAACAATTCAATATTTATCAATTTAAACGAGATACATATTTTGAATTTATATAAATGTATCAATTAATGTATCAATTACATAGTAATTACTAGACAGTAATGTATCTAGTATATAAATAAAATACTTATCAATTTAAATGAGATACATAAATAGTAATGTATTATGCACTAATTTTTTAGATATGATACGTAAATTTGAACTTATATTAAATGTATCATTTCAAATCTAATATCTTATAGGCATTAATTATTTATCTAATGTATCTAGTATAAATACAATAGTATCAATTTAAACAAAGATACATAAATAGTAAAATTCTAAGTATCAAAGATATTGATGATGTATCTTCTAACAAATTTGACAATTTTGAATCAAAATTGAAAAGATTTTCAATAAATTAAGAATTTTGAATCTCAAAATTTTAAACAATTTTGATCTTTGATGAACTGGGAGAAGAAAAAATCTTGAATCTTAATTTTTTTGACAATCTTGAATCAAAATTGAAAGGATCTTCAATGAATTGAAGATTAAAAAAAAATCATTTGTCCAACAACAATTCTTTCACTTTTGATCCCTCATAACTCACCCTGTTTACCTAAAATCTCGACAACATTTTTTAAATCATTCTGAAAGATTTCTTCTTAGAATGGGGAGAGTAATTTGAAATTTTGAATTTCTTCGTTCTGATAGGATCAGCCTCTGTATGATTGAGAGTAAGAACAAACCTAGCAGAATTTATGGGATTTAATTAATTCTCAGATTTTATTTCCTTTTTAGCGCAACAGAAAGATTCCTCTTGTACTAAAATTAATGTATCCGGATGGTGACTTATGTATAGGGAAGATACAAATTTTAAGAAATTATTATAATTAGAAAAAAGTATTAATTATAGAATATAATTTACTCTGTACACTATGAGATTTATGTAAATTCTACTAAAAATTTTTAGTTAACGGGTGCATATGGGTCTGTCTGGGTGCAAGAGATGTTTTAGCTTGGATCATGCAAAAAAAAAAAAAAAAAAAATTATATAAGATAACAAAGTAGTAATTCAAACTAAATGTCGTAACCACAATTTCATTTAATTTTAATTCGTAGCAAATACTTTTTCATCCGCCTCTCTCCCAAGAAATCTCGCTCGCCACTTTACCTCACATCTCTCACTTTATACACACAAATGTATAAATTGTGTATGTATTTGTATAAATTGAGAGAAAACTGTATATAGATATACATCTCTTCGCCCTATATACTTATAATTATCCAATACAATCTTTTCTGCCTAATCTCTTTTGACTTTCTCTCTTTCTTGCTTTATACAAAAACAAATTATACATTTAAAGCGAGAGAGATTTGATATACATTCAATAATTTTAACTCGATTCAATTGTATACGAATTCAAATTTTATGCAGATATACAAACACAAAAGAACATAGACATATACAAATGTAATTTTCATAGAAACGGACGCTCGATTTATATAAATAGATGCAATTTATATAATCAGATGCATGTAATTTTATACAAACCAAATTTGCTTGCGATTTTTATACGAATCTGATGCTCTATGCGTGCAAATAGAAAATTACAGCTATAAAGCGCTAAAATAATTTTTATAATTGCTAAATCTAAAATTTACTTTAAAAAATATCATTAAAATATTAACAATAGTATACGAATAAATTCTTCTAAACATAATAAACAAAGATGTTGACTTATTGTATAAACAAAGACTTTCACCAACTTCATACTTCTAAAATAAAAATAATATTATCCTTATTCACAATTTCAGCAATATGTACTTATGGATAAATATTATATGGATTACATAAATGAGGTGTGGAAGTCAAGTGAAGTCGTCAACATTGACAATGAGTAATGTTTACCAAGCAAGATACATGAAATTTCAACAAGGATAATATATAATATCCATATATATATATATATATATATATATATATATATATACTTACAATGAAAATGAACATGCTTTGAAAAATGTTTTTCGGAAAATATTTTCCTGAAAAATAAGTAGATTGTGGACTTATTTTTTCATGTTTAGTTGGTGAGTAGAAAATATTTTTGAAAAAGATTTTTAGTATTTGATTTATAAATAAAAAATATTTTTTAAAAAATATCTTTTATTTTTACTAGAGAATATAAAATTATTTTTGAATTAAAATTAAAAATAATTTTTAAAAATAAATTTCATTTTTTTGGGAGGGGGTGGTGAGGAGAAGGGGGTGGGGCTGGCGCAGGGTGGGGTGAGATGGGTAAAAAAATAAAATCGAAAATATTTTTAATAAACAAACTTATATTTTTTTTTGAATGGGAGTGGGGTCGCGGGCAGGGGTACAGTGGAAAATAAAAATATTTTACAAATTAATTCATTTTCTTTAAATTTAAGAAAAATGACTCCCATTCAAAAATTAAAAAAAATATTTTTCGAACTCTCTTTCAACTTTAAATTACATTTTTTTTAGTTAAAAAAATCAATTAATTTTTGTCCCTATCCTCAGAACACCCCCCCTCCCTTCCAGAAAATCATTAAATAATTTAGAACTTGTTTTTTTAAAAAATTTTTTACCCCTACCCCCTTCCCCCCCAAAAAAAAATAATAATTTAAAAACATATTTCAAAAATTATTTTCTACTCTGTTATAAAAATAAAAGATAGTTTTTCAAAATCATTTTTTAATCATGAATCAAATATTAAAAAATATTTTTCAAAAAATATTTTCTAACTCACCAATCAAACATAAAAAAATAAGTAAAAAATTTACTTATTTTCCGAGAAACATTTTCCATCGTACCAAACACACCTTTAATGTATCATTGGACTATCTCGTAGCTTTGTTCTTGTCTGGTGAATTTATTTAGCACAAATCTGATTAGTGATGTCAAAATAAACATTGGATACTAGATATATATAGTTTTAATAAGAGAGAATACATAGGGTTCCCCTTAGATTTGTACCCCTTTTTTAAAATATTAAAAAGCTATGGCCTACATGTGTTGCATTTCACTAAAAAATGGAATATGAGAAGGACCGAACCTTATCTTCAAAATTAAATTTGTACTTTGTTTTTTAAATAATTGCAAAGGTCCTATTAACCTATATAATTATTCGAATTCATAATAAATACATCTATTTCAGTCATTTTTATTGCAACTTTTTTCTTAGGAAAGTTGAGTGCATGAAGGAGTAATAATACAACCTTAAATCAGTGTAAAACTGTACTTGAGAAAATGAAAAAGAGTAAATTATAAGCTACTCAAACTAAATTATAATTAATTTTTGCTTATTTACATGTTTGATAATACTACTATATCAAAATCTTATCAATTGGTCATTCTCAATTTAGTTTGATAAATATTTTATTATGTACTACTACTCCCTCCGTTTCAAAACCTTATTTTCTTTTTAGTTTGTTTCAAAAAAATTAACCAATTTCCTTTTTTGGCAACACTTTAAATTTAACTTTCCACGTGACATGTTCAAAACCACAAGATTAAAAGATATTTTGATACATTTGATATAATTTTAATTTAAAACCACAAAATTAAAAATTCTTTCTTTTTTTTCTTTAACTCCGCTTCAAATCAAACTAGTTTATTTTTTTTTAAAAAAAGGGAGTAATATTTTTCTACCACAAAGATAATACAACTACTTTTAGAAAAAGGAAATTGATAAATTACACAATTAAGCAAAAAAAAATTAAAAAAAATTAACAGGTCTCTTACTCAATTTCCCCCTTATGAGCATACTTTTGAAGATTTCCCCATGCAACTTCCCATATCTAAATTCATCAAATATTTCAACTCCCATATTTATGTAAAAATCATATGATTTCTTATTCCAAACTGCTACAATTCCCTCTACCGATACGAACCCATTGTCCGCTGCAATGGATGCAACTGTTCCAAACAACAATTTCCCCATTCCCAACTTTCTATAACTCTCCCTGAAGTAGAGACTCTCGAAATAAAATCCAGGCTTGTCATTGAAACATGAATAATTCGCATAAAAGAAAGCATATCCCGCTATGTAAGCATCACTCTTATCATCATATTTGGATCGGAACTCCTCAACTTGTCCTTCTACGACAGGGAATTTAAGGTCAAACGTTGTAAGGACGGGCTTGAACCCTTCATTTTTAGCTTCGTCAAAAGGGGTGGGAGAGACTTCAAGTAGAAGTACGGATGGACCGTAGAAAAGTGGAAGAGGATTTTCTTTAAAGAGCAAATTTGCTAATGAGGACTCGGTAGCTTTGTATAAATGAGTATAGTTATGGTATACATGGATTTGATAAAACAATTGATATATATGAGAAAGATCAGATTTCGTAGCAAGACGAACTCTTGTGTATATCTTTCCAGTGATGGTAACGTTGTTGTTTTCCGATGATGCATCGGTGGTTAGTGACTCAGATGGAGATGGAGTTGGTTGTTGCGAAGCAGGAGCCATGGGAATGAGATAAAAGAGTAGGAGAAAAGTTTAGTAATGGGATATTGTGTGGAATATCATAATGGTAATTTATAGTGGAGAAGTTGGCTCTTTTTTAAAAGAGAGAGTGAGATTAGTGGATTTTCCAACCAAAAAAAAAGAAAAAATGTTTGGTGGAGGTCAACTCTAACGTGCGTTCTGTAGGGTCGAGTATTGATTGGCCTTGGGCCACCAATTTTGCTTTTCTTTATAAGAAATCTGATTAAATTAACTTAAAAGTTAGTTTTTTATTTATTTAAGTGTTTAATAATTTTTAAAATTATTTATTTTAAATTTAAAAAAAACTTATTTTAAGTCAAAAGTTAAAAGTTGAAAAAAGGGTATTTTTTTCTTTTTTTAGCTTAAAAATTCTTTTAAGTTGACCATATATTTTATTTTTTTGCCCTTAATTCTTTTATTTTTACTTTTATTATTATTATTTTTATTATATATTATTATTATTATTATTATTTTCATATTGTTATATTATTATTATTATTGATTATTATTATTTATTTTATTATTCTTTATTATTATTATTATTATATATTATATATTATATATTATTATTTAATATATTATTATTATTATTTTCATAGTATTTTACTATTATTATTATTACTATTTATTATTACTATTATATATTATTATTATTATTATTATTATTTATTTTATTATTATTATTATTATTATTATTATTTTCATATTGTTATATTATTATTATTTTTATTATATATTATTATTATTATTATTTTCATATTGTTATATTATTATTATTTATTATTATTATTTATTTTATTATTATTATTTATTATTATTATTATTATTATTATTTTCATATTGTTATATTATTATTATTTTTATTATATATTATTATTATTATTATTTTCATATTGTTATATTATTATTATTATTTATTATTATTATTTATTTTATTATTCTTTATTATTATTATTATATATTATATATTATTATTTATTATATTATTATTATTATTTTCATAGTATTTTACTATTATTATTATTACTATTTATTATTACTATTATATATTATTATTATTATTAATATTTTATATATTATTATTATTATTATTTATTTTATTATTATTTATTATTATTATTATTATTATTTTCATATTGTTATATTATTATTATTATTTAGTATTATTATTTATATTTACTTATTTTTATTATTATTAATATTATTATTTCATTATTATTTTTAATTATTATTATTATTATTTTTTGTTATTATTATATATTATTACTAATATTTTATTATTTTATTATTATTATTCTTTATTTTATTATTCTTTATTATTATTATTATATATTATTATTATTATTCTTTTCATATTATTATTATTATTATTATTATTATTTATTATTATTATTATTATTGTTATTATATATTATTATTATTATTATATATTATTATTATTATTATTATTAATATTTTATATATTATTATTATTATTTATTTTATTATTTATTATTATTATTATTATTTTCATATTATTATATTATTGTTATTATTATTTATTATTATTATTATATTTACTTATTATTATTATTATTATTATATTATTTTTAATTATTATTATTATTTTATTATTATTATTATTATTATTTATTTTATTATTTATTATTATTATTATTATTTTCATATTATTATATTATTGTTATTATTATTTATTATTATTATTATATTTACTTATTTTTATTATTATTATTATTATATTATTTTTAATTATTATTATTATTATATTATTATTATTATTATTTATTATTATTATTATTATTTATTATTATTATTATATATTATATATTATATATTATATATTATTATTATTATTCTTTTCATGTTATTATTATTATTATTATTATTATTATATATTATATATTATATAGTAATATTATTATTATTCTTTTCATATTATTATTATTATTATTATTATTATTTATTATTGTCTTTATTATTATTATTATTATTATATATTATTATTATTATTATTAAATTAATCAACTTTTATAATATTAACAGCTTTTAAGGATATTTTGATTAAAAAAAGTGTTTACCAGCACTTATTTGTCAAACACATCGACAATGTTTTCTTTTAACTTCAGCATTTTTATCCAAACACATAATTACTTATTTTAAAAATAAGGTCCAGCACTTTCAAAGTACTTTAAAGCTAATTTTTAAGCCCATCCAAACGGGCTCTAAGTTGTTTCTCCAAAAAAAGTCCATATAAAGATATACTCTTGCTATTAATTCTCAAATAATATTTGGGAAATTTTTTGGCATATATTGTTTGTTCATACAATTTGCTATTATTTGAAAAAATTTTTGGTAAATATCTCAAATTTTTAAATATTAGTTTTTTCTAGTATTTGGGTCAAATATCATTATTTGAAATCTTTTGAAAATTAAAATTTTACCATCAATTTTTATCTTTTACAAAAACACCCTCTATAGTAGTTTGCGTTACGTGAACACCAAAGTAGTAATGAAATATTTAGTGAATATTAAATGATGATGTGGTTGTTGATGAAAATAATGAACAATCGGCTCAAGGTAACAAAGTCATGAGCTTTATCTACTTCAAGATGTATGGAATGATGCTTGTTGCACTTGCTCCAAACTACCACATTGTTCTAGTGTCATGGACACTATTTGTTATTGTTGCAATGAACATCCAATTAACTTGTAATACAAACTTATAGTTAGTTTTGATAGTTTTTAAAACTTAAGGGTATAAATCATATATTTCTCAAAAGTAAAATATATTTCCCAAATACTATGGCCAAACACATGGTGAAATTCACCCAAAATTTCACTCAAATAATATTTGCCAAAAATATTTGAAAATCTATAGCCAAACGCCAGCGTAAAGTAATTTTGAAATATTTTAAAGTTTTTCTTTATTTGTAAATTAATATTCAGTAAAGTACTTCCTATAAACTTAGAAAAAATAAATATTCCTTAACAATAATAAAAATGAAAGTTGGACTGAACAACCTCGATTTATACATAGTATTGTTGGAGTTTAGAATTTCGACTAGTAGAACTTCAAAAACAATTTACTAAATTAAAATTTTTACAGTTTACGCATATTGAATTTTGACAAGTAATATTATTGGATTGTTTCTTGCAATATTATTCCATTATTTCTTCTTCCTATTTCAACTTGATGTAGTAGTTTTCTCTTTCTTAAAATTAGAAATCACTTTTAGAAATCGAAAATAGTAATACTAATAAATGAAGAAGGAGATTTTGTAATAAAGATGATGATTTGATTTGATAAAAAATTTAATTTTTATATTTTAATAATTTCTTGATTGGGTGATTATTTAACACTGTGAAGAGACTGTTTGACATTGCCGTTGGAAGCCCAGAAACATTTATTTTTAGAATAAAACACTTTTTTTAAAAGTACGTGTGGCAAACCTGTAAATTAAAAGTGTTTTAAATAAAGCAGAATCAGTTTTTCTATTGTTGAGAAGAAGCTAAAAAAATTTCCTGACCAGAAAATTGTTTTTGTCAAGATTAAAATGTCCATTCCATACATCTAAAAAAGTTGATACAAGACTATATTGCTTCTTTCGTCAAAGTAGGAGATAAGGTTGGTGCTTCTAAATTTCTAAATTTCAATTACAATTGTTTTCAATAATGTTTGTGTTCATCTAGCTAGTATTGATACTTTGCTTTAATTTTGTGATAATTTATTAATTTGTGTCGATCGAGTATTTGTTTAGAATAAGTACCAACACTAGTTGATCCTATTGATGACAAAATTGATCTTCTTGCAAGATCAATTTGTGTCCATCTAGTGTTGACACTTAAGCTTTAATTTAGCAATAATATATTTGTTTGATATAAGTACCTACACTAGTTGATCCTACTAATGAAAAATTTAATTTTCTTGCAAGATTGATTTGTATCTATCTAGTCTTGACACTTAAGCTTTAATTTAGGAATAACATGTTTGTTTAGCATAAGCACCAACACTAGTTGATCCTATTGATGACAAAATTGATTTTTTTGCAAAATCGATTTTTGTCCATCTAGTGTTGACACTTAGCTTTAATTTAGAAATACTATATTTGTTAAGCATAAGTACCAACACTAGTTGATCCTGTTGATGACAAAATTGATTTTCTTGCAAGATTGATTTGTGTCCATCTAGTGTTGACACTTAACTTTAAAACTAAACTAGTTATAGTTAAAAAACTGTTAAGTTGTTTAAATAAGTTAGGAAAATAATGTGGTTTAGTTGGTGAATTTAGTTGTTGTATTAAGTCAAAACTAAACTAGTTAAAGTTATTAAGTTATTTAAATAAGTTAGGAAAAATTATGTGATTTAGTCGGTCGATTTATTTGTTGGAATTAAGTCAAAATTAAACTAGTTAAAATTGTTAAGTTGTTTATAATAGTTCAAATAAATAATGTGGTTTAGTTGGTGAATTTAGTTGTTGTATTAAGTCAAAACTAAACTAGTTAAAGTTGTTAAGTTGTTTAAATAGGTTAGAATAAATAATGTGATTTAATTGTTGTTGGAATTAAGTCAAAACTAAACTAGTTAAAGTTAAAAAAATATTAAATTGTTTAATAAGTTAGAAAAAATAATGTGATTAGCTGGTTAATTTAGTCTGTTGGAACAATTGTAAGAGAGATGATAAGTTCTAATTCAAACATTTAAATAAATAATTAGTTGATTCATATATATCATTATAAACTTAAGCTTTTTATTTATAGGAAAAAGAATTGGGGCTCACTCCCATTACACCGAAGGTTTTCAAGAAGACTCATTTCAGGAAGAAAGAAAATGAGTTGGATCCAGATGTCTGGGTGGAGGAAAGAGCCAAACAAACTTTTATAAGTTATTTAATATATATATATATATATATATATATATATATATTTATTTATTGATGTAAATTTTTATATTTAATATGCAGAGTCAATTTCAAGATTACGTCGCTGAGAATGTATACAGTTCGGTTCAAATGACACCTCAACTTTCCACCCAAATTTGGACAGATAGTTCGTAGACCTATTAGATCGGCTCTCTATGACACCTACGAAGACAATTCTGATGATGACTATGATTGTGTAGGAGACCATCCCTAGATAGTTTACATCTATGGACATTTATGCATTTTTTGTAAATTTGGACATATATTGAACCAAATTTTAAAAGACTTTATAAGTCTTTAAATTTTGATTTAGATAATTTCAAATGTTATTTTAAGTTTCATATTTTTATTCTGTAGATTGTATATATAATTGTTTGTTTGATAGGGCTGAATAGTAATTGGATTGAATTGAATTTGCAGGTAGGTAGCAGAAACTGGCGTAAATTTTTTTGCAGAAAAAGCGACGGACAACGTGGTTTAGTCTGTTGCTTTTCTAGGTTTGAGTTTTCTTAAAAATCCAGAAATGCGACGGACAACATCGTTTAGTCCATCGCTTTTCTGGATTTGCTACTAAAAAAATTTCTAGAAAAGTGACGGACAGGATCCTTTTGTCTGTCGCTTTTCAGGGATTTTTAAAAATTAAATTTCAATAAAAGCGATGGACTGCATCACATTATGAAAATTAAAAAAAAAAAAAATTAAAACAAAGCAATTAAAAAAAATCACAAAAATATTACCAATTTACGACGCAATCAATCACTTTGGAAAAAGCATCGATCTAAAAAGCGACGGACGTAATTGCGTCGCATGTCCGTCACTTTTGGCCAAAAAAGCGACGGACTGCGTCGCTTTTGTCCATCACTTTTTGGCAGACTTTTATAGTGTAACCTTGTTTCCCTTTCCTGCTTATCCCTTGAACATTAAGGATAATGACTATGAACTTGAATCTCTTCTTCATTTTGATGATAATATGGTCAACCCTCAATACACTCTTATCACTAGTTATTTTTAATAACATTACATATAGATAATGCTGATGTTTAAAATACGAAATCGATGTAAAAGATTTTGTAATAATTTACTATAATTGCCAAGATAAAAAATTTTATTTTCTGTTATTAGCTTCATAAGTGAATTGAAAATATTGATGTTGAATGGACAATAGCTAACATGTATGACACCTTGCAGCAACGTTGTCTTAGGTTTAGTTTTTTTTTCTTCACATGTTCAATTTCACGGCTTAGTGAATTTAGTAGTTTGTCAACTTCAAAGCTGAAATATGGAAGCTTAAGTTTGAATACAAGTCCTTAGGAAATTTCAAGTTTTTGTTGAGGTGGCCACTATTTGTTTTTGTCGAAGTGGCTACTTATTATGTTGTGTCATTTCATTATTTATGTTGTAACAAAATTTGTGGCCACTGTTTTTTTTTTTAGAATAGATTTCTAAAGTGTAATGACTTATTTATTTAGTTCTTGTGTGTTTGTGTTTCTTATTCATTTATGTCTGCTTTTTTTTTCCTGCTCAATACGAAAGATTGACCTTATGTTGCATTATGGGATTAAATGAATTATAAAACCACTTCTAGTATATGACAAGAAGTATGTTTCTACTAGGAGAAACACTGGTGTAGATCTCGACTATGATAAGTACGTGAAAGAGTAAGCCAAAAACTTGGAATTTGTGCTTGTGAAATAAATACTAGTGAAAGGACCTTCTAGAAAATTTTACTTGGTTGAAGGATCTGAAGGAATTAAGACACTCTAATGCCTATTAAATAAACAATTTAAGGTGGTTCATTTAATTGATGTGGACGATTTTGAAGAAACTATTTTTGCACCAAATATTATTCGTCATAGTGAAGCATATTTGGTAGAGTGTGAATATGAAAATGATGCTGAAACAGAAAGTGGTTCTAGTGATAATGATAAGTCTAGTGATGATGAATATAACTTTGATGAGTTAGAGCTTATTAGGATGCATAAATCTAGAGAAGTAAATGTTGATCTCACTTGCTACAAAGAACTTCATCCCTCCATGAATTTCAAGGACTTGAGTGAGAAGAGAAATTGTTAATTTGTATTCTCTTGTAAATTTCAAGCCTATAGTAGTGGAGAAAAGTGACAGAACAAGACTAAGGTATAAAAACATAATTGGTTGTCTATTTGTCCTTCTTATTTAACAAGATAGTAAGGGTCCAAGTTTTAGGTTTAAAACACCAAAAAGTAAATCACAATTGTGAAGATGCATTTAAAAATTTCGCACAGTAGTTCAAAAGTAAACTGCAAAATAATTCTCAGTACAATCTTAAGGATATGAGAAAATACTGCAGGGATCAGTTCGATTTGAATGCTAGTACCTCTAAGTCAAAAATATCCAAGAGGATGACTCTTCGAAAAATGAAGGAAAGTTTCTTGGATGATTACAAAAGAATTGAAGCTTATGCAAATGAGCTTAGGCTATTCAATTCTGATAATGATATTGTGATTAATTCATCGAAGGATGTGGTGGAACAATGTAAAAGAAAGTTCCTTAGGATATACGTCTGCCTTAATGCACTGAAGTTGGAATGGAGAGAAAGATTGAGACCCTTTATTGAACTAGATGAAACCTTTTTGAGGGTCAATACTAGAGACAACTTTTGATGGTTATGACACAAGACTCTCAGAATTGTTTCTATCCATTGGTATGATTGTAATTGATGAGGAGACAACTAAGGCATGAATATGATTTCTACAACTTCTGAACCATTCACTGAATTTGAAAGATGGTGAATCTCTCACTTTTATGTCTGATATGTATAGGTAAATAATTTCTTTTATTTGTTTGAATAATTGTGTCTTCTTTTTATAAAAATAATTGTAACTATATATTTACTTATTTAATATGTACATTTTTCTCTGTCTTAGCACAAGTACTTTAAGTTAGTTTAATTATTTTGTTCTCTTGAATTTATTAACTCACTATTCATTTGTATTTGTTATAGGTACTATGTTGGCCTATTGAGGCTAGCTGGAGCTTTGGTGGGCTGCTTAGAGTGCTTACGAGGAAGACTTGAAGGATTAATTGAGTGCAATTGGTGCATTGTCAAAAAATGTTGTCATAGATTTGCTTAGTTATCCTCCATAGACATGATTCAGGGCATATTTGGATACTATATGCAAAAATCAAATGATGGATAATAATTTCACAAAGTCCTTCAACTCTTGAATCCTGGAAGCAAGAGGTAAGCTATTCCTGAAAATGCTTGAAGTGGTAAGAATCAAGATAATGAATAGGTTAAGAGAGAAGAAAGAAGATTAAAGAAAATGGACTACTGATTAGAGTCTCAAGTGCATGAAATTGTCCACTGCATATAAGAAAATAGCTCAATTATATAACGTTGATTTTAATGGTGATTTTGGATACAAAGTGTCTCAGGGTGAAGATAGGCACACAATGAACTTTATGGAGAAAAAATGCACATGTACGTAGGTCATGACAGTTGACTGGAATTCAATTCCCTCATGCCATCAAAATTATGTTGTACCAAAGGATATAATTAAAGAATGAAATTAATTAGTGGTATAGTAAGGAAGCTTACATGATGACATATAGGGCAAAGTTGATACATGTAAGAGGTGAACAATTCTGGAATGTATTGCCATAACATGCAATGAATCCACCTGATCATGTGAAAACTGTGAAAAGACTAAAGACCAAAAGAACTAGGGAAAAAGATGCATCAATGACATATAGTAAATGTGGTAAAATAACTCACAATGCAAGAACATGCAATGTAAGAACATTACTCATTTATATATCTCCCTATTGTTAGTACTATCTAGTTGACTACACATTACTCATTACTCATTTTCAATTTGTTGAAGGAGAATAATGGGCAACAACATAAAGAAAAAAAGGGGGCAGAATTGAGGAAGAATCCGAAGAAGAAGTTGATGTTAATAACTTAGCTCCTAATCCAACACAAGATAAAGAATATCATTTCATGTCCACACTTGGACTGTCACAACAACAGTATGAACCATCTGGACCTGTTAGAGAGCCTAAAAGTGATCAAAATATAAGGCCTTAAGTGATATTTGAAAATGGCACATAATTGAAGATGAGGATGAATCACCAAAAAGCAACTGAAAATACTGTTATATCTTTTAGAGGTGATCGTGCTGGAATTAGTGAGCCTACAGATTTGACTTACTCACCTACTAAGCTCACTTGAAAAGGAAAAATAAGTTGTCACTGGCAATCAGCTGAAAAGAGAGAGACAGAAGAAGGTGGACAAGTTAAAAACAAGAAAAGCAAACAAAAAGTCCTAAATTTAAGTGTTGTGGTTAGTGCAAAAAAAATTTCTACTTTTATTTATTTTTGCTTGAAGTTGGTAAATGCAAAATAATGAATGCATTTTATTTATTTTGGTTGAAGTTGTTAGATGCAAAAAAATGAATGCGTTTATTTATTTTGAATTGAAGTTGGTAGATGCAAAACAATGAATGCTTATGTTTATTTTGGATTGAATTTTGTAGACACAAAATAATGAATCATTATGTTTGTTTTTGCCTTGAAGTTGGTATTAAGTTATGAACTTTGGTGAAGCATTAATGTTTCGTTTTTGTCCAGATTTTTTAAAGATTATTTTTAGATTTTTTGTCCAGATTTTTTGAAGTTTATTTCCAGTGAAAGTGAAGACTTTGATGGTGTTACTTGTTGAAAACAAGAGGAAAGGATCAAAATAGTCTCTCACCTTTGGGTTAAGGCTCAAAGTGATCCTTGAGTTTTCACATGGAGCACTAATAGTCCCTCATGTTTTCAATATCGGTGCACTTTTGGTCCTCCCCTAAAATTTTGCCAATTTTTTAACATTAATTTTGTCCAAAATTTTATATAAGGAATGTCCAATCGTCTTTTTATATATATAATAGAAATAATAATTAGGATAAGGTGATAAGTAAAACACCTTGTTTTGTTCACTAGAAATATTACTGCAGCTAAACTAAAAACATCTTAACATATGACTTTGCAAGAAAAGAAAAAAGTGTACAATTGCACGTGAAATTATTGTGATAAACCTCTCCACTTTACCTGCAATACAATTTCTACTAAACAAAACAAAGTGTTTTTCTTCTCACATTCTTTCATATGGAGTTGTTATTTCTACTAAATATATAAAATGATGATTGAACATCCCATACATAGTTTATGGATAAAATCAATGCTAAAAAATAGGTAAAATTTTGAAGGAGGACCAAAAGTGCACCAATATTGCAAACATGAGGGACTATTAAGTGCTCCATGTGAAAACTCAAGGATCACTTTGAGCCATAACCCAAAGAAAAGGGACAAGTACAAACAAGGGGGGCTAGACCTTACCTTACTAATCCTAATAAAGTACATAACTTATGCTTCCTAACAAGCATGAACAAGGTAAGAGCTAGAGAGAACTAAGTAATTTTTTTTATCATCACAGAGTTTGTAAGACACTTCATAATGATATTACAAATCTAAGTATGTTATTTATTTATTTTTTGAAAATATCAATATTTTGTTTTATCAAATACTTCATTGGTGATCATTTCAACACTTCTATGGCCGAACACGTAATTGTTTAATTAAATTGATTTCATCATTTAAAAATTTGACTTTTAAGTTTCAAACACTTGAAACTTATGAACTATTTACCATATGTTAAACTAAACGCCTTTATAATATTATTGAATTATAATAGTTTTTAAAACTTTTCAAACTACATCTAGGCCTCATTTGTTTGTATTTAATGGGGTTCTTAATCTTAATCAATCAGATTCGCCTCATTCAGTGTGTTTGTTTTTTAGGACTGAATCTTAATTATTCAGATTCAGTTCATTAAGTTTGTTTGTTTTATTTTCTTATAAGTCTCTTAATGGGTTTGATTACATTTGAATGAATCAGATCTGTGACACACTCGTAACACCATTCATACTAAAAAATAAGACTTATTTTAACTTCACAACAACTAATTAAAGTTTTTTTTCTTATTTAATTAATCTTAATTACATGCTTACCGTTATAAGTTCTTTTAGTCTTACTAACTTAATATATCTTTTTTACTTTTATAAATTAATCAATATATTTGAATTGATAAGCACTTCATGATATAATATTTAGCATGGTTTCATAAAATAAGAAAGTATTAATTATTTGATCGATAACTATAACAAATGTCCATTATAAAATAAAATATTTTTATTAACATTATATTACTACCCTATATAAACTACTTTACATTGCATTATATTAGATTCTCAAAGTTTTTGAGTGCAAAGAATAGTCATTAATGATGTAACTTAATATTAAATTCTTAATAGATAAATCATATCAAATTGTCACGATAAGGATGTTCAAAATATTATTTTCTATAAAGAAATTCTATTATACTAAAATGAGGTTTTTATAATATTTTATTGATATAGCGTTTAATTTCGAATGTATATTCGGATATTGAAAACAAACAGTTTCAATAATCCAGTGTTCAAATTCAGAGATAACATCTTAATATTCAGATGTTAATTCAGATTTACACATCTAGATCTTATAAATGCATATCTTAATATTCAGATGTGTATTCTGATTCAGACGTCTTAATCTTAATGGAAACAAATTATTAATAAGTGTTTTCTTTAGTTTACTTATGCTTTTGATAAATATTACTATACCAAAATACTTATAAGTCAAAAGTCACAAATTACGATCATCCCTAATTAATGGCTTTTCAATTTATAAACATCTTTCATAGTTTTTCTAATTCTCAAAATACATATTTCAAATTAAATTTCCTTGCTTTCTCTTCACTACTTTTATTTTAACAAAAAGATACTTTTCAAATTTATAATTCTTGCAAAATTAATGAATTCATTAAAGTATGTTATTATTTATTTAAAAAAATATCAATATTTTGTTTTATCAAAACTTCATTGGTGATCATTCAACACTTCTATGGCCGAATACGTAACTGTTTAATTAAATTGTTTTCATCACTTAAAAATTTGACTTTCAAATTTCAAACACTTGAAACTTATCAACTATTTACCTGTTAACTAAACGCCTTTATAATATAATTGAATTATAATATATTTTTAAACTTTTAAAACTACATCTAGACTTATACAGTGAAAATTCTATACAAATATAATGAGTCACTCACAAATCCATGATAGCCTATATAATGTGTTTTAAGTAATACTCAAGAATATATTCTTATAAGCCCCTAATATATAAATTAGTGCATCGTATTGTTAAGAAGTCATGGATAAGAGATTAATTGGTCTCTTTATTTGTATTAGACAAATTTCTCCTACCCTCATGAGCTAGCTTTTTGGGTGTAAGTTAGACGTAAAATCTAATTTAACATGACATCAGAGTCAAGTATATCCCAATATTTGTTGTTCACCGATGTTGTGCCCCCATTATAAGTGTTCACATGCTAAGCAGTGGATAAGGCATGGACAATCCTTCTCTCTTTAAATTATTTTTTTTAGTGTGAGTTAGGTCTAAGACCTAATTTAACATATATGTATGCATGTCCATAACATATTACGTTAATGTATATGTACCGTGGCAGCCAAACATATTAAGTTAATTAGGAATGCAATTACATATTTTCAAAAAATCTATTTAGTCGTATAGTTGATTAATTACTTTAGTTTCATAATTTGCATCGTCTGTCTCATTTTTGTTGGACACTGGTTGAGAGTTCATTGTAACATTTTTGACTTCTTGTGGGCCTTTAAGAGAGACAAATTACTATGAGCGGTAATTAAGGTTATGCCCCTCCATATATACTTTGAACTTACCTCTAAATATAGAAAGATGTGATTTTTTTTAAGTTTAGAAAAATGTGATTCTGTTATAATAAACTTAAAAAAGAAGAAGAAGATCATGTAAATTGAATAGAGGGGTTTAATGTGATAATTACCAATTTAAAACTTTCAAAAACAAATGTAATGAGCATTCTGCTTTTACAAAATTACAAACAGAAATAATGTATGAATTGAACTTTCATTATTTTTATTAAAAGAAAACACACAATAGCCTTCGACATTTTTGTCCTTGTTATGGGCATATTTTTGAAGATCTTCACCATGCAATTTGCCATACCTAAACTCATCAAATATTTCAACTCCCATATTTATGTAAAAATCATATGACTTTTTATTCCAAACTGCGATTATTCCCTCTACCGATACGAACCCATTGTCCGCTGCAATGGATGCAACTGTTCCAAACAACAATTTCCCCATTCCCAACTTTCTATAACTCTCCCTGAAGTAGACTCTCGAAATAGAATCCAGGCTTGTCATAAAAACATGAATAATTAGCGTAAAAGAAAGCATATCCTGCTATGTAAGCATCACTCTTATCATCATATTTGAACCTAAACTCCTCGACTTGTCCTTCCACCACAGGAAATTTAAGGTCAAACGTCGTAAGGACAGGTTTGAAACCTTCGTTGATGGTATTTTTGGGTTCGTTAAAAGGTGTTGGAGAGACTTCAAGTAGAAGTACGGATGGACCGTAGAAAAGTGGAAGAGGATTTTCTTTAAAAAGCAAGCCCTCTAATGAGGACTCAGTAGCTTTGTATAAATGAGTATAGTTATGGTAGACATGAATTTGGTAAAACAATTGATATATATGAGATAGATCAGATTTCGTAGCAAGACGAACTCGTGTATATATCTTTTCAGTGATGGTAACGTTGTTGTTTTCCGATGATGTATCGGTAGTTATTGTTTGAGATAAAGCAGGAGCCATGGGAAAGTGTTTGGTTAAATTTGAGAAATGTTGAAAGGTCTAGTAATGTGGAAATACTTGAGTATCATAATGGTTATTTATAGTGGAGAATTTGGCTCTTTTTAAAATTCATCAATTAGTTGGGTAGTGGAGATGGCTTTTCCAACAATAAAAAAAAGGATGGTGGAGGTCAACTCTGGTGGCGTGCGTTCGAAAGGGTCGAGTCATTGATGCAATTGGTTTGGTCTTTAGTCACAATTTTGCTTCTTTTTTGTTTACCCAAAAAAAAAAAAGTAGGGATGATATTTTGTGAGTTATATATCAAAATTTGGCCATCTATTTTACGTAGTTGATAGTAATTAACTATTTATGTGCCAATTTATATAACACATTTTGCTTTTAATTTAGTCTAAGAAATAGTGACTCATTGCAAAATTTAATAATGCTATCAATATTTTATTCATGTTGGATTTCACTTGTTTGGTAAAAAAATCCATAAAGGTTGTGCTCTTTAAAGGTAATTTTGAAACATTCTAAAGTTTTTCCTTTATTCCATTTACTCAATGTTACGTAAATTGAAATGAAAAGAATATTCCTTAATAATAATTAAAAAAGAAATTGGACCAACAACCCCGGTTTATATATAGTATTATTAGTATTGTTGGAGTTCAAAATTTTGACAAGTAAAACTTCAAAAATAATTTACTCGATTCAAATTTTTACACTTTACACATATTGAAAATTTAATACTCCCTCTGTTTAAAAAAAGATGATCTAATTTGACTTGGAATGAAGTTTACGAAAAGAAAAAAGACTTTTTAATCTTATGGTTCTAAATTAAAGTTATGTCAAATGTATCAAAATGCCCTTTAATCTTGTGGTCTTAAACATGTCACGTTGAAAGTTAAAGTTAAAGTGTTGCTTAAAAAGAAAAGGGAACATTCTTTTTTAAATAAACTAAAAAAGAACTAGGGTCATTTTTTTTTAAAACGGAGGAAATATAATTTTAAATTTGAGAAGCAATTCATAACATTCAGTTGTTAATAATTTAATTTTATAATTAATTCATAAATTTTCAACAAAGATGAAATATATAGAGAAGAAACAAGTGTGTGCATAGGACCATGCAAAATATCGTAAAAATGTTAATTTTCAACTTCTTATGGTACAACTGTTAACAATTACGAAGGAACTGAAAATTCTTCAAAAGTTATATGTTGAAAATTTCAGCAATATTGATAAAAAAAAGTCATATGGATTACATATATGTGGCTTACAATTAAAGTCAAATGAAATTCGTCGATATTGACCAAAATATATGAAACTCAATAAGGTCGATTGATTATAAGAATCCATATATATTCACATTAAAAAAAGGAATTTGTTTTGGAGAAAAAACAAATAAACTTTATCATGAATTTTTGAAAAATAAATATTTCTGTAAATGAAAACTAAGTCAATCTCGCAAATTTGTTGAATGGTTCAAGACAACGACAATCCTAGTAGGAGTGCATGTCTTTGGTACGACTCGATCAGTTGTTTCTTAAAATTCATATCATATTAAATTATTTTTTATTTTATCATATATGATAAAAATTAAATTTTGTGAAATTATCTCATCATATCAAAATATTTTACTATTTCACCCTTAAAAGTTTTTCTAATTCTCAAAATATCTTCTTCAAAATAAAATTCTTAGCTTTCTCTTTACTCAGTATTCATGTTACTCCTTTTATTTTAACAAAGATACTTTTTCAAATTTATAGTTCTTGCAAAAATAATGAATTAATTAAAATTTGTTAATTATTTTTTTTTAAAAAAAAATTATCAAATGTTTATTAGTCATTTTCAGCACTTCTATGGTAATGGCCGAGCACGCAAATATTTAGTTATATTGATTTCATCACTTAAAAAATTAATTTTCAATACTTAAAAAGCTTATCAATTATTTACAACAATATATCCAAACAAACTCTGAATTAAACACCTTTATAAACACCTCTATATATGGTAATGATACGCAACGCCTAAGGCCCAATGACACGAAGACATGCCACATCACAAATCACATATTAAATAATTTAATGTTTTTCACAAAAATGCAAAAGGAAGACGGAAGTTTTTTTGTTTTTTTTTTCTTAGAAAGGGAATTATTTATTCCATCAAAATATTTCATATGGGCAAACCCACGTACAAAAAGGTCTTTTGGCAGCCAACAGAAGTTAGTTAAGTTAATTAGGTACGCAATTACATATTAGTATACTATTTAGTCGTTTAGTTGGTTAATTACATAGTTTCACTATTTGCATTATATGTCCCCTAGTTTGTCTCATTTTTATTGGACACTCGTTGAGTGTTACTTGTAACATTTTGACTTCTTTGTGGGCTAAGAGTGATTATTCATTAGAAATATGTTATAAATCAAGTCCATCCCAATGTAGATACTAATGTCATACAAGTTATTATTGAGCTGACAAAAGCTATTGAACCGAAAACGAGCAATCAGGCAAGGTTAATTTGGGATTCGGATTGAGTAATGGGCATGAAATGGTTCCATCAAAAAGGGTAGTGATATGTGATTAGGGATTATGCAAATTGTGTAGTCTTGTCATCCACTTCCTTTGAGTCTATGTTTCTCATCTCCCTTCTAGTTATCTGCTACAATAGTTTTCTTTGTTAGTTCCATTTTTCGATGTAACTTTGAGTCTAGTGATTATAATATTTTAAATTTTCTATTGTGAAATTGGTGTTGTTACATTGGTGCTTTCATTGATTTGTCTACCATGCCCAATGCTAAATGCTCATCAACTTTAAAGGTGGAGGTCCACTCATCTTCTTAACAAATATAAAGTTTTTGATTTGGTAGACGAAGTTCTTGATAGTGATTTACATAGACTTTATTTGAATATAGAAAGGCTCAAGGGTAATGGTGATCGATTTCTCATCGAAATTGAAGAGAGAATGAGAATCATTGTTGAATATGGAGATGGCACAGCTGAGTGGCTTCTCGGAGTTGTATGTGATCTCACATTATCTCAGCAAATTCCTATTGCAACAGTACCGTTGGAAACTGGAAAAGAAAACCTATTTCTAAAAAAATTGGTTTTCGATAACTGATTTCATGGGATTACATCTTAATTTCAATCATGATAGTGGAATATGTTGCAGAGAAATCTGCCACTTTATATGTGATATGATTCTGGTTAAAGTTGGACAAGTGATTACAGAGGAATTAGGATTAACGCCAATTTCCTTACTACTCTTGGATGACAGCATAGAGTTGCACTTTGCATCAGATCATTTTCTTTGGATTTTATTGCTGGATAGAGGAGTTTTGTCCAACTTTACACTTGAGACATTTCAAGAAGTGGACATTGCTACGCATAAGATAATTGAGAAAGTTGTGGATTGATTTCATGACTTGAACCTTGAGGACAAGGTTCTTCATTGGGATGGGGGTATTGTTATGAACCAAATCCATTTCAATGTAGATACTAATGTCATATAAGTTGTTATTGGGGCTAGGTTAATTTGGGATCTGAGTTGAGTAGTGGGTGTGAAACGGTTCCATTAAAAAGGACAGTAACATGTGATTTAGGGATTATGCAAATTGTTGAGAAATATGTTTAGTCCTCTCATCCCCTTTCTTTGAGTCTATGTTTATCATCTCCCTTCTAGTTATCTTCTACTATAATTTTCTTTGTTAGTACCATTTTCCGTTGTAACTTCGAGTTTAGTGATTATAATATTTAAATGTTTCTATTGTGAAATTAGATTTGTTACACATTATCTATCTACAAAAAATCCTTTTGGCCAGTGGTAAGGATATAGTTACATATAAATCTTCTTCACCAAATGGAAAATGATGAAGTTGGATTCCAAAAATATCAAAATTCTAGTAAAAAAGAAACACTTCATCTTTGACTCGTATATTTGTGTGTAGTACCATAGTTATTTTGTGTACATTATTTTACTCCACAAGATAGTGTCTCCTTTGATTTTGTGCTCTTATTTTTTTCCAGGTCAAAGAGTTTTTTTTGTTTTTTTTTTTGAAAAAAATTCCTAGTGACTAGTATCTAGTGTATTGTATTTCGTTCCAAAGGTTTAATTAGAACATAAAGACAGGGACTATCATGCCAAAAAGGAATGATCTTCCAACAATTATTGGTCAGTCTAATATACGAGAAGATAACCGAACTAACAAAAAAATTAGCTTTGTCAAATTTCGAGGACATATCTCTTATCTAAGATAAGAGATAGGGGACCTTTTGCACCATTAGGGAGTTCGAGCTATCATGTCAATCCATTGCTATTTTCGCCAGCAAGTCCGAAAGCTGATTCGCTTTTCTATAGTAGTAATGTCCTCTTTGATGATGTCCTAATAGCTTTGGAAAAAAGTTCCATTAAATCTATGAGGTCCTGCCGGACTCGTCGCATTAAGACTGAAAACAACCTCATTTATTTTTTCTTTCTTCTGAAATTTGGCACATCCTGTCATTTTCATCGATAGAAATAATATTCGGTACACAATCAAGAATACTAGGATATCAATTTCCTCAAGATTCTGAAGTTTTGCTTCCCACTTGATGATGTTCTCATTCACATTTTCAATATGTTCCCAACTTTCAAGCATATTCAATTTAAATGGTAAAATCCATATGAGATCCTTGAATGGTTGTACCTCATATATTTTTGACTATATCCATAAAACCGATAGTTGTTACTTATCCAAGCATTTCTAGAAATCCAAACTTCTGGACATCCTATGTGATTTACCTCCTAGCTTCTCTGGTCAAAGAGTAATTTTTGAACTTTGGCAATTTTTAACTTACCTTCAAATATGAAAAGATATAAAAAAAAATTAAATAATAATTAAGATGAAGAAGAAGATCATTTGAATTGAAGGTTTAATGTGATAATCACCAATTTAAATTTTTTTAAATACAAGTGTAATAAGCTTTCTTCTTTTACAAAATTACAAATAAAAATTTGGAAAGGGTCTAAAATACCCTTGAAATATTATAAATGGTACAAAATTATCCCCTATCCACCTATTGGCTCCAAAATACCCTTCTCATCCATCTTTGAGATCAAAATTGACCACTTATTTAACGGATTTAAATTTAAACTATTTAAATTTAAAATATATGGCACTCAACTATTTGTTATAATTTAAATTATTAATATAATTTATAAATCAATCTACTGTCCACCCATTTCTAATTAAGTGTTTCTATAAATTTGAGGCAAAAATATCTATAGAAGTACATTATCATGTATTCAAGTCCTTAATCGGAACATATTATAATCAAGTGTCTAAATAAAAATTACCGATAAACTTAACAGTTTGACTATGTTCATATTAATTATTCTTTCGTCTCAATTATGTGATGTTACTTAATAGATAAAAAATTCAAAGAATAATATATTAAAGTTTTAGTATTTAAAAGAAATCATAAATATTTATAAAATTTTACTAAAAAAAGTACATGAATTAATTTGGGATGTACTACTTCTTTACCTTTAATCGTAAATTTAGAATTTAAGCTTGAAAGAAAATTCTATTGAAAGTGTCCTCGTAAATAAGTGGCTCAACCTAAATTTAATTGGGGATTTGTTTCGGACTCGAATAATTTTGGATGATTTTTTCAGGTATCTGTAATTTCGTCGTGTTTTAGTAGTGTTTAGGGGGATTTTGATATTAGAATTGGTTTATTAGTTTGGTGGGATTTAATAAGTAATGAGTGGATAGTGGATTGGTTTATAAATGATATTAATAAATTAAATTATAACCAATAGTTGAGTGTCAAGTATTTAGAAAAATATTTAAACAGTTTAAATTTAAAATCGTTAAATAAGTGAGCAATTTTGAATCCAAATATGGATGATAAGAGTATTTTGGAGTCAACAGATTGATGAAAAGTGTATTTTGGAGTCTGAATGAAGGATAGTTTTATACCATTTTAAATACTTCAAGGATATTTTAGACCCTTTTTCAAATAGAAATTGATAAATTGTACAACGAAGCACTAAACAGGACAAGAAAACAAAAATTAACAGTTCGCCTCCTCAATTCCCCCCTTGTTATCAGCATACTTTTGAATGATTTTCACCATGCAACTTGCCATACTTAAACTCATCAAAAATTTCAACCCCCATATTTATGTAATAATCATATGATTTTTTATTTCAAACTGCGATTATCTCCTCTACCGATACGAACCCATTGTTGGCAGCAATGGATGCAACTGTTCCAAACAACAATTTCCCCATTCCCAATTTTCTATTACTCTCTCTGAAGTACAAGCTCTTAAAATAGAGTCGTGGCTTGTCATAGAAGCATGAATAATTAGCGTAAAAGAAAACATATTCTGCAATGTGAGCATCTCTCTTATCGTCATATTTGGACCTGAACTCCTCAACTTGTCCTTTCACCACATGGAATTTAAGGTCAAACGTTGTAAGGACGGGCTTAAGCTCTTCGTTGGTGGTATTTTTGAGTTCGTTAAAAGGGGTTGGAGAGACTTTCAGTAGAAGTACGGACGGACCGTAGAAAGTGGAAGAGGATTTTCTTTAAGGAGGACTTAGTAGCTTTGTATAAATTAGCATAGTTATGTTATTCATGGATTTGATAAAATAATTGGTATATATGGGGCATATCAGATTTCGTAGCCAGACAAACTCATATGCATATCTTTTCAGTGATGGCAACGTTATTGTTTTCCGATGATGAGTTGGTGGTTATTCCTTCAGACAGGGGCGGAGCTTGAGCCTAGTAAGGTTGGTCAGATGAACACCATTCGTCGGAAAATTATACGTTGTAATAAGTATTCCCTCCGTTTCAAAAAGAATGACACTATTTCCTTTTTAGTCTGTTTCAAAAAGAATGACCCCTTTCCTTTTATGAAAACACTTTAACTTTAACTTTCCACGTGACATGTTTTAGACCACAAGATTAAAGGGTATTTTGGTACATTTGACATAGCTTTAAATTAGAACCACAAGATTAAAAAGTCTTCTTTATTTTCTTAAATCCGTTCCAAGTCAAACTAGGTCAATCTTTTTGAAACGAAGGGAGTAAAATATTGTCTAATATATGTATATTAATTAAATTGAACACTCGTTCTCTTGAACTTTGAAACATTAAGTTATTTTGGATCATGAAAAAAGTCTCAACAATTCACTTAATATAAACTAGAGGCCCCGTATTCAACTAGTAGCTCAAATTATTTTTGTTGACCTTTCTCTATTAGTTTTGACTTATACAATTGATAGTTTTATAATTTTAAGTTTCCGTATAAAAAAAAAGTTTTCGTATAATTTAGTAATTTTGTATATACATGCATTTTAATTTTTTCACTCACTCATCAATAAAAATAAATATATTATGCACCCACTCCGCTAAAAAAATTATCAATTCTTTTAAAATTTGAACACCCTTGATGAAATTCTTGATTCCGCCACTGGCTTCGGATGGAGTTGGTTATTGAAGAGCGGGAGTCATTGTTGTTTTAAGGCAGAGGAGTAGGATGAAGTTTTTAATTAGTAATGGGATATCGTATGGAAAGATTAGGGGTGTGCACTATTTGGATTAAATCGAAAAATCAAACTAAATCAAATCGAATTCTAATTTGGATTGGTTTTTTGGATTCTTGGTTTGGTTTTGGATTTATAATTTACTTTGTTTGGTTTTTTAGTTTGGTTTCGGATCAGAAAAATGAAAATTGAAATATCAAAAAACCCGAACTATAAAGATATAGTTGGAGTTAACCACTTTTGTCCCTTTTAAGTTATTTTCATTATGATTTAGTTTATTTTCTTATATTTGGACATCTATAATTGATATACTTTTAAGTATTGTGTTTTACGTTATTTATTATT
Source organism: Solanum sitiens (assembly GCA_016801875.1). Classification (NCBI taxonomy): domain Eukaryota; kingdom Viridiplantae; phylum Streptophyta; class Magnoliopsida; order Solanales; family Solanaceae; genus Solanum; species Solanum sitiens. The sequence goes on along the minus strand of JABWTJ010000361.1, from coordinate 1,122,388 downwards.
TATATTAAAAAATTTATTTATGGAGAAAATCGTCAAATGAGCCCCCAATTTATTATCGGATTTTCAACTACTCATTTTTACTTTACAGAGGTCCTATTACCCCCTTGAATTATTTAAAATTGAAATTCTTACCTCCATAAATGTTTATGTGGCAAGTGAGTGTATTTTACTCTCTTTGAGAGAGTGAAGATAAAAAATAAATGTTAAAACTTTATTTTTAATATTCTTTTCATTTTTATTTTTTTCTTTAATTGTTTTATCTCATCTCTTTTCTTTTTCTTCTTAACAACTTAGTAGAGCATCCATGGTAGCCATCAAATTTTACCATCACGATCTGGAAACATATTCATCAATTACAATATCTATTAACATATTATAATTCTAGATAGAAATCTCTTTCCTACTCTCCACACAATAAACAATTATTAAGTAAATTACTTTACCCTCATTTTCAAAATCAACTATTAGCCATTAAAACACCATTGAAATATCATTTTGAAGCAATTGTAACAATTTTTTTCAGTTAACAAAATTCATTCAAACAACTTAATAATGTTAGGGATCTCTTTAAAAATTCGCAAAATATCCTCATAGAAAAAGATTTTGACCAATAATTTATTTTTAGGTCAATCCTCTTATTGAACCCTTGCTCTTGCAAAATTGACGGGAAGGATTGTTATTCATCTAATTATCACCATAATTTTTTTCACTTCTCAAGCTTTCTACTTGTGGCTCTATGGTAAGATGAAATTGAAGGATGGAAGAGGAAGAACAAAAAGAGGAAGTGAAAGAAATAAAAAGAAAAAGGAAAATGAAAAAAGAATAAAATAATCAGTTAAAAAGGACAAAAAATTTAAAAAATTAAAAATTACACGTGTCAAACGCGAGAATTATACTTGTGAACATAAATGTGGTTGTGACTTTTTAGGAAGGTAATAATTTATATTTTAAATAATTCAGGAGGTAATAGGACCTCAATAAAATATAAGTGTGTAGTTGGAAATCCGATAATAGATTAGGGGCTCATTTGATCATTTTCTCTAAGAAATTCAATATTATTTATATATTTATAAATTTAGGGGTGGATATTCGTTTCTTCGATTCGGTTTAATCAAATTTCGGTTCGATTCTTCGGTATTCGATTTTACAAAAGTGTGCACCATGGTTTATACCAAACTAGATCGGTTCAATTTTTCTATTTCGGTTCGATTTAGTTCGGTGTTTTTAAATCAGTTTTTCAATGTGAATAAAATAAAGAGGAAATATGATAAAGTGTTAAGAGTTTCATCATGTATTTAATAAAAATAAAGAGGGCATAAATAATTTTTTAGCAAAGATGTCAAAAGATTTATTTCTGTTTCTTATCATAGATAGCTGTCATTTTGCTAAAGCCTAAAGGTTTTATCCCATAATGCAATGCTGAATGAATAAGAAGAGAGCAAGCAGCCTAGCAAGCACGATGCCACGATGAACTTTCGAACAATCAAAATATGAGGACTCACAATGTATAATTGTACATAAACAACAATAGTTAAACACTTTATCGACATTATATTTGTTGTCATTTAAAAATTGAAAATTTTAAATGAGTCATGTAAATAATGAGTCAAAATTCAAAAATGTACAACTATTATTAATTAAGCAATACAATTTAAATATTTTTAAATTTAGTAAATAAAACTTCGGTTCTTCGGTGCACCGTAGTTTCGTGACCCTTGCACCGAACTTCGAACCGAAGAATCAAAGTTTCGAAAAAAGAAAACTGACATCGAATCGAAACACCAAAGAACCGAAACCGAAGAATCAAAATTTTTCGGTTCGGTTTTTCAATATTTATGTTCACCCCTAATTTATATATATGTTTCTAATTATTGACATAACCGATTAACCAAATCGAAAAAATTCAAACCAAAAAGAGAAAAACCAAACCAAATCATATTTTGGTTCGGATTGGGTTTCACTTCTTCAAAATCAAAAATTGAAAACTCAAACCGAATAGTATAAAACCAAATCGAAAAAACGAATGCACACCCTTGAAAAGATGATACCAATGGTTATTTTTAGCGGAGAAGTTGGTCTTCTTTTTTGTAATATTTCATTTGGAAAAAAATTTACCGTATCGAATGTTTATATCAAGTTAATGTAATTTTTATTATTATATGATATAATGAAATAAAATAAATTATAAATTTAAACACATTACAATATATATATAAACACTCGATACGAACAAGTTTCTACCCATCATTTAGTTGGTGGAATTCAACTAAAACATGTATGTTATAACTTTAATAAAATAGTCAAAGCATCTGATGAAATTTCTTTTCTATTTCCTACAAAATTTGGTGGGAGCCGTAAACTAAAGTTGACCCATTTTTCAAATGTAGTCATTTTATAACGTAAAAGAACTCTTTTTTTTCTTTTGAGGTAAGTGTTAAAAACATACTTAAATTATATATTTCTTTTAGTTTCACATTTAAACTATTGAAAGTTTGTGTTTCATATTTAAACTATCACTTTTTAGTTTGAGAAACACATCTCTCTCTTTTATACCATTCTTATCATGGTATGTGTAATACACTCTCTCATTTATTTTAAAGAATTTCCACATCACACTTCACATGAACAAAATATTCAATCTTGACAAAAAATAAATAAATTATTAGTATTAGTTAAAATTAAAAATTAAAAACTATTATAAAAATTTAATATTTTATTTATAAAATAAAATGTAAAATATTTTTCTTCCTCTCACCCACCCCCCACAACCCCTACCCCCAACTTTTTTTAAAGTTGTTTTATTTTGTTTAAATTTCTTTTATAAAAGTATTTCATTTTTTTTACTGCATCTCGTCACCCTCCTCAAATACTTATTTAGATATTATTTTATTTTCTTAAAAAATAACTCTATCCATCCCACTTAACCCTCCACTTCCATTTTTTTTCCAGTGTTTAGATATACATATCAAAAATATTTTTTACTTGCCGTCACAAGACTTTTTTTAGTTATTTATGTTATATTCGGTACATTAGTAAAAAAAAGATTCTAAAAATATAACACAAAATGAAAAAAAGTAAAAAATAAAAATAAAAATTAGGAGGGGAGGATTAAATAGGATGGGGTAGATACGATCTTTCTAAACCAATCTATCACTGGAACGCACCATTCTATACTAGTATACTGAGTAGCGTGATCAAATCAAGTCCTTCCTCCTTATTTCCGGATTTCAATTAGATTAATGTGCGCTCGTATGGGAGTAGAAGTCACTACTTCCTTCTTCCCCCGACCGTTATCCCCCGTCTAACTCAACTATTCGACTGTACGACTATTGTGATTGCGAGTCGAAAGAAATGAAATAGGAGTGAAGTGGAGATCGCGAACGGTCTTAAATGAGTCTTAAAATCGACTTCTTTATTCAAAGAAATATCCTTTCATGCGCTCACTCTTCCAAGACTTTTGCTCGTAGGTCATTTTTCTATTTTTTTAAAAATAAAATAATATCAATTTCTATCGGGGGGATGGGGGGATGAGTGTTTGTTTTTTTTTTGAAGGGAAGGGGAAGATGAAGTATGAAATTTTTAAAAATATTTTATAAATGATATTATTTTTAAAAAAGGATGGGGTTGTCAGGGGGAGGAGGGGATACGTGGAGGAGGTGGTGGAGTTGGGTAAGAAAAATAATTTAATTTTTTATATGGATAGTAATATTTTAATTTCTAATTAATATTGATATTTTATTATTTAATTTTTATTTAGGTTAAATATTTTATATATGTGGAATGACATGTGTGAAAGGTTTTTTTAAATAAAAGAGAGTGCATTACACACAACACTGAGGTGTGTTTCTCAAACAAAAAAGTGATAGTTAAGGTATGAAATCCACACTCTCAATAGTTTATGTATGAAACTCAAAAAAAGTAAATAGTTTAGGTGTATTTGTAACACATATCTCTTTTCTTTTTGACGTGAGGTGAATACTGATGTGGCATCATACATAATATTAAAAACTTAGTTCGATAATTTTCAGTTCCAATTTTTAAAATATTATATTCATATCAAAATAATTTAGTATGGTTAATAATTTTAAGTTTGATTTTAATATTTTACAATTTACCGTCTGATAAATTTATAATCTAAATTTATCCGACTTTAACTTACATATAATAGATAATTATGAATTCAAAAGAAAGTACATTCAATTTCCTTCATTAACACCAAAATTTTCGAACAAGACATAGTAATTATAATTTAAACGATTAAATAATTAGTTTTGTACTAATATAAGTTTATAAATTTGCTTGTAGCATTATGAGTTGAATGTAATTATATACTTTAAGTACAATATTCGATATATTTATATAAAAATATCAAATATTGTATGAATATTTATAGATCGACATCTAATATCATACTTCATTTCATCAATTTATTTGTTATAATTTTTTTGTTGTTTGAAAAAAAAATCTTTTATTTTTTTGCAATTCTTTAGTTTCAACATTTCACATGTCATGTTTTAGATCACATGATTAAAAAATCTTTGATATATTTAACATATCATACAATTTAACACTAAAGAATTCAAAAGTCTTTTTTTTGTTTATTTGTTTTGTTAAACTTTGTGTTACATCAAAATGTGATAAACAAATTAAAAATAGATAAAGGACCAGATATCATATATATATATATCAAAATCAAGATATTAAGATTTTGATATATTAATTTGATAGCTTCCGTAGCATGTTCATTCCTATGTATACTGAAGAATGACATATAATATACCACATCTGCGAATTGCATTACCAGTAAATTATTAACTTTTCGAAATTCAAATTCTAAAGTTTGATTGTGGGTATAACTTTTTAAAATTTTAAAATAAAATTCATATATTTGAAAATTATGAAAAAAGATTTTATGTAATAATTAATAATTTAGAATATTTAAAAGGCATATGAAAAAAAAATATTTTTAAAAAATAAGGATAATTTTGAAAATCTCACTAGTTTAGTACCTAATTACCTCTGGTTTCCTTTCATTCCCTTCCCTTTATTTTTCATTATTACAAAACTAATCAGAATTTGGACTTCAGAGTGACCATGTACACATATCTCGTTTATAAATGTTCAATTCAATCGCTTTCATAATCATCATCAAGAAAAATATATTTTTTTACATAGTTTATTACATCTCAAACAAGATTTATACTTATTAACTTTATATTTTACAAGATTTTTTAATGTATGAATGTATACATGAGTGGTTTTCATGAGATTATTTACTATTTTAAGCTAATTATCATTGTGATTTTACTTTATGTGTAGCTAAAATGAATACTTTCATCAACAATAATAGGTTCAACAAGAAGAAAGTGGTGTTCATAATGGGAACAACATGAATGAGAAAATTGTCTCTCTATTGGCCTTGTCACCCATTTTCGAGGAGAAATAATCAACTCGTACAAAATGCAAGTATATAAGAGACTTGAAATCGTGACCGACAAGATCACACACTGAGAAACAAGGTGTACGACACTATTTATTAGGTATATTTATTTATTTCTAACAATTTTTATATCAAATAACATCCAAATAATTTAATAATACTAGATATAAATTCGAGTGGAAAATATACTTTACTATTAAAAAAAATTCTTTTTCAAATATACCTATAAATATACTCAAATAATATGATTTATTTTTTAAAAGTTAATGGTTTGACTCAGTGATTCCCCACACACACATTATTTAATTAGTTGAGATACACGAAAGCTTAACATCAATAGAAAAGATTCATAATTTTTTCTAAAAGTAAGTCATCTTTCATTCATATTCCTAGCAAAATTAACTTTCTCCAAATTGAAATAAATATTTTTTTAATAGTAAAATATATTTTTTACTCGAATCTACAGTTAGTATTATTAAATTATTTAGGTAGTCATTTAATATAAAAATTATTGAAAATAATAAATATATCTAGCAAATAGTGTGAGTCGAAGCCTAAAGGGTAAAAAAAATATCAAAAATTTCAAAAAGGTACATCAATATCCTTTTAACCAAAATAGTAAAATCGCTATTGATGGAGCGATTTTTTTTTCACACCGTTAAGTCTCAAAATCGCTGACCTATCAGCGATTTTGTTCATATATATATTTTTTTAAAGAAAATTGCTTCCTACGCAACAATTTTAGTGGGAAGTTTTTTTTTTTTTTTGGCTTGGCAGCGATTTGTGTGCAAATGTTTTTCCTTTTCTTTAAAAATCACTTGCTTAGAAGCGTAAACTATTTTTTTTAAAAATATAGCTGCCAATTATTTTTTAAAAAATTATTTAATGTTGGTTAATTTTTTTAAAAATTAATTAAAATCAGCGTTTTTATAAAAAAATCTTTTTAATTAAAAAAATTGCTTCTAGTAAATTTTTATTTTTAAAAATATCGTTGCCAGTTCTTTTACAAAAAAAGTCGTATTAAATGCTGGTAATTTTTCTTTTTTAATTTTGATCAAAACAAAAATCGCATTACAACTTTTAGTAAATATTTCACTAAATCATTTTTAAAAAAAATCCAAATTAGTATATTTTATTTAAAATCACTGCAATTGCAGCATTTATATATTAAAAAATCTCTTCCTTCTTATTGATTTTTTTTTCTTCGCAACGATTTTTGTGAAATTTTTTATTATAAGAAATCGCTGTTTGGTGGAAATTTTTTCTAAAAAATTAAATCAGTGCCAATTTTTTTAAATTAGTAAAATTATTTTTAGAATTTATTCACCAACATTTAATACAATTATTTTTAAAGCAATTGACAGCAATATTTTAATAAAAATTAGTTCACATAAATAGCTGCCAAGATTAAAAAAAAAAAAAACTTCTACGGAAAATCGCTGCCAAAGGCGGCGATTTTCCAAAAAAAAATTAAAAATTCTCACTTAAATCGCTGCCTAGGCAGCGATATTAATTTTTTTTAAAAATATTTTTTCAATGAAAAGGCTGAAGTCACAGCAATTTTATTTTTTTAAAAATAAAAATTTGCCAAAAACGCTGCCCATGCAGCTAATTTTTTTGGATAAATTTTTTTGCCAAAATCGCTGACGTAGCAACGATTTTGAGCAAACGACGTCAAAACAAACTCGCTACATAAATAGCGATTTTGCCCTTTTGGTTAATTTTTTTTTTTGATGTACCCCTTTCAAATTTTTGACATGTTTTTTTGCCCTTTAGGGTTCGAACTCCAAATAGTGTAGTATAGCTTGTTTCTTAGTGTGTGTGATCTTGTTGATCACGATTTCAAGTCCCTTATAATATACTTGCATTTTGTCCAAGTTGATTATTTCTCCTAAAAAATGGATGGCAAGGTCAACAGAGAGACGAGATTTTTCCGTTCCTGTTGCTCCCATTATGAACGTCACTTTCTTCTTGTTAAACTTGTTATTGTTGATGTAAGTATTCATTTTAGCTACACATAAAGTAAATCATAATAATTATGATTAAATGTTAGGTTTAGCAAATATAAAAATTATATTTGTATGTTATAACTATAGTTTGTATAATTGCGCTGCCTAGCAAACTTTTCTTATGACTAGTAATCTGTATATTCGGTATACATATACATAAAAATCCGTATTTGTATATTTCGGTGTACAAACTAGAATATAGTAATCGTATATAAACAAAATTACTACATATATACGATATACAGGTATATCGAATTGGTCTATTCGTATATTTCGTCCTGCAAATAATTTGTAGAATAATTTTCACATATAGCAAACACAAATTTGACATTTCTAATGTTAATAATATTTGTAGGTATTTATTTTATACTTATTAAGATAGTTTAGTTACATAAATATAGCTTATTATAGATCAAATAATTTACAATTACACAAATATATATAACTTATTTTAGATTAAAATTTAAAATTATTTTAATCAAGACCTTGTAAGTATTCATTTCACATTTAATGAGATGATTTACTATCATATATATACACAAATACATGACTTATTTTGAATTAAAAAATTAAAATTATTTAATCAAAACTATTTAAAAAAAAACTTCATAAATAAATATCGAACCCGTGTGAAGCATGAAATTCTTGCCACTAGCTCGTCGAAAAATAACAAGGTAGCTCACTGGTAAGGGGGTTCACTGTTAAGCTGTAGGTTTCGTGTTCGATTTTCGTCGAATGAAAGAGGTTTATACTTCTTCTTTTTTCTGTTTTGAAAAGGTTGAGATGGGCTCAGGTTTTGTGCTTAGAATACCCAATAGCCTCATTATATTTGAAGTCAATCTAAAACTATGTTATTTTTGTTTTTTATTTTTCTTTTTATGTTATATCTTTTTCTCAATTTAACTTTGTTTAAGTTTATTAGCCACATTTTTTATATTTTTATCTTTTATTTTTCTTATTTATATTGTTCATTTTATTTCTACCATAACTCTCTTCTCATGCACTAACTTAAAGAAACTCTTTAAGAAAATAATGAATTGTTATTAAATTAAAAATTGAATTAAAAAACTATTATATAAAATAAAGTAAGTTAAAATTAATTGAATGGAACAATATAAAAGTTGTGAATATGTTTTTGATAAAATCTATTTAATTGAATTTTTTTTCTCTTAATTTTTTTTTATCTCTTTCTTATTATTTTCAAGTCGATTCTAAAGAGATTGAAACTAAACCCAACTTATTTGATTGGTTCATAATTTAGTTTTAACAAATGATTAACCAAGTAAATTAAATTAAATTAAATTAACTAAAAAGATCGGCAATGTCATTTATTAATCTTCTGAATATGCACTATAATATTAGTAACTCAATCTTTCCATCTTTCTAAAGAATCTTGATGGTTTTTAAACTAACATATGATCGAATGTACATTAACACAAAATTTAGAAAAGAAAATATAAAAAGTAGAATACCGCAAAATAAACGGAAAGACACTAGAATTTTTAAAAGCACGATGGACCAAGGTAAAAGTATGAAGAACCTAAACCCAACATGACAATATAAGTTAAATTTAACATATTAAAACTAATATTTTCCTCGCACGTCACTAAATTTTTCATCTTGTAATGTTTACGTGTTTACTTCTTTACACTTCGCACCTCCTCAATAAAATTCCTGAATCCGCACTGGCCACCAGTTATATATATTCAACAGGGAAATTTTTTAAAATGTCAATATTTTGACATTTAATAGGAGTTATAGTCAATACTTTCAATATTTAGTAAAAATGTCAAAAAAGAAACAATTGTTAAAAATAGAAAGGAGAAATTAAGGGGAGAGGAAAATATTAAAAAGAAACAATTGCTTAAAAGTCTCATCAGTTACAAAAATTCAAAAACAAAGAACTAATTGACAATTTATTCAAATACAATTTTCATCTCTTTCTTCTTCTTTCACCATGTTCTAAAAAACATATCACCATTGTTCTAAAAATTCAATATTCAATTTTCTTAATTTTGTTTTGTTTCTAAACACGTTTATTTACCATACATTATCATATTTGAAGCAGTTTATTCTACTAAGGCATCATTTTGACGTTATGAAATTATAATTTATCTTTTAAAATGTCTGAAATTGTATGAAGTTATTTGGCTATCATGTTAAGGCTATGAAGTTTATGTATCTTCTTTTTAGAAATTTTTCAGTATTCAAAATACAATACTCATGTATTCATGGTATACGTATTAATCCATCTAACATATATATTTTATTTTGCTTATTTCCAATATCACTTTGTATATCAAATAGTTTGTATTTATTTGATTTTGTATTTGTCCTAATGTATACCATAAAGTTTGTATTTAGGTTTGATTTCGTATTCGTCCTAATGTATACCATAAAGTTTTGTATTTATATTTTGATTTTGTATTCATTCTCAACTATAAATAGCCAAAATATAGTTTATTTATGTATTCATTAAATGTGTATTCATCCTAATTGCATCAGTCAAATAGTTTTGTATTTTATTTTGCTCATTATATATTTATACCAACTAGTTTATCTTTGATTTCGTATTCATTCACAATTTTAAATAATTAAAATATAGGTTTGTATTTAGATTATCACTTTATAAAAACAAATTTGACTACAAACTTCAGGACATTCAAAATACTTCCAAATACTTTTGTGAAACAACTCAATACCTAAATGCTAATGTAGATTCTACTAAATTTGAAATATAAAAATAAATCATAAAAAAATATCTACAAAAATTATTTTAAATACTAAAAATCTGAAATACATAAATATTTGATGAGTATGTTAGCAAATTCATATAAAAAATTTAAAAAAAAATGATGGAAAATCCTCAATACATACAATCCAAAAATTCAACATAATGTGTGATTTCGAAAACAAAATCTCGCAAAATAAATAATAAATTCAAAGATACCTTTATCAATTGAGAGATTTCTTGATTAATTGATAGATCTGAACAAATTGTTACGAACTTCAATAATTAGTCATTCTTCAAACAATGAGAGAGAATAATAGTGAAATTTTGATGAAAGAAAAAAAAAGAAGAGAAAAGTGAATGAGGATGGTGAAAAAAAGTTGATGAAAGAGAAAAAAAAATGAAAAGTGAAATATGAAAAATAAATTTAATGGTACTAAATCAAATGAAGAAGTGTAAATGGGTAATGGATGTAGAAGTTGATTCAGAGTTGGACTGTTTTGAAAAATAAAATTTAAATAGAAATCACTTTATAAAATATTGACATTTTGACATTTTCAATAATTATTTTAAAGTATAGATATTTTTACTAATTAAGTTAGGGATTGTGACTAGTTTGTTAATTTTTCCTATTCAAGGGAATATAAGACAAAGTAAAAGAGGCGTCCATACAAGTTTTTGCATGGATCGTTTTTATATTTGGTGATTTTCAAATTTTGTCTTTAAATTAAATGAGTTTTAATCTTCATTCTTGTTGATCATTTAATTAAAAATTGTAGATAAAAATAATCTTATCTATTTATACATAAGTTTAAGAATTTTCTTCTCACTTGATATAGAATATATAGGAATAAAATTACGGACATAAGTTTTGTAGTATTTTTTTAAAAATTTTCTTGCAATATCAAAAATTGAATTATAATTCATGTGTGGGGAAAGGCAAGTACAAAATAGATATGTGCACGACAAAGGCGATAGCAGAAGAAACCAAGTCAAAACTTTCCCTTCTATTTAAACCATGAGAAGACAAAATAATGCAAGAATAAAATAGTTTGGGGCAGCAAACAAACAAACCAAGCAAGAAAAATAAATCATAACAAGAGACACCAAATTTAACCTGGAAAACCTCTTCGGTGTGAAGAGTAAAAATCGCAAGACCAAAGCTCCACTATAATCAACAAGAGTTACAAAAGTGTCCTCCAAAATGGTCACCAACAAAGTAACAAAACAGTGAGCAACACAACTACAAGGTAGCACCAAAAATTAGAGAAATAAGAGAAACAAAAACACCAAACCGCAGCTACTGTTCACGAGCTTGAGCTATAGGACTCCAAATCACCCTCTCTGTGTTCTCAATCAAAAATTAAGTTGAAAGGAACACGCTGTCCAAAAATCAGCTCAATCGGCCAAGAAACGAAACAAGAATGACGATTTAAAAATGGCTGCTATGGCTTGTGCGAAAATTTGCACTTTCTCACTTTTCTCTCTATATGGCTGCTCTCAATCTCTTGTGATTCTTCAAATAAGACCTAATGCACCATAATATTAGGCTTAAGGGTAAAAGTAGGCTAGTCAAATTTGGGTAAATTTTATCCATAATGGAAAGGATAGAAAACCCAAAACCTTGAACTTTTATTCATTCACATATGAAGGGGAAAAGACCCAAACCCAACAATTCTTCCCCTACAGATTATGTGGAGGAAACCGCCATCCCGACGATCATGCAACATTCTTCAAACTTCCCTCTTGGCAAAGCTTTAGCCATCATGTCGGAATCATTATAATTGGTATGAAATTTTTCAAGTTCAAGCAACTTAGAATTCAACACCTCTCGAATCCACTGATACCTCTCATCAATTTGTTTAGACCGACCATGAAATATAGAATTCTTGCCAAGATGAATAGCACTTTGACTGTCGCAATAAATCACATACCTCTCTTGAGCACAACCAAGTTCCCCCAAGAATCTCTTCATCCAGATTAATTCTTTGCAAGCTTCAACATCTGCAATAAGCCCAACTTCAGTAGTAGATAAAGCAACACATTTTTGCAATCTAGATTGTCAAGACACAACTCCTCCTGCAAAAGTAATCAAGTATCCTAAAGTACACTTACGAGTATCAACATCTCCAGTCATGTCTGAATCAGTATAACCACAAAGAATAGGTTTCCCTATCCCAAAACATAAACTCAGACTAGGAATTTCACAAAGATATCTCATAATCCACTTTACATCATTTCAATGCTCTATTCCCGAATTAGAAAGAAAGCGGCTAACAATACCAACAACATGAGCAATATCTGGTCTTGTACACACCATTGCATACATCAAACTACCAACAACTGAAGCATAAGAAAATTGCTTCATATCTTCCTTCTCACCATCACTGAAAGGACAATGTCTAGTACTCAATTTGAAGTGCATAGCTAAATATGTATAGACAACCTTAATTTTGTCCATGTTAAATCTACAAAGTACTTTCTGAATGTACTTATCTTGTGAAAACCACAATTTTTTGGCATTTCTATCATGGACAATCTGCATGCCAAGAATCTGCCTTGCTGGTCCCAAGTCTTTCAAAACAAAAGATTTATTCAATTCTTGCTTCAACTCTTTAATCCTGCAAGCATTCTGACCAACAACAAGCATATCATCAACATAAAATAAAACGATAATAAAGTCATCAATAGAGATTTTTTGCACAAAAACACAATGGTCTGAAGAAGTCCTCTTGAAGCCTTGCTAATTCATAAAAGAACCAAACTTCTTATACCATTGCCTGGGAGCTTATTTTAAACCATACAATATCTTCTTCAATTTGCAAACATAATTCTCTTTTCCATTGACTTCAAAGTCTTCCGGCTGCTCCATATAAATTTTTTCATCCAAGTCTCTATGCAGTTTTAACATCCATCTGTTCAACCTCCAAGTCCAGACTTGCAGCCAAGTCTGGAACAACACTGATGGATGACATCTTCACAACTGAAGAGAATATCTCATCAAAATCAATTCTTTTTTTCTGGTTAAAGCCCTTCACAACTAATCTAGTTTTGTACCGTGGAACTGGATTATCATCTTCGTGTTTCACCCTAAAACCCACCAGTTCTTCAAAGCTTTTTGATCTTTATGATTATCATGTAGAGATTTCATTTCATCCTTCATAACATCAAACCACATTTCTTTTTCTTCACTTTCCATGGCCTCATCAAGAATCTCTGGTTCTCCCCCGTTAGTCAAGAATACATACTCATTAGGAGAATAACGAGATGAGAGTATTTTCTCTTTAGTAGATTTTCTGAGAAAACTCTTCGGAGCATTAATAATAGTTGATTCCTCACCAACTACATCGTCTTGCATTAGAGCATCAATGGCATCTTGGTCATTTTTAGTATGATCACCATCTCCAATATCAACTTGAAGATTTTCACCTAGTGGAATAGTCAAAGGAGTTAAATCAACATTAACTAGGCTCTCGTTGGTCTGAGAATCAACTTTCTCAGATTCTTCATGATCTTCAAGCGTTTGGTCTTTAAAGAACACAACATCACGACTTTTAACAAGTTTCTTCTCAACTGGATCAAAGAAACGATAGCCAAATTCATCTTGACCATAACCAACAAAAATACATTGCCTAGTTTTAACATCCAACTTTGATATCTCATCCTTAGAATCATGCACAAAGGCTTTACACTCAAAACTTTAAGATGATCATAAGAAATATTCTTACCAGACCAAACTCTTTCAGGGACATCACCATTCAAAGCAACAGCAGGAGATAAATTGATAACATAAGCAGCAGTATTAAGTGCTTCTTCTTTAAAGGAATCTGGCAGCTTAGCATCTAAAATATACATTTAACCCTCTCAATAAGAGTTATGTTCATCCTCACACCGCTAAACCATTTAGCTGAGGAGTCTTCGGAGGAGTTCTCTGATGCCTAATACCCTACTCTATGCAATACTTGTCAAAAAGACTATACTCACCACCATTATCAGAACGGATGCATTCTAATTTCTTCCTGTCTATCTATCAATCAAAGCCTGAAAATTCTTAAGCACATCAAGAACCTGATCTTTGGACCTCAAAGAAAATACCCAGAGTTTGTGCGAATGATCATCAATAAAAGTCATAAAGTAAAGTGCACCACCATAAGACTTTACCTTAAAAGGACCACACAAATAAGAATATACCAACTTCAACAAATCAAGCTTTCTTGAAGGTGGATGACTCTGAAAAGAAACTCTTTTCTGTTTACCGGCTAAACAGTAAACACACTTGTTCAACTCTGCTTGCTTCATTTCGGAAAGTAAATTTTTCTTAGACAAATTGTCCATCCCCTCCTCGTTCATATGACTCAGTCTTCTATGCCATAATAATGATGAAGTATCATTCTCAATCATATTTACTGAGCCTCTGAGAATGGAGCACTGAAAAATATAAAGGTTAGACAACTTGTCACCACGGGCTACCACCATCGAATCTCTTGTAAGCTTTCACTGGCCAGCACCAAGGGTATTAATATAACCTTGATCATCAAGGTATCCAACATAAATCAAATTCAAGCGAACATCTGGAGCATGCTTGACATTATTGAGAACAAGTTTGAGCCATTATTACTTTCTAAACAAACAGTCCCAATACCATGAATCACAACCTCATGATTATTGTCAATTTTCAACATCCCAAAATCACCTGGAGTATAAGAAAAAAATAATTTCTTCTTGGGCGTGACATGAGAAGTAGCACCAGAATCCACAAACCAACTAGACACATCACGAACAAGATTAACGATATTTTCATCACAAGAAACAAGAAGGTCATCTTTAGTAACAATTGCAACACGATTTTCATTGTCACCTTTTTTCTTTAGTTGTTTCATATCTCTCTTGTACTTGAAACAAAATTTCTTGATATGCCCATTCTTTTGGCAATAGTCACATGTAACATTCTTGAATCTAGACTTTGACTTTTCTCTACTTTTATCTCTGTCATTCTGACCTCTAGACTTGCTTCTCCCCCTGTCTTCAGTAACCAAAACGTCGGAGTGTGAAGTAAAAGATGATGAGTCTTGAGATCTTCTTCTCATGTTCTCTTCATTCAAAACACTGGTCTAGCATATTCCATGGTCACAACACCACTGAGAGCAGAATTAGTCAAAAAACTCGAAGAGTTTTAAAAGACTGTGGCAGAGTATTAAGAAGTCACAGTCCTTGAATTTCTTCATCGAATTTTACACCCATTTCAGACACCTGGTCAAGAACAACCTGAAAATCATTAATATGATCAGTAATATGAGTGCCTTCGTCATACCTGATATTCATCAGTTGTTTCAATAGAAATAATTTATTATTGCCAGTCTTCGAAGCATATAGTGTCTCGAGCATGTCCCACAAACTTCTGGCATTTGTCTCATTCACAATGTGATTTCTAACCTGTAAATGCTCAAATTTTCAATCCTCATCATTTGTAAATTCGGGTTTATTGCAAACACAGGTAGATGCATTTTCTTGACAAATAGAAGATCTATCATTTTGTCTTTCCAAGTATGATAATTACTACCATTCAAACAAATCATCTTGCTCATATTTGACTCCATCATTCAAATAGATATCAACAACAACTCAATGCGCTATACCACTTTGTTGGGAAAGACAAGTACAAAATAAATAT
This sequence comes from Solanum sitiens, assembly GCA_016801875.1. Lineage (NCBI taxonomy): Eukaryota > Viridiplantae > Streptophyta > Magnoliopsida > Solanales > Solanaceae > Solanum > Solanum sitiens. The sequence continues at coordinate 1,106,537 of JABWTJ010000361.1, read as the reverse complement.
GTGCACGACAAAGGTACTAGCGGAAGAAACCCAAGTCAAAATCTTCCCTTCTATTTGAACCAATAGAAGACAAAACAATGCAAGAATAAAATAGTTTGGGGCAACAAACAAACCAAGCAAGCAAGAAAAAAAATCAACACAAGAGACGCCAAATTTAACGTGAAAAACCTTTTTGGTGTGAAGAGTAAAAACCACAAGAGCAAATCTCCACTATAATCAACAAGAGTTAAAAAAAAACATTAACTTTGGTAGAATTAAACAATCATTAATAATTCATCAAGTTGACTAACCTTTTATAAACATTAATCATTCTAGGAACCATCCAAGTTTCCAAAAGCTTAAACAAACATGAATTAAATATATAAATATGTAAATGTATCTATTTAGTGATTACTTTTCTGGAGTCCGGAGCCTAAAGAGTATAAAATTTTGATAAAAATTTCAAAGCGGTATATAAAAATTTTAAATATTTAAAAAGAATTTTTTTTAAAGAAATCGCTGCAATGGCAGCGATTTCCAATATTAAAATTTTTAAATCGCTGCCATAAATTTTTTAGTAAATCGCTGCAGCTGCAGCGATTTTTCATTTTTAAATTTTTTTAGTAAATTGGTGCAGTAGCAGCGATTTTACATTTTTAATTTTTTTTTAAAAAAAATTTACTTAAATCGCTGCAGATGCAGCGATTTGTACCATTTTTTAAATTAGTTTTTTTTTAAAATGGTACAAATCGCTGCGTTGGCAGCGATTAAATTTTTTTTTAAAAAAAAATCAAAATGTAAAATCGTTGCTATTGCAGCGATTTACTAAAAAAATATAAAAAAAATGAAAAATGAAAAATACTGCAGCGATTTACTAAAAAAAAAAAATTAAAAATTTATTTAAATCGCTGCTTTTTACAAAAGTAATAAATAAATAAATTATGAGGGCAGCGATTTGCTTTAAATATTTTTTTTAAAATTTAAAATAAATAATTTAAGTTGAAAAAAATTTAATATCGAAAATCGCTGGCATTGCAGCGATTTCTTTAAAAAAAAATTAAATATTTAAAATTAGCAAATTGCTGCTATTGCAGCGATTTTGCTTTTTCCGGCGAGCAAAATCGCTGCTCTACCAGCGATTTTTCCGTTTTGGTTAAAATAAAAATTTATATACCGTTTTGAAACTTTTGTTGAAATTTTATACCCTATAGGCTCCGGACTCTTTTTTGTACACCTTTATTCGTTAATTATAAAATGATATTTTTTATTAATAGTATCACTTTTTATTTGACTATTTTTTAAAATTAAGAGATTTATTATTTAATATATTATTATTATTATTAATTATTATTAGTATTTCGAAGTATTGAAGTTATTATATTTAAGAGATGATGTAGTAAAATTGACATTCAATTTATTGCTTCTTCACATATTAAGTGAACTTGGTACAAAGAAAAATATTTTCTGATTTTTTTTCTTTCAATTTTTCCATTTTGGTTAGACGAAAAAATTGAAAAAAACATGTTTCTTAAATCTAGAAAATTGTTTTCGTCAATTGAAATAGAAAAAACATGTTTATAAGTGACATTTTAAGTTTACTATCTCCTCCTCATCCTCTCAATTTTCAACTGCGAATGATCCAAACCCGTGAATTACACAAACGAGACAGCTTAAATTACAGCTACAACCTGTAAATATGTAAATTATATCTATGAAGCATAATTATGATTATTATAGTGGCTATTAGCAAAAATTCCTCGTAATCCTATATTGGTTTTTAATTATTCCTTTAATTCTACATCAAGATTTTAGAGTTTAATTAGTATTCATAGAATTACAAAATCCAAGCTTATTATTAATTTCAAGGGAGTTTGAATAGATACGAAGATCCAAGTACAAAATAAGCAAACTACAAAAAATATAATTTTTATGATTAGTATTTTTATCAAGTTGCATGAATATAAATTTGGGATAGTTGTATATAGTAGCAAACTAATAACCTAAAATAAATGGAGTAGCTAGGGTTTGATTTAATTGTGCTCCATAGCAAACGTTTGCAAAAAATTGCCAGGCGCCTCTCTCCCAAATATCTCGCTCGCCACTCTCCTCCAATTTTTTGCTCGCTTCCTCACTTTTTATACAAACACAAGTGTATAAAAATTGTTTCTAATTGTATAAAGCAGAGGAAATTGTATAAATACATATATTTTTGTTCCCCTCTCTCCCCTCTTCCAGATCTCGCTCGCCACTCTCCCAAATCTCGCTCGCCACCCTCGCCTTTCTCACTTATACAAACAAAAGCGAAATGTATAAATTGCGTTTCTGTTTGTATAAAGCGTGAGAAAATTGTATATACACATGCAAGTACATATATTTTCGTCCTATACACTTATAATTATACAATAAAAATACTCCCCTGCCCAATTTCTTTTGCCTTTCTCTCTTTCTCGTTTTATACAAATTTTAAATTGTATCTAATTTCTCTCTTTCTCGTTTTATACAATTCGATTCAATTGTATATTCCCTGCCAAGTCTCTTTTGTCTTTCTCTCTTTCTCATTTTATACAAATTCAAATTGTATATAATCGTTCTATACACTTATAATTATACAATTCGTTTTATACACTTTGTTTTTATACAAGTCTCTGCCCAAATGTCTTTCTCTTTCTCGTTTTATATACTTCGTTTTATACAATTCGCTTCAACTGTATATGTATAGCGAATTATACAGTTTCTATGTTTGCTATGGTTCGCAATTATGCAAACTTTGCTATAGCATACAAATATAAATTTTTTATTTGTTATATGTGAAAGTTACTTATAAAATTTTATATATTATGAGCATTCATGTGTATCCTAGCTGGAATACCATCATTTTTTTTTCCTTAACAGCCCCAAATACACATGTACCATACGTGTACCCACACGTTCAGTCAAACTAACCTCTAGATCTAGTCAACGGTCACCTCAATAATCATTTCATCATTGCTTGCTCATTATTTTTATTTGAGTAATTCATTAATTAGTGGTTATCTGTCAATATATAATTTGTTTTGCACAAATCAAATTATAACTAAGGTTAAAACTATATTATAAAATCTTACATGTTTCGATGGTAAATTTACTTGAACGGGATGAAAGATTCAGACATCAGAACAATTATCATGACATAATTTTATTCGTAGTTCGTACTAAAAAAATAATTAAAATAAATATCTTAATTTTAAAACAAGATATTTATTACTTTGATATACTTATTCTATCTAATATAATGATTATACCTTATTAAAATCAATACAAGTTATTTCATGACAAATGGAATTGATAAACAATATAATAGTTTTTTTTCTAGACTAATCATTAAGAGGTCATAAATTATACGAGTTAAATTTTAATTTCAATCATATTATATGAAATATTATTTTTCAATTGGGTAAAAAATAATATAATTTTGAAATCTCGGATTTATAAATATTTTTCATCCAGATTTATGTATGAATTTTTTTGCCACAAGCGTAATATTTTTTTTTATGGTTAATCTGATATTATATGAATTTTAACATACCTAATATATGAATATAAGAAAAAAAAAAGTTCTTAGGAATCAAAGTTTTTTTTCTTCTTATATTTCAACTTTTCACTTGTGCTAATGGATTCCATCTCAACCGTTCACCAGGAATAAATTTGACTGTCAGCCGTTGATGCCCGCACGTGCAATCATTATCGGAGGACCTGTAGTTTGTCGGTGGGCCAGCTTTGCTTGGATTAATGGGCCTCACATATCTGGCCATGTGACCGGCTTAGCTGGTTAACATGTGATTAACCTGAAACTTCAAAATCTCATTTTAATACTTCCTCCGTCTCATTTTATACACTTTTCGAATTTTAAGATTTAAACAAGTCTACTACTTTTAACTAAAAGTTTTCATAAATTTGAGCATTTGGTATTATTAATTATAATGACTTATAATACTTTTTACGTAATTTACAAATATATAAATTTTATTTCAAGCATAAATTATTGATCAAACTTAAATCATTTGACTCTCGAAAAACTAAAAGTGTCACATGTATTGAGACAGAGGATTTTATTGATTTCAAGCATAAATTATTGATCCCTTCATTCTTGGAAGCTTCTTTAAAAGGGGTGGGAGAGACTTCTAGTAAAAGTATGGATGGACCGTAGAAAAGTGGAAGAGGATTTTCTTCAAAGAGCAAGTTGGCTAAGGAGGATTCAGTAGCTTTGTATAAATGAGTATAATTATGGTAGACATGAATTTGGTAAAACAATTTGTATATATGAGACAAATCAGATTTCGTAGCAAGGCGAACTCGTGTGTATATCTTTTCGGTGATGGTAACGTCCGATGATGCATGGGTGGTTATTGTTTCAGATAGAGTTGATTGTTGAGGAGCAGGAGCCATGGTTGTGTGATGAAATATTAAGAGAAAGGAGTAGGATGAAGTATTTTGGTAATGGGATATTGTATGAAAAATATATTAGGATGACAACTTATTTATAATGGATAATTTGGTCCTATTTTTGTAATTTTTTATTTGGTGGGTGGACATCAACTCAAACGAGCATGTTATAAAATTAAAAAAAAAATGGTGTTATAAAATTAATTATAACTTTGCCAAAGTAGTCAACATAAAACTCTTTGACTTTTCTTTTTCTTCTTCCACATGTGGTATAAGCCATATATTGGACAAAATTTGGTTCGTTAAATTTGGGTTTTCGATGTTTAGAAATATTATATTATTCCAATTTGAAATATGGTAATTTGATACTGAAGAATAATATATAACAATGCTAGCTGCATCTCCAATTAATTAACTAAATCGTGGACTTTATAAAATAAATTAAGTACTATTTTTTACATCTCAATAAGTAATAATTTAAAAGATAAGAAAATAAATTAAATAGGATGGAAGAATAGCTTATTTGATTCTTTAAATTTAAACATCATTATTAAATTGAAAAGAAAATAATATGCCCTCATGATATAGTCCAATCTGTTTTTTTTTCTCCCAATCACAACACTCACTTTCGTTACAAAATTTATAATATATACACGATAAAATTTAGAGTTAGTTATTACCTTTATATTTTTTGTGAAAGAATTCTAAGAGTATCATTGCCGCCATGGGCGGAGCCATAAGGGTTCATTCGAACCCCTTCGATGGAAAATATTAATATATATATGCTGTTAAAATTATTTTTTAGATGTATATAATATAAGTCGAACTCCCTTCGACTAGTTCATATATTTATTCCTTTAGATTTTGAATCCCCTTATTGAAAATTCTGACTCCGACCACTGATTGGCGACATATCCAAATAAAAACATCTAATGGAAGTGGCGACGGATGCAAATAAGAAAAAAAGTGTACTCTAAAAGTGATTTGATTATTTTTTCTATGATTATTTCGTTTGGTTATATTTTATATTTAAATTTGTATGTATATTCAAAAGTTCTGTAAAAACATAATAAATTATAGGCGGAATAACCTGGTCAACCCTCGTACTTGACTCCATTTGTAAGTTGGACCATTATACTTCTGATTTTGTCAACTGAACCCTTAAACTCATTCAAACACAATATTTCAAACATTTTTCTCATCATTTGTGTGTGTGTATTACACTCAATTTACAAATGAAAAAGGTAGAACTAGGTTGAAGAAGAATAAGAAGAGAGAAGAAGTTGTGGCGGCTATGGGTTGAGTGGGTTGAAAAAGGAATTTTTGATTATTTTTTGAAAAAGTGGTGTGGGGAAGAAGATAGATTCTTTTCTTTTTTAATTTTTTTATTATATAATTTTAATAATTTAAAATTTAGAATTTAAAGTATAAAAAATGATGGCCTTAAATGTGTGTGGTCACACTTTCTTGCCAAGTCAGCTATTTTAATGTCACATAAGTATGGTCAATGGTCAGAGGGATTTAATATATTGTGTTTTATTTAGTTTAGAGGTCCAGATGACAAAGAGGTAAATAGAAAAGTTCAAAATACAAACTGATATAAGTATAAAGGTCCACCAAACCATTTCGCCTAAATTATATAATAAACAAATTAAATTATTTAAAGTTAAATATCACTCAAAATAAAAACATTTGCAAACGACATCAACAAATTAAATTGGATAGGGATACACTTGATAGATGAGTATTTAACGAACCTTGGACTTTTCAATAGGTTTTAATAAAAAAATATACCATAGCTATTTTTCCCAAGTTTGGAGATTTCTGTTATTAGCTCGTAAAAATAAGTACAACTAACGGAGCCTAAGGCCTCATTTGTTTCAATTAAGATTAAGAGGCCTGAATCTGAATACACATCTGAATATTAAGATGTGCTCTCTAAATCTGAATACTAAATAGTTAATATTGTTTGTTTTCAATATCTAAATGTGCATGTGAAATTAACATCAAATTAATAAAATATCATAAAATTTTTATTTTTACAAAATATATCACTTTTGATTTAAAAAAAACTTTTAAAAGTTTTAATAATCAAGATTTGAAAGTGCAATTATTTTCATTCAAAAACCTTGATAAACGCCAATACACCAACAATGTTCTTGACACAATCAATATAAGAAAATTGTTAATATAAAAAAATTGAAAGGGTTTATGAAAACTTACCAGTTCAAGAGGGAAAAAATGGTGTTGAGAAAAGAGAGAGAGAAAGTTTTTAGTTATGAGATAAAAAGGCACGCTTAAGGCAGAGAAGCGATGTTTATTTTTTGATAACTTATTAAATAAAACTGAATGTTGTTAAGAGTCTCCTACAGATCTGATTCATTCAGATTTTTTCAGACCCATTAAGAGGATTTTTCTAAAAATAAAACAAATGAACTTAATGTGTTGAATTAGAATGATTTAGATTCAGACCTAAAAACCAAACGTACTTAATAGGCTGAATCTGAATAATTAAGATTTAAACCTCCATTAAATGCAAACAAATGAGGCCTAAGAATGGAAGAAATTAAAGATGCATATCTAATATGGCATGGGAGTAAAACCCAAATAATAATTGTGTCACATATTATTAAATTAAATGAATCAAAGAGATTGTGTTATATATGATAACAAATTTAAAATTGACACAAATGTGAAAGAAAAACACACTAACAGCTTCCTTCGTCATTTTTCTCATTCTTATCAGCATACTTTTGAAGATTTTCACCATGCAATTTTCCATATCTAAATTCATCAAATATTTCAACTCCCATATTTATGTAAAAATCATATGACTTCTTGTTCCATATTGCGATTATTCCCTCTACCGATACGAACCCATTGTCCGCTGCAATGGATGCAACTGTTCCAAACAACAATTTCCCCATTCCCAACTTTCTATAACTCTCCCTGAAGTAGAGACTCTCGAAATAAAATCCAGGCTTGTCATAAAAACATGAATAATTTGCGTAAAAGAAAGCATATCCTGCAATGTAAGCATCACTCTTATCATCATATTTTGATCGGAACTCCTCAACTTGTCCTTCTACCACAGGGAATTTAAGGTCAAACGTTGTAAGGACGGGCTTGAACCCTTCATCCGTGGTATTTTTGGGTTCGTTAAAAGGTGTTGGAGAGACTTCAAGTAGAAGTACGGATGGACCATAGAAAAGTGGAAGAGGATTTTCTTTAAAAAGCAAGCCCTCTAATGAGGACTGAGTAGCTTTGTATAAATGAGTATAGTTATGGTAGACATGAATTTGGTAAAACAATTTGTATATATGAGAAAATCAGATTTCGTAGCAAGACGAACTCGTGTGTATATCTTTCCAGTGATGGTAACGTTGTTGTTTTCTGATGATGAGTTGGTGATTATTGCTTCAGATGGAGTTGGTTGTTGAAGAGCAGGAGCCATAGTTTTTTTAAGGCAAAGGAGTAGGTAGGATGAAGTTTTTAATTAGTAATGGGATATTGTATAGAAAGATAATATTCCAATGGTTATTATAGTGGAGAATTTGTTTTTTTGTTTTTTTTTTGTAATTCTTATTTGGTTGGTGGAGTTCAACTCAAACGTACGTGTTATATAGAAGAGTTGAAGCATCTGATGAAATTTCTTTTCTTTTTCCTACAAAATTTGGTGGGAGCCGTAAACTAAAGTTGACCCATTTTTCAAATGTAGTCATTTTATAATGTAAAAGAACTTCTCTTTATCTTTTTCCACGTGTGGTGTATACTGACGTGGCATCATATATGATTAAAAAATTAGTTTGATAATTTTGATTTCCAATTTTTAAGATATTATATTCACATCAAAATAATTTAGTATGGTTTAATAATTTTAAATTTTGATTTTGATATTTTACCTATGATAAATTGGTAATTATAATTTATTTGATTTAACTTATCTATAATAGATAATATGATTTTTTTTAAAAAGAAGTACACTCAATTTCCTTAATTAATTAATTATATATACACACGAAAAATAGATTATATCTGGCTATCTCGCTCGCCTGATCTCATATCTCACTTGTGATTTTCCTATCTCACTCCCTCTCTTTTTATCTAATATCTCAAATACATGTAGTTGAATTCACATGTATCTTTGATATATAGATTATCTCGTTCGTCTTTTTCCCTAATTTAGTTATGCATCAGACAGAAAAAATACGTGTAGCTGAGTTGAAAGTTAAAATATTTGTGCAACAATATGTAATTATTTCAAATTACATGGAGAGCTAGAAAATATGGTAGACACATTTATCTAATGTAATTAGGTAGTGTTTTTAAAATATAATTGGCTGGCATGTTTTGGGCTTCGCAGGCTGCTGAATGAAAAAGAGAAAAATTCGCAAGTTATGAGGTGTTTTACGCCAAAAAGTAGGTTAAGACATAAATTGAACATAATTATTTATTATTATTCTTATTAATTATTGATAAAAATAACTAAATATTAATTATAATAACTAATTTCAATACTAACTTAAAGGGCAAAATTAGAAAAATATTTTTAAAATAGTCTTGAAAATTAAAAACTTGAATTAATTCGAAAAATAAAAAAGGGCTTAAAGCTTAAGTTATTACGGAATAGAGGAAGTAATGGTTAGAGCTGATTAGAAATCCAACAAGTGTTGGGATAAAAGGGAAGAGAGGGGAGAAATGCTAGATACTGTATTCAATAAATATTGTATAAAGGAATATAATCTTATACATATAGGTTGTGCTCGATATATGCAAGTTGATACATGCCATATCACTTGTATTTATTCACAACATAGAAATATAGGTTGATACACACATTCAAGGTTGATACAATCGTATTATTTGATCTCTTGTATTCATGCACAATACAGAAATGCAGGTTGTAATTGACACATAAATATTATCTACTTGAATTAATTATTTCATTCATTCTTGTGATCATTCGCGATATATATAAAAATACAAGTTATATTCTATCATACATGTTGATACAGTGGTATTAGTTGTATTCGTTCTTTCTTATATTGCTTGTATTAATCACAATAGCCAAATGTAAATTGATACAAGATAGTATATTGATATAACCATTCGAGTGACATAATTGATGCAAGTATCATTTTTATTTTATTTTTTGTATTTATTCCTTTAGTTGGCTAGGATTTTATTAAAAGGAATCGGATAAGCACTCGTTGTTTGCTAATACCAGGTCAACGTACATACAGTTAAATGAATTATATGACTTTACTAGTATCACATAGTGAAATACAGAATACAAAATATATAGAGAGAGGGTAGAGTATATATGTGACTGTCTGCTGTGATTATATATATATTTTTAAAATACAATATGCCCTCTCAGTATACAACATAACTTTATATATAGCGTTTACATCATAATTTGTGAGTAAATGTCCTCCCAGCATATAATTACATAACATGTTATACTTGTTACTGATTCAGAATTCATTTTGGAGTTTACAATATCAAATCGTAAACATTATATTTTTATTTATCAGATATCTTTACTAGAAATTTTGAATTCTGCATCAGTTATTGTTTTCCATTGATGCATCGGTGATTATTATTTCAGATGGAGTAGGAAGTTGAAGAGCAGGAGCCATGGGATATTGTTTAGTTAAGTTTGAAAGGAATGAGGTTTAAGATAAAAGAAATGTTGAAAGGTTTAGTAATGTGTAAATACTTTATCATAATTATTTATAGTGAAATATTTGACCCTTTTTAAAGTTTGGAATTTGCTCCGATTCCCTCTATTATATTTTCTCTCCATTGGATAAGTACACGTCTATGAAAAAAAGACATGCTCTTAATTATTCAAATTTTGAAAGGTTAAGATTATATTATACTATCATTATTATAATTAAGTTAACTAATTATAAGAAAAAAACTACTTTTTAAATATAATAAAAACAAAACATTTCCTACAAATTTTAATATCCATTAATTTGTATATTTTCCCTCAATGTTCCATCTTTTTAATGGATGTATTTTGGAGGTAAGGTACTAAGGTTCAGTCCCTCCCCTTGTGTTCCACCTTTTTGATGGGTGTATTTTGAAGATAACGTTCAGTCCCTTTTGATGGTGTATATATATATATATATATATACATATAATATTCGCTTTTATGTATATCATCTTATATTTTTGTCATCTTTTTTGTAGAAAATAACTTATTTTATCGTATATATATATATCTTATTTTTATCGCCTAAATTAAATTAATGAATACCAAAATTTGTAGAAAATATCTTCTTGTTAATTTGGAGTTTCAATATCGTACATGTTGTATATTTATTAAATCAATGCAATCTTGACATTTAAAATTTAAATTGAATCAATATCTTCTATCATTGATGCAATTGGTTTGGCTTTTTCGGACCCAGTATTTTTTTAAAAAAAATAAAAGTAAAAATCTAGGATGATATATTTTGAGTTATTCATCAAAAGCTTTTTCGGTCCCAGTATTTTTTTTAAAAAAATAAAAGTAAAAATCTAGGATGATATATTTTGAGTTATTCATCAAAACTGGGCCACCAATTTTTATGTAGATGATCGTAATTAACTATTCTTCTTTTATGACATTGTATTATTTTTAGTTGGCAAAAAAAAAAACATCACATAGCGAAACTTAATAATAATATTATCAATATTTCATTTATTTGGCAAAAAGTTTATAGAAGTGTAACTTGTAAAGTCATCTTTTATTTCTTAAACTTTGTGTCCATTAGTCAATTAACAACATCACATAAATTAAGACGAAGAAAATACCCTTTAATAATAATTAAAACAAAATTGGACTGAACAACCCCTATTTATCTCTTATAGTATTGTTGGAGTTTAAAACTTTGGAATATGGAACTACATGTTAAATTTGACAAGATTCAAAAATGGATTAATGAGAAGATATGGTAGTTAGGAGGATAATTCTTCATTGGTAGGAAAGTCAAAGATAGCACCTTTTGTAGGTGAAATTTAGGTGAACAACAAATTGGTTTCACAAGGTAAATCTTGACATTTTGACATATTGTGATGTCATGGATGACATCAATAGGAAGAATTCACTCCTATAAATAGGTAGCTCCTAATTCATTTGTAATACACCTCTCACTTGTCTTCTCATCTCCTAAGACGTTTGTTCTTCTTTCTCTCTTGTAGTATTTCACTTGTACTCTTTTGGAGTGAAATAAATATTGGTTGGTTGTGTATGAGGACTAGGCAAAAGAAAACAAAAGTTTGCCGAACCTCGTTAATTCTTGGTGTTCCTTTTGTTGTTGTCTCATTTACTATTTATTAGCTACATTTAGATATAGCAGTTGTGATTCTATCACTCTCTATATATTTGGCTTCCGCAACAATTGGTATCAGAGCCAAGGTATTATCTGAGTATGCTCTGTGGTTGCAGCATAGTCTGAACTTCCACATCAGAAAAAGATTTACTTTGGTCTTTGCATTGTTAGCTAGTAAATAGTATTTGTAGTAAAATGGGAGACAAGAAAAATGATGAGTCCACATCAAGTGTCAATAATACGTCATCATTGGCATCTTCGCTTATGACAAGAATTGTGTCAAATGCGAAATTTGCAGTTGAAATTTTTGACGGGTCAGGACATTTCGAATGTGGCAAGGCGAGGTCCTTGATGTTCTTTTTCAACAAGGGCTAGATATTGCCATTGAAGAAAAGAAACCAGACGGTGTAGTAGAAGAAGATTGGAAGATTATCTACCGTGTTGCTTGCGGTACCATTCGATCTTACCTTGCAAGAGAACAAAAGTATCCATACATGAAGGAAACATCTGCAAATAAATTATGGAATTCATTGGAGGAGAAATTCTTGAAGAAAAACAGTCAAAATAAACTTTACATGAAAAGAAGACTGTTACGCTTCACTTATATTCCTGGTAGCACAATGAATGATCATATCGCCAGCTTTAATAAGTTGGCGACAGATTTGCGGAATATGGACGTGACTTTTACGGATGGAGATATGGCCTTAATGTTGTTAAGTTCACTTCCCGATGAGTTCGAGCATCTTGAAACGACTCTACTGCATGGGAATGATGAAGTATCTCTCAAAGAAGTTTGTTCTGCCTTATATAGTTATGAACAAAGAAAGAGAGAAAAACAAAAAGGCGGAGAAGCAGAAGCACTGGTTGCGAGAGGTCGTTCTCAAAATCATATGAGAACGAAGAAAGGGAGATCCAAGTCAAGATCGAGACTCAGCAAAGATGAATGTGCCTTTTGCCGAGAAAAAGGGCATTGGAAGAAAGACTGCCCAAAGTTGAATAGCAAAGCCAAACCAAATAATGGGAAGGCTGTCATGGATTCAAATGTGGCTGATTGTGATGACTCCGATTACTCACTAGTTACAACAGATCCATTCAAATCATCTGATGTATGGTTGATGGACTCAGCTTGTAGTTATCATATGTGTCCCAATCGGGACTGGTTTATTGATTTACAAGAAGGAGAATGTGGAGTTATTCACACTGCAAACAATAATCCTCTTACCGCATATGGTGTTGGTTCAATCCGATTAAGGAACCATGATGGATTAAGTAGAACATTAACAGATGTTCGATATGTACCAGATTTGAAGAAAAATCTCATTTCTGTAGGAGCCCTAGAATCAAAGGGGTTCAAAGTCATTGCAGATAATGGCATGATGAGAATATGCTCTGGTGCACTGGTGGTAATGAAGGCAATTCGAAGAAATAATAACATGTACCACTATCAAGGTAGTACAGTTATTGGGACAGCGGCAACAACATCCAATGACGAGAAGGAGGCAGAAATGACCAAGCTGTGGCATATGCGCTTGGGACATGCTGGAGGGAAATCCTTGAAAACTTTATCAGATCAAGGATTGCTAAAAGGAGTTAAAACTTGCAACTTGGAGTTTTGTGAACATTGTATCAAGGGAAAACAAACAAGGGTTAAATTTGGAACAGCTATCCATAATACTAAAGGTATTTTGGATTATGTTCATTCAGATGTTTGGGGTGCTTCCAAAACACCTTCATTAGGTGGGAAACACTATTTTGTAACCTTTGTTGATGACTTTTCTCGAAGATTGTGGGTGTATACGATGAAAACAAAAGATGAAGTATTGGGAATTTTTCTCAAATGGAAGGCGATGATAGAAACTCAAAGTGGCAGAAAGATCAAGTGTCTTCGCACAAACAATAGTGGCGAATACGAAAATGATCTTTTTCAGAAAATTTGTTAGGAAAATGGCATCGTCAGACATTTCACCGTCAGAAATACACCACAACAGAATGGAGTGGCAGAACGCATGAACCGAACTTTGCTGGAGAAAGTTCGGTGTATGTTGTCCAATGCTGGCTTGGGCAAAGAATTTTGGGCTGAGGCAATAACATATGCGTGCCATCTCATTAATCGTCTACCATCTGCTGCTATTGGTGGGAAGACACCATTTGAAAAATGGTATAGAAAACCTGCTGAAGATTATGGTACTTTATATGTATTTGGCTCAATTGCATATTATCATGTAAGAGAGTCAAAATTGGACCCAAGAGCAAAGAAAGCTTTATTTATGGGAATTACTTCTGGAGTCAAAGGATACCGTTTATGTGTCCAGAGACAAGAAAAGTTTTTTTCAGCAGGGATGTTACCTTTGATGAATCTGCCTTGACAAATAAGGTAACACTTGAAGAAGCCAAACAAATTGATGGTGCTTCAAAGCAGGTGGAGTTTGAGGGAAAGATAATTTTCCCAACACAGGGATCAAACGAGGAAACAACAAAAGATTTTCCTCTTGAAGGAGAGTCAGTCGAAGAGGAGGTTCCATCTCAAGAACCTCAACCACAACTTGAATCAATAGCAACGAGCAAGCCAAAAAGGACAATAATAAAACCTGCTCGACTCACAGATATGGTGGCTTGTGCTAACTCAATTGCAGCCGATGACATTCCTACCACTTATAAAGACGCAGTCCAAAGTTCACAAAAAGATAAGTGGAGGAATGCCATGGATGAAGAAATGCAATCTCTTCATCAGAATCATACATGGAGATTGGCCAATCTCCCAGAGGGCAAGAAAGCAATTGGGTGCAAATGGGTATTTGCAAAGAAAGAGGGATTTCCTAACCAAGAAAATGTTCGCTACAAAGCAAGATTGGTGGCCAAAGGATATGCTCAAAAGGAGGGAATTGATTATAATGAGGTATTTTCTCCAGTTGTGAAACACTCCTCCATTAGAGTTTTGTTGGCTTTGGTAGCACAGTTGAATTTGGAACTAGTTCAGTTGGATGTAAAAACTGCTTTTTTACATGGAGACTTGGAAGAGGAAATCTATATGACTCAGCCAGAAGGATTCAAAGTTGATGGAAAAGAAAATATGGTGTGCAAACTTGAAAAATCGTTGTATGGATTGAAACAATCTTCTAGACAATGGTACAAACGATTTGACAAGTTTATGTTGCAGCAAAGGTACATAAGAAGCAAATACGATCATTGTGTGTATTTGCGCAAGCTTGAAGATAATTCCTTTATATATCTTCTCCTATATGTTGATGATATGTTGATAGCTTCTAAAAGTCAAGAGGAAATTGAGAAGCTAAAGATTCAACTGAGAAAGGAGTTTGAGATGAAGGATTTGGGTGAGGCAAAGAAGATTCTTGGCATGGAGATAAAAAGAGATAGACATTTAAAGAAACTTTATTTATCTCAGAAAGAATATTTGAAGAGAGTACTAAACCGATTCGGTATGAATGAAAAAACGAAGTCGGTTAGCACTCCGCTTGCTCCTCATTTTAAGCTTAGTGATGCTATGTCACCTAAGAATGAAGTTGAACGAGAATATATGTCAAGAGTACCATACGCTAATGCTATTGGTAGCTTGATGTATGCAATGGTTTGCACAAGGCCAGATATTTCACACGCTGTTGGAGTTGTAAGCAGGTACATGCACAATCCTGGAAAGGATCATTGGCAGGCTGTAAAATGGATTCTACGGTATATTCATAATACTGTAGATGTTGGTTTGGTTTTCGAGCAGAAAGATAGTCAATATCTTGTTGGATATTGTGACTCAGATTATGCAGGTGATTTGGACAAATGAAGATCGACTACTGGTTATGTTTTCACTATTGCAAATGCACCAGTTAGTTGGAAGTCTACTTTGCAGTCAACAGTTGCTTTGTCTACCACTAAGGCAGAGTACATGGCAATTACAGAGGCTGCGAAGGAAGCAATTTGGCTTCAAGGATTGCTTAGAGAACTTGGTATTGGACAAGAAGGAATCACAATATTTTGTGATAGTCAGAGTGCTATTCAATTAGCAAAGAACCAAGTTTATCATGCAAGGACGAAACACATTGACGTCCGATATCATTTCATACGAGACATCATAGAAGATGGTGGAGTCATAATGCAGAAAATTCATACTACGGATAATCCTGCCGATATGTTGACAAAAAGTGGTGACTGCGGTCAAGTTTCAACATTGTTTGAACTTGATTAACATTGTTGAACATTGAAGGTTGAGGTTGAAGACACAATCAAAATTGTTGTTGAGAAAAAGTTGAAAATGGAGAATCTTGCCAAGGTGGAGATTTGTTAAATTTGACAAGATTCAAAAATGGATTAATGAGAAGATATGGTAGTTAGGAGGATAATTCTTCATTGGTAGGAAAGTCAAAGATAGCACCTTTTGTAGGTGAAATTTAGGTGAACAACAAATTGGTTTCACAAGGTAAATCTTGACATTTTGACATATTGTGATGTCATGGATGACATCAATAGGAAGAATTCACTCCTATAAATAGGTAGCTCCTAATTCATTTGTAATACACCTCTCACTTGCCTTCTCATCTCCTAAGACGTTTGTTCTTCTTTCTCTCTTGTAGTATTTCACTTGTACTCTTTTGGAGTGAAATAAATATTGGTTGGTTGTGTATGAGGACTAGGCAAAAGAAAACAAAAGTTTGCCGAACCTCGTTAATTCTTGGTGTTCCTTTTGTTGTTGTCTCATTTACTATTTATTAGCTACATTTAGATATAGCAGTTGTGATTCTATCACTCTCTATATATTTGGCTTCCGCAACACTACAAAAATAATTTACTCAATTCAAATTTTCACAACATAATCATACTGAAAATTTAATAAAATTCCAAATTTCAGAAACGATTCATAATATTCAACCTTCTATAGTCCATTTAATTTAAGTAGTATAGAGAAGGGTTTATAGGACCATGCAAAATATCATAAAGATGTTATATAAACATTGTAGGAACAAACTGACAATTTCTTAACATAAAAATGTTGACTTTCACCAACATCTTATCGTACACACTACAAATGTTAGCATCTACCAACGAACAGATGACTCATCCAAAATAAAATGTTGACAATTTTAGCAATATGATTAAAAATTTCTATGGATAACATAAATGAGACTTGAGATTATAGCCAAATAATCAAGTCCTTTAACATTGAAGACATGCTCTACAGAAAAATTATTTTCCTTTTAAAAGAACTTTATCATTAATTTTCTGTGAAACATGTGTTTCCGTATATGGAAATTAAGTCAATCACGGAAATAATCCATGAAACATGTGTTTCCGTAAATGGAAATTAAGTTCATCACGCAAATTTGTTGAATAATTTAAGGTAATGATAATTCTAATTGGTGTGTCTATAGTACAGTTCAATAAGTTACTTTTCAAAAAATTATATCATATTAATTTTTTGGTTATTTTATTTTGTACAATAAAAATTACACTTTGTAAAAGCGTCTCATTATATCGATTTTTTTTAATATCAATGTGAGTTCATTAATGTTATTTTTTTTAAAAAAAAATAGATTTTTTAAAAAAAAGACTCTAGTTTTTTTTTACTATTTAAAAGGTGGTGAATTTTGAAAATGATAATAATAATGATGCACCACGAGAGAAAATATCAATATATCAAAAATAATAATTAGCGGTAATTAATTCATAATTATCGTTGAATATGTATTTTTAGCGGTAATTAACACTATTTGTATATGTCCCTAAAGTCTTTAGCGACATTATTATAATGACACTTAATTAATGCTTGTAAATACTTTAACACTCTTTATTAATATTAATATCTAATGACGCTAAAATTATTTTTATTATAGAGTATATTTCTAATATCTTATAACTTTCTACTTAAGATCGTTAATAACTTATAATAACTACTAAAGATGTGACGCAAACTTATAGTGATTTCATCCTCTCTTAATAAGGCCCAAATTAAAACTTTAATATAATGCATTATTGTATATTATTCCTCTGGTCAATTTGTTTAGCACAAATCTGATTTGTCATGACAATAAACGTTAATATATTATAAAGTTTTAATAGAAAGAATTATCCATAAAACATGTGTTTCTGTAAATGGAAATTAAGTTAATCACGTAAATTTGTTGAATATTTTAAGACAACGATAATCCTAGTAGAAGTGTCTACGATAGGATTCAATTAGTTAATCATTTTTTTACAATTTATATTATACAAAGTTTTAATTATTTTATTTTTTGATAAAAATTATTGTTTGTTAAATCGTCACATCATATCGATTTTCCTTTAATATTTATGCGGTATTAGTTTTTTAAAACATCACGTACCTGCACAGGATGCGATGTACTTACTTGACTTGTTGTATTTGATTTTCACCCCCTCCCCCACACCCCTAATAAGGTCTCTCATATGCAAAAAGACTTGTCAACCTAAACAATATGCCAAATCTAATGCATACTAAAATATTTTATTTTTAGTAATTTTTTCTAATTTTCAAAAAAATATATTCTTAACTTCATTCTCTTCGCTCTATGTTCGTTCCTTTTTTAAAAAAAAGAAAAACAAAGATACTTTCAAGTTTTTGTAAAACTAGTGAATTAAGGTGTTTTAGTTATTCTACGAAAAGAACTGTTTATCAATATTTTTTTAGTAGACGTTTGGCCATGTGATATCATATCATGATATGGTATCGTGAAATAGAATCAGCGTTTGGACATGCGATTTACGCTGATTCCATCTCATGATATGGTATCATGAGATGTGATTTCATATTCTACAAAAATCATGATATAGAATCATATGGGAATACCATATCATGATTTGAGTTATTTTAATACAAAAATTGATCCACAAGTTTATATTTTGTTAAAATAAATCCTCATTTATATCTACTAACCATTTATTTCACATGTAAATAAAATTTATAATCACATCTTTACTTTTTAAAATTTATTATTCTCACCGACATAAAATTATTATTCTCACCAACATATAATCACTTTAAGTCACACTTCACAATTGTTGAGTAATAAAATCTTGAATATATCGATGAAACAATAATTTAAGTGGAGAATAAATAACTTTATAATAATTTATTATACGATTTTATGATTTTTTTTGTTTATATGATAATATTGAATAAACAATTGGGGCTTTTTAATAGTTTTAGAACTTATGAGATTTTTATGTTTATGAGAAAATATACAGCACCAAAATTTTATATCGCATGTCCAAACAAAACTTCAATTTCATCTCATAATTCCATATCATGATTTCATATCATGATATCATATCACATGGCCAAACGGGCCCTTAGCAAATACAACAACTATTTATTAGTCGTTTTACCATTTCTATCCAAACATGTTTAGTCATAAGATCCACTTTATCACTTAAAAAAGATTTTCTAACATTTTTATTTAATACTCTCTCCGTTTCAAAAAGAATGACATCCTTTACTTTTTAGTATGTTTAAAAAAGAATGATCCCTTTCTTTTTTTGGTAACAACTTTCCACATGGCATGTTTAAGGCCACAAGATCAAAAGGGCAATTTTGTACATTTGACTTAATTTTAATTTAGGATCATAAGATTAAAAAGCCTTCTTTATACTCTTAAACTTCGTGCCAAGTCAAACTAGGTCATTATTTGTGAAACGGAGGGAGTAATAATAGAGATCATCTTTGCCATTTTTGTTTTACAGAAATTTATGATAAAGTTTACAAACATTGAATCCAGGGATTAATATAAGATAAGTACCCATTTATTTATTTTCCAAATTACAAATATAATGAGCATTCTGCTTTTATAATAGTACACATAGATATTAATAAATTGCACAATTAAGCACACAAAAAACCATACTAACAGCTCCCTTCGCCGATTTTCTCCTTGTTGTCAGCATACTTTTGAAGATTTTCACCATGCAACTTTCCATACCTAAATTCATCAAATATTTCAACTCCCATATTTACGTAAAAATCATATGATTTCTTATTCCAAACTGCTACTATTCCCTCTACCGATACGAACCCATTGTTAGCAGCAATGGATGAAACTATTCCAAACAATAATTTCCCCATACCCAACTTTCTATAACTCTCCCTGAAGTAAAGACTCTCGAAATAGAATCCAGGCTTGTCATTGAAGCATGAATAATTCGCGTAAAAGAAAGCATATCCCGCGATGTAAGCATCACTCTTATCATCATATTTGGATTTGAATTCCTCAACTTGTCCTTCCACAACAGGGAATTTAAGGTCAAACGTTGTAAGGACAGGCTTAAACCCTTCGTTGGTGGTATTTTTAGGTTCATCAAAAGGTGTTGGAGAGACTTCAAGTAGAAGTACGGATGGACCGTAGAAAAGTGGAAGAGGATTTTCTTTAAAGAGTAAGTTGGCTAATGAGGACTCGGTAGCTTTGTATAAATGAGTATAGTTATGGTATTCATGGATTTGATAAAATAATTTGTATATATGGGACAGATCAGATTTCGTAGCAAGACGGACTCTTGTGTATATCTTTCCAGTGATGGTAACGTTGTTGTTTTCCGATGATGCATCGGTGGTTAGTGACTCAGATGGAGATGGAGCCATGGGATGTTGTTTAGTTAAGTCTGAGAGGAATGAGGTTTATAAGATAAAAGAAATATTGAAAGGTTTAGTAATATATGGGATAATATTGGAAAGTGTTTGGGATCATAATGGTTATTTATAGTGGAGAATTTGGTCCTCTTTTAAAATTTTTATATTTGGTTAGTGAGATTGGTGGAGTTGGTGCAAGAGATGTTATAGCTAGGACCATGCAAAAAAATAAAAAAATAGATCCAAAAAGTCAAAAATGTAGGAACAAAGTGACAATTCTTAACCTAAAAAATGTTGACTTTGTACGAACAAAGACTTTTACCTACTTCTTAGTTCTTATCATACAAATGTTAACATCTAAGAAGAACCGATGATCCTTCCAAAATCAAATGTTGACAACTTCAGCAGTAAAAAGTATATGAGATGTGAAAATCAAATGAAGTCGTCAACATTGTGTAGCTCTATAATGCTTACCAAGATACATGAAAGCTCAGT
This sequence comes from Solanum sitiens, assembly GCA_016801875.1. Taxonomy (NCBI): domain Eukaryota; kingdom Viridiplantae; phylum Streptophyta; class Magnoliopsida; order Solanales; family Solanaceae; genus Solanum; species Solanum sitiens. The sequence goes on along the minus strand of JABWTJ010000361.1, from coordinate 1,085,735 downwards.
AAGGATAATATATATTCACACTGAAAAGGAACATAGTTTAGAGGAAAATTATTTTCATCTTAAATGATCTTTTTCATGAATTTTATACGAAACTTGTTCAATGATTAATAGCTAACAATTTTAGTAGGGATGTAATGGTATACATAATTCGATCAGTTATTTTTTAAAATTTATATTGTACTAATTTTTTTTGATTATTTTATTTTTTATCATAAAAATTACTCCCTCCGTTTCACAATAACCTGGTTTGACTTGCACAGAGTTTACGTAAATAAAGAAGACTTTTGAATCTTGTGGTCCTAAATTAAAGTTATGACAAATATACAAAATTGCCCTTTAATCTTGTGCCATTAAACATGTCAGGTGAAAAACTAAAGTTAAAATGTTACAAAAAAAGAAAGAGATCATTCTTTTTTAAACTGACTAAAAAAAAGGAGGTTATTCTTTTTTAAACGGAGGAGTTGTTGATTTTTTGAAATGCTATTGATAGAAGAAGAATCCCCCAATCGATAGTGACATCTCTAATTTTTGAAAAATCAAATCTCATCATATCAATTTTTCTTTTGTTACCGATGTGGTTTAATAAATAACACAAGATATTTAATCTAAGTTTATAAGTTAGTCAAATAAACACATAATTTTTTTTTAGATATTTATGTATTTGATAAGTATTATGCCAAAATTTGGCCATCCCTCAATCTATAAGCATTTTGTATCTTTAATAGTTTTTCTAGTTCTCAAAATACCTTTTTCAAAATAAAATTCCTAACTATCTTTCACTCGGTAATCACTATTATTCCTCCTCCTTTTAACAATTATACTTTTTAAGTTTATAATTATTGCAAAAATCAATGAATTAATTAAGGTAGGCTAGTTATCTTTTTTTACATAATAACCATTTTAGCAATTCTATGGCCAAACACGTAATTGTTTAGTTGTAAAATTGATTTCTATCACCAAAAAAAAAAAATGTGATTTTCAAGATATAAAACTTCATTTTGATCCAAAATGGCTCATACTTTTTTTTGCGTACGTACCATGCTGCACACCTCTCTATGTACGTACGCTTTGCCATTTTTCTTTATAGAAAGATTTAATTATTATTGTTATGATGATAGATTTCTTTTTCTTTAAAAGAAAGATCATATAAATTCATGAATAGAGGCGGTTTAATATGATAATTAACAATTTAATTTTTTCAAATACAAATGTATTGAGCATTCTTCTTTTACAAAAATTACAAATACAATTTGATAAATTGCACAATTAATTAAGCACACAAAAAACCACACTAACAACTTCCTTCGTCATTTTTTCCCCTTGTTATCAGCATACTTTTCAAGATTTTCACCGTGTAACTTCCCATATCTAAATTCATCAAATATTTCAACTCCCATATTTACGTAAAAATCATATGATTTCTTATTCCAAACTGCTACTATTCCCTCTACCGATACGAACCCATTGTCCGCTGCAATGGATGAAACTGTACCAAACAACAATTTCCCCATTCCCAACTTTCTATAACTCTCTCTGAAGTAAAGACTCTCAAAATAGAATCCAGGCTTGTCATAGAAGCATGAATAATTCGCGTAAAAGAAAGCATATCCTGCTATGTAAGCATCACTCTTATCATCATATTTGGACCTGAACTCCTCAACTTGTCCTTCCACCACAGGGAATTTAAGGTCGAACGTAGTTAGGACGGGCTTGAACCCTTCGTCCTGAGTATTTTTAGGTTCGTTAAAAGGGGTTGGAGAGACTTCAAGTAGAAGTACGGATGGACCGTAGAAAAGTGGAAGAGAATTTTCTTTAAAGAGCAAATTTGCTAAGGAGGACTCGGTAGCTTTGTATAAATGAGTATAGTTATGATATACATGGATTTGATAAAACAATTTGTATATATGAGACAAATCAGATTTCGTAGCAAGACGAACTCGTGTGTATATCTTTTCGATAATAGTAACGTCCGATGATGCATGTGTGGTTATTGTTTCAGATAGAGTTGATTGTTGAGGAGCAGGAGCCATGGTTGTGTGATGAAATATTAAAGGGAAAGGAGTAGGATGAAGTATTTTAATAATGGGATATTGTATGAAAACATATTAGGATAACAAGTTATTTATTGTGGAGAATTTGGTCCTATTTTTGTAATTTTTTATTTAGTAGGTGAAAATGCCGGCTTAAATATAACTTTGCCAAAGTAGTCAACATACAACTCTTTGACTTTTCTTTTTCTTTCTTCCACATGTGGTATAAGCCATATTGGACTGAGATGGTACAAAATTTGGTTCGTTAATTTGAATTTTCGATTTTTAGAAATATTATATTATACCTATTCCAAATTAATTTCGTAATAGTTTAAAGTTCAATTTCGATCTTAATATAAAATAGATAATTATGTCTTTGATTATTAAAGAACATCTTAACTATATCATACTACTAACTTAAATGGTTAAACATATAAAAATATTAAAAAAAAAAAAATACAAGTAATTTTCTTATTAATTAGTTACAAAACTAATAAAATGCAAATACCAAAATCATAATACTGCATTTCTTGTATTAAAAACTTTTATTTCGAATATGGTAATTTGATACTGAAGAATAATATATAACAATGCTAGCTGCATCTCCAATTAATTAAGTAAATCGTGGAGTTTATAAAATAAATTAACATCTCAATAATTAATTATTTAAAAGATAAGAAAATAAATTAAATAGGATGAAAGAATAGCTTATTTGATTCTTTAAATTTAAACATCATTATTAAATTGAAAAGGAAATAATAATACCCTTTTGATATAGTCCAATCTGTTTTTTTCTTCCAATCACAACACTCACTTTAATTCATTACAAAATTTATTATAGACGATAAATTTAGAGATAGTTATTACCTTTATATTTTTGGTGAGAGAATTTTAAGCGAATTATTGACTTGTTGTAATAAAAATATCTAGTGAAGTGACCACGGATGCAAATACTAAATTATATAGTAAACAAATTAAAATATTTAAAAGTTAAATATCTCTCCAAAATAAAAACATTTGTGCAAATGACATGAACAAATTAAATTGGATAGGGATAACTTGATGGATAAGTATGCACATTATTATTAATTACGTAACGAACCTTGGACTTTTCAATAGGTTTTAATAAAAAAAATATACTATAGCTATTTTTTTCAAGTTTGGAAGTTTCCGTTATTAGCTCGTAAAAAATAAGTACAACTAACGAAGCCTAAGAATGGAGGAAATTAAAGATGCATATATATCTAATACGGCAAGGGAGAAAAACCCAAATAATAATTGTGCCACATATTATTAAATGAATCAAAGAGATTGTGTTATATATGATGATAAAATTGATACAAATGAGCATTCTGCTTTTACAAGGTTACAAATAGAAATGTATGAATTGAACTTTCAACATTTAAAAGAAAAACACACTAACAGCTGTTGGGAAATTCGGGTAATTTCCCTACAACACGGAACAACTTTAGTGAAATGAACCGGTTCAAATGAACTGAACCGGACAGAACACTAACAAAGATACCCGACAAATAATATCGAATATTAACTGAAAAGAAGAGAAAAAAGACCGAACAATTTTAATAATGGAGTTCAGCCGCGAAAGCTTAATCTCCAAGCACCGCTCAAAGCAGCCTACTTTTATTAGATAGAGAGAAGAGATTACTAATGGTGCATTTTACAATGAAGTAGGAGGGGTTCTTTTATAACCCAAATTCTCCTTCACAATACATAAAGCTCCGATGTGGGACTAAATAATTAGGCCAAAGAGTCAACAAATCTCCACCTTGGCTTAATATCCAGTCCCACCAAATACAAATCTTCTCAAACAAACAAATAATAAAAGCAGTTTTCACGTTGCTTCCAAATTTGCGCCGTCAGGTGCCAAATTCAAATATGCAGGACATTGACCAAGTCTAAACAGTGTTCAAACTTGGCCTTTGTAACCACCTTGGTCAGCATATCTGCAGAATTCTCCGTAGTATGAATCTTAAACAGAAGTATCTCCTCTTCTTCGAGAATTTCCCTCACAAAGTGATAGCGAACATCAATGTGCTTCGTCCGTGCATGAAAGACTTGATTCTTTGCTAAATGAATAGCACTCTAACTGTCAGAATAAACCTCAAGTTGTTTCTGACCAACTCCCAAGTCTTTAAGCAACCCATGAAGCCAAATCGCCTCCTTTACAGCCTCTGTAATCGCCATATACTCTGCCTCTGTCGTAGACAAAGCCACCGTTGACTGTAAAGTAGACTTCCAACTAACTGGCGCTTTTGCTAAAGTGAACAAATAGCCAGTTGTAGATCGTCGCTTATCCAAATCACCTGCATAGTCAGAATCACAGTATCCAACTATGCATTGACCAAGTGATTTATCCTGCTCGAATGCCAATCCAATATCTACGGTATTTTGCAGATACCGTAGAATCCATTTCACAGCTTGCCAATGACCCTGGCCTGGATCATGCATGTACCTGCTAACAACACTAACAGCCTGTGAAATATCTGGTCTCGTACACACCATTGCATACATCAAGCTTCCAACTGCATTTGCATACGGGACTTTCGCCATGTATTCTCGCTCTTCATCAGTCGTCGGAGATAACCGGCTACTCAGTTTCAAATGAGGAGCAAGTGGGGTACTCACGTGTTTTGTATCTTCGTGCATACCAAAACGTCTTAGTACCTTCTTCAAATACTGCTTCTGTGACAGCCAAAGCTTGCCTCTCTCTCTGTCCCTGTTTATCTCCATGCCGAGAATCTTCTTGGCTTCCCCCAAATCCTTCATCTCGAACTCTTTACTCAACTGAGCCTTCAGTTTGTCAATCTCAGCTTGGCTCTTTGCTGCAATCAGCATATCATCAACATATAAGAGTAAGTAGATGTAGGAACCGTCTTGAAGCCTGCGCAAATACACACAATGATCGTATTTGCTTCTCTTGTACTTCTGACCCTTCATGAAACTATCAAATCGTTTGTACCACTGTCTCGGAGATTGTTTCAGTCCGTACAATGATTTGACAAGTTTGCAAACCCAATTCTCTTTATCAGCAACCTTATTTCCTTCTGGCTGAGTCATATAGATTTCCTCCTTCAAATCACCGTGTAGGAACGCGGTCTTCACATCAAGTTGAGCTAGCTCCAAATTCAACTGCGCTACCAAGGCCAACATAATTCTAATGGAGGAATGTTTAACAACTGGAGAAAATACCTCATTATAATCAATTCCCTCCCTTTGAGCGTAGCCTTTAGCTACCAACCTTGCCTTGTAGCGAACATCGTCTTTATCGGGAAATCCTTCTTTCTTTGCAAATACCCATTTGCATCCAATTGCCTTCTTGCCTATCGGTAGTTGTGTCAACTTCCACGTCATGTTCTTCTTGAGGGATTGCATTTCCTCTTCCATTGCACCTGCCCAATTGCCACTTTCTGAACTTCGTATGGCCTCTGGGTAGGTGGATGGAACATCTTCATCTGAAACTGGAAGTGCATAAGCTACCATGTCAGTGAAACGAGCGGGCTTTTGGATCGCTCGTCTCTGTCTTCTAACTGCAATTGGCTCCGATTGCTGTAGAGGTTCTTGGGTAGGAACCTCTTCCTCATCTGACTCTTCTTCTGCCGTAGGAGAGTCACTCGTGGTGCTCCATGCTGGGATCACCACTGTCTCCTCAAACTCCACCTACTTCGGAGTACATGCCACCTGTTCAGGAGTACTCTCAGCATCTTCTGGATTTACCTTCTTTAACATGGCAGATTCATCGAAGGTAACATCTCTGCTTATAATTGTTTTCTTTGCCTCGAGACACCACAGACGGTATCCCTTCACTCCAGCATTGAATCCCATGAACAAAGCCTTCTTTGCCCGTGGATCCAACTTTGATTCAATCACATGATAATATGCAACAGAACCAAAAACGTGCAAAGTATCATAATCAGTTGCAGGTTTTCCAGACCATACCTCTAATGGAGTTTTGCCATCAATAGCAGATGATGGCAAACGATTGACGAGATGTTGAGCATATGTTATCGCCTCAGCCCAAAATTTTCTGCCTAACCCAGCATTAGACAGCATACAACGAACTTTCTCCACAAGTGTCCTGTTCATACGCTCTGACACCCCATTCTGTTGCGGTGTTTTCCTGACGGTGAAGTGCTGAACTATGCCACAGTCTTGGCATACCTTAAGGAACGGATCACTCTTGTATTCTCCACCATTGTCTGTTCGGAGAACCTTGATCTTCCTTCCCGTCTGGTTTTCAACTTGAACTTTCCACTTAAGGAAAATTCCAAGTACATAATCTTTGTTCTTCATAGAAAACACCCAAACTCTCTTGGAAAAATCATCAACAAAAGTGACAAATAATGCCTTCCTCCAAGAGACGGAGTCTTGGCAGGTCCCCATACATCTGAATGCACATAATCCAGAATACCCTTGGTATTATGAATTGCAGTGCCAAACTTCACTCTTCGTTATTTTCCAAGAACACAATGTTCACAAAACTCAAGTTTGCAAGTCTTCGTACCTTTCAACAATCCTTGCTTGGCAAGAATTTGCAAAGATTTTTCACCAGCATGTCCCAACCGCATATGCCACAGCTTCGTTGCCTCAGTATCTTTCTTGGTGCAAGAAGTTACTGTTGTTACTGTCCCGACCACTGTACTACCTTGATAGTAATACAGATTGTTCTTTCTCACACCCTTCAACATCACCAACGCTCCAGAAGTTGCTTTAAGAACTCCATCTCGCATCGTTACAACTAGGCCTTTAGATTCTAAAGCCCCCAATGAGATGAGATTCTTCTTCAACTTTGGCACGTACCGCACATCTCGCAAGATTCTGGTGGATCCATCATGATTCTGCAGTTTGATTGAACCTATTCCGGTTGTTTTACATGAATTATCATTACCCATGTAAACAACTCCGCCATTGAGATCCTGAAATTCAAAGAACCACTCCCGAATGGGACACATATGATAGGTACAACCTGAATCCAATATCCACTCATCTGCATGTGATGTTGTAGGAGCGACCACTAAAGAGATATCTGATTCCGCATCGCTTTTGCATTCTGCAACATTGGCGTCTTGCGGAGCCTTCCCTTTCTTCTTCAACTTTGGACAGTCTTTCCTCCAGTGCCCTTTCTCATGACAGAAAGCACACTCATCTTTGGCAATGGCTCGACCTTTTGATTTGGACCTTCCTCTTCTCCCTTTTGTCTGGTTTTGATGACGACCTCTTGCCACCAATACTTCTTCTGATGTTGTTGCCTTTGTTTTCATCTTATCCTGCTTTCTCAGTTCATGACTATATAAAGCAGAACAAACAGCATCTAACGACACATTCTCCTTCCCGTGAAGTAACGTTGTCTCCAAATGTTCAAATTCATCGGGAAGAGATGATAACAACATCAAAGCCAGATCTTCATCATCGAATATGACATCTAAATTAAGCAAGTCTGCTACTAATTGATTAAACATAGTGATATGTTCATTCATAGTAGTACCTTGTTTGTAATCAAATCGGAACAACCTTTTCTTCATTAGGAGCTTGTTCTGACCACTCTTTTTCAGAAACTTGTCCTCCAATGCCTTCCACAATTTGTATGCAGAAGTCTCATTCTTGAAAGCATACTTTTGCTCCCTGGATAGACACGATCGAATTGTTCCGCATGCCAACCGATTAATGATTTTCCAATCTTTATCTTCAACTCCTTCTAGTTTAACTTCTTCAATAGCAATATCAAGACCCTGCTGGAAAAGGGAGTCCAAAACCTCCCCTTGCCACATACCGAAATGGCCCGTACCATCGAATATTTCAACCGCCAACTTCAAAGTAGACATCGGGAATCTTGACCATGATGACGAGGCACCCGATGTCTTCGGTGGAATATTTGCAACAGACTCCATTTCTTGATCTTTATTTGCCATTATAGACTCAAAAAAAAATATTGGATATTACAACAGAATTCAAATAATCGAAGGCTTCTACAGAGACAAAGTAATTCCTTTCTGGTGTGGAAGATCAGGCGAAACTGCAACCACAGAGCATACTCAGACAGAACTCTGACTTAGAAAAAACTTTCAACGCAAAAGGACCAAAATAATTCTTTTCTGATGTGGAAGATCAGACTCAGCTGCAACCACAGAGCATACTCAGACAGAACCTTGGCTCTGATACCATTTGTTGGGAAATTCGGGTAATTTCCCTACAAAACGGAACAACTTTAGTGAAATGAACCGGTTCAAATGAACTGAACCGGACAGAACACTAACAAAGATACCCGACAAATAATATCGAATATTAACTGAAAAGAAGAGAAAAAAGACCGAACAATTTTAATAATGGAGTTCAGCCGCGAAAGCTTAATCTCCAAGCACCGCTCAAAGCAGCCTACTTTTATTAGATAGAGAGAAGAGATTACTAATGGTGCATTTTACAATGAAGGAGGAGGGGTTCTTTTATAACCCAAATTCTCCTTCACAATACATAAAGCTCCGATGTGGGACTAAATAATTAGGCCAAAGAGTCAACAACAGCTTCCTTCGTCATTTTTCTCTTTCTTATCAGCATATTTTTGAAGATTTTCACCATGCAATTTGCCATACCTGAACTCATCAATTATTTCAACTCCCATATTTACGTAAAAGTCATATGATTTCTTATTCCAAACTGCTACTATTCCCTCTACCGATACGAACCCATTGTTGGCAGCAATAGATGCAACTGTTCCAAACAACAAACTCCCCATTCCCAACGTTCTATAACTCTCCCTAAAGTAAAGACTCTCAAAATAGAATCCAGGCTTGTCATAGAAGCATGAATAATTCGCGTAAAAGAAAGCATATCCTGCTATGTAAGCATCACTCTTATCGTCATATTTGGACTTGAACTCCTCAACCTGTCCTTCCACAACGGGAAATTTAAGGTCAAACGTTGTAAGGATAGGCTTGAACCCTTCGTTTGTGGTATTTTTGGGTTCGTTAAAAGGTGTTGGAGAGACTTCAAGTAGAAGTACGGATGGCCCGTAGAAAAGTGGAAGAGGATTTTCTTTAAAGAGTAAGTTGGCTAATGAGGACTCAGTAGCTTTGTATAAATGAGTATAGTTATGGTATACATGGATTTGGTAAAACAATTGGTATATATGAGATAAATCAGATTTCGTCGCAAGACGAACTCGTGTGTATATCTTTCCAGTGATGGTAACGTTATTGTTTTCCAATGATGAGTTGGTGGTTATTGTTTGAGATGGAGTTGGTAGTTGAAGAGCAGGAGCCATAGTTGTTCAAGGCAAAAGGAGATATTGTTGAAAGGAGTAGGATGAAGCTTTTTTTTCTTTTTGGTAATGGGAAATTGTATGGAAAGATATTATTAGGATAACAAGTTATTTATAGTGGAGAATTTGGACCCTTTAAATATTTTATAAATGTTTGGTTAGTTGGTGGACGTCAACTGAAACTTACGTGTTATATAAAAGGGTCAAGCAAGTTGCATTTGATGAAATTTCTTTTCTTTTTCCTATAAAAATTTGATGGGAGCCTTAAATTAAAGTTGAGTTATCTTTCAAATGTAATCATTTTAATTTTATAATGTAAATGAAAAATTGAGTAAAAATATATCTAAACTAAATCGTTTGAAATGGAAATAAGCTATTTTCTTTATATAATTTTACCATAATATTGATACTTATATTTTATGTTTTTCAAATCACTTTTACTTGCCTTAAATATATTATGATATTTCTTATTATTTTTTAGAAATGGAAGTAAAAGTTCTCATCTACGAGAGGACTTTGTCAAAGTTGCCACTTACGGAGTAACTTCTTAAAGAAAATTTTGACTTTTCTTTTCTTCTTCCACGTGTGGTATATACTGAGGTGGCATCATCAATAAGTAAATATTTTAGTTTGATGATTTTAATTTTTAACATTTTAATATTATATTCACATCAACATAATTAAATATTATTTAATAAATTAACTTCGATTTTTAGTTTTTTTTACCATATAGTAAATGGGTAATCAAAATATTTGTTGGATTCAACTTATTATTATTATTACATATAATAGATGTAAATGTAAGTTGATTATATACACTTTAGTATGATATGTGTTTTATATATATATATATATTAAATATTGTATCGACAGTAAAAAAAAAAAAAATTTAATACTATACTTCCTCTATTTTAATTCGTTTGTCATATTAAATCCGTTTGCAAAATAAACTTTTTGCTCTTTTTTATCACTCTTTAATTTTAGTTTTCTACATGATATATTTTAGATGACATAATTAATTTTTTGGACATACTTTTATATCATGTTATAAAATTAAAAAAAAAATCTTTTTTTTTACTTTTTCTTAAATTCTATATCAAATCAAAATGCGAGAAATAAATTGTAACAAACAAAGGACCAAATATCACATATATATTATATAATAACAAAATTGAGATATTAAAATTTCAATATAATAATTAGATAGCTATCCTACCATTTTCATCCCTATATAATATTGGAGAATGTCATATAATGATATACTACATATGCGAGTTGCATTACCAATAAATCAACATGTACTTAATTAAAAGGGAAAAGACATAAATTTTCTCAATAACTTATTCTGAAAAGTCGGTTACATGGTTAAACTATTATAACGATTCATCACATATCTTTTCTACTTAAAAGTGAATTTAATACCATCCTATGAGGTATAATATCACTCTCATATTATGTGGTGTATTACCTTCGCCCACATCAGCGATACATCAGCGCCATGTCAAGAAATTAGTAATTTTTATAGTATAAATTATAGGAATCACATATTATAAATACAAAATAACGTTTTATCCCTTTTAGAATTGTATTTACCAAAAATCCCTTAAAAATGAAGTGTGCGGGATACATCTTGAGAAGCACGGGATACATTACTTTTGATACATCTTAATTGGCAGCTGTTGCGGTAATTTAGGAACAGATCCCGTGAGTTTTGTTATTAGTAACTGCAATCACGTAATTTACGCTCGACAGCTTACGTAACTGATTGATAAAGTCAAATTTGAAATTAGAGTAGCTTCATAAATCGAAATTAATCCTGATAAAGTTGATCTACATTCTAAGAAATAAAAAAAAAAACAGGTTAGAAGATGAATATATCAATTCTACTACGACATTCTAAAATTTGGGCAAGCAATGTTAATTATGAAGGTTACAAGGTTGATGGAATTGTTGTTGGACATTCCATTTCATTTGTGAATCTGAAAGCGTTAATTTTATCAGAGCTTGAGATCGACACTGTTAATAAAGATATTGAAATCCGATACATTGTTGAGGGAAGCTCATGTCCATTGAAAATCAAGAACGACATGGGTGTGAAACTTTATTTGGAAGTAAAAAAGAATGCGCCTGGAATCGGCATGTATCCGCTTTGTATAGATACAACTGATAAAATTGTTGGGGAGATACGTAATTTTGATTGTTCATCCGGGGAAGTCGTATGCGTGGAAGGTACCGAAAGAGATACTGAAGCTCTTGGTCTGGTCGAGTCGAGAATTTGTGACATTGATTGTATTCCAGAATTAAATGCTACGAATTACATAACTGATTCCAATAGTACTGATATGAAGACGGGGCAGTTGTATAAGGATAAAGGAACACTGATTGCTGTAATGGCTAAATATAAAATAAAGAACAACTTCAATTTTCGAGTGAAAATATCGGATAAGAAAAGGTATGGGATTGCTTTCTCTGTAATTTGATTATTTTTCTCTAGTACAGTTCTATTTATATTGTGTCTGATACATAAGTATAAGTAGTATATATTTCGTTGTGATAAGTATAACGTTGCTTTTCTTATATGAATTAATCCAATAAAAAAATTTGGACAGCTATGTGTTGGTTTGCTTCAGCGATCAATGTGGATGGACTTTAAAGTCTTCTTACAGAAAAAAATCTGATGTATTCAAAGTGAGATATTTCAATAGTGAACATACATGTCCGATGCGGGATAGGATACTAACAAAAGTACAAGTAACAATTGGATTTATTAGTGGTGTGACTGCACCTAAATTGGTAAATCATAAACGAATCCATACCCCTCGAGATGTAATTGAAGATATTAGAGAATTATATGGGGTTGAGATATCATACCAACAGGCATGGCGTGCTAGGGAACGTGCACTAGAAATGCTCAAGGGTAAGCCATCAGAAGGATATAAGCAGATGCCGAGATACATATGGATGCTAAATAAAGTGTATCCAAATTCATATATAAGGATGCAAAAGACGGAAGATAATAAATTCATGTATCTTTTCATAGCCCTAAGCCCTAAGACCGTTGATAAGAGGGTTCTACTACTGCAGGCCTGTAGTTGTAGTGGACGCTGCACATCTTGGCGGGGCTTACAAGGGTACTTTTGTATCAGCGAGCACACTCAATAGTGCAGGTATGACTGTTGTAATACTGATGAAATGTAAAACTTGTTTTATATTTATATTAATGTATCTTAGTGTAAACATTGTGTATCATGAAGTTAAATGTGTGCTTCTTTGTAATTAGGTTGCATATTGCCATTGGCATATGGTGTTGTAGACACTGAAAATGACTGTTCGTGGACATGGTTCTTCGAACAGTTCAAAAATGCATTTGGAGAGCGTGAAAACATATGTATTGTATCAGATAGAAATGAAAGTATCATGAAGAGTGTAAGCATTGTGTACCCAAACGTACCTCATTGTGCATGCATATGGCATCTTTGGAAGAATGTATGTTCAAGCTTCAAAAGGAGTAAAAACACACTAAGTGATATATTTTACTCAATGGCAAAAGCATACAGAAAGGAAGATTTTGATAAATTAATGGCTAAGGTGGTGAAAGTTGATCATAGGGTGAAGGATTACCTTGAAGATGCTGGTTATGAGAAGTGGTCAAGAGTTCATTCAATCGTAAATAGAGGTAGAATGATGACTTCGAACATCGCTGAGTGTATCAATGGATGCCTTGTCGATGCACGTAGGTTAACTATAATAGACTTCTTGGAGGAAGCTAGACTTCTATTTGGTAGTTGAAACTATAAAAATAGAGAAATATCGTCATATACAAAGGAGACATTGGGCCGAAAATTTGAGGAGATATTGATTGTAAACGCATCTAAAAGTTCAAAGATGAAGGTATTTATCAATTTCTCTAAATTTCTGTTTTATGTACCAGAAACAAACTGATTTTCAATGATAAATATTGTTTTGGAAATGTATATAAATTACATAATACGTAATGTATCACTAACTTCTTATATTCTTAGGTTGTTCCATCATCTGAATATATTTTCTCAGTTCATGAAGCCGGAAGAAGATACATTGTATGCCTTGAGAGGAAAACTTGCACATGTGGAAGGTTTCAACATGATGAGATACCTTGCGCACACGCAATTGCAGTTTTGAAGCATAAGAATGTTACAAATTTGCACCCATATTGCTCTGATTACTACAAGCCTGATGCATTAGAAAAAACGTACGAGGTTGCAATGGTTCCAATGCCAGATAAGGAGGATTGGAACGTTCCAGACTATGTTTTAGATGAAATTGTCCGGCCACCTAGGTATAGAAGGTTAGCTGGACGACCAAGAAAGCGAAGAAAGAAAAATGCGGATGAGAAAATATCAGTGAACAATAATTGTTGTGGGCAATGCGGACAAGAAGGACATAACAGGAGAACTTGTACTTTCTTCCCGAAAGAGAATTGAAATAATATTTTAAAGTAGACATTCGTGTTCATGGTACTTATATCTATTTTTTTCATTAGAATTTGGACTAAATAAAGTGTATTGGTTACACAACTTAATTTGATGGTCAAATATATGCCTTTGTTGGTTACACAACAATATTTATTGTGTAAATGAATAAAACATTGATTCAATACCATAATGTCAATTTAAGTAAATTCAAGTGTCCCAAGACTTGACTTTTTCAAGTGTTTACTATATGTTTCGTGTATACTGCCTTATGAGTTATAATTTTGATATATTATATTCAACAGTGGTGTGTTTCAATGTATTAGTAATTTGTGATTAGTTTGTTTACGTATATGATGTATCATATACATTCATATAATTCAAGTGGCTAATATATAACTGCAATTTGTATATGTATACATTACAACTTATGTATCATAAACATCATTTTGTAAGTGAACGTTCAAAAAAAACTTAAACTCAAACAATAATGTATCATAGACATTATAACTTAAGTATCATATACGTCATTTTGTAAATTAACTTTCAAAAATACTTAAACTCAAACAATAATAATTGTGTAGCTTAACGTTATAAAGCAACTACTGTGTCTAAAACAATACCTTGAAAACACATAATGTTAATAACTAACAAAATATTGTAATACAAATAAGCTTTTAGATAAACACAAAAGATAATTGTCTTCAACACAAAACAACATAAAAACTTGTTCATGCTGTCCCTACTAATTACTAATCTATGTTAACGAGATCATCTTCAGTTGGTGTTGTGAATTGACCCTTAGGCTTTGGTGGATCGTCATTCTCACTTATGTATCCACCCTTGACCTTGTCGCTGCCGTATCTCCATAACAATGCTGCATATCTTTGCGTAGATAATTTGCAAGATGGCCATCAGTATCAGGTGGTATAACAAGTTGGCCACTCAAAAACTCTGCAAATGTAGCTACGTATAACCCGCAGTCCCTACAACAAAATACATAATATAAATTTGTAAAATAACTTACACATATATTGTTGACCAGAATTTAAATACTTACAGGCTATCGTCTTCTTGTTGCATGATACCTTCAGCGTATTCAATGTTGAAAGGAATATGTGACTCTAAAAGTAAACCCGTTTGTTTGTCCTTGTATGCATCAAGTAGTGACCAGTTTGTCCGCTCAGTGTTTTCAAAGAAATCACTGTCAATGAGGTAAGAAGGTAGCATCCTTGACAACTTTTTTATCTCCTCAGAATATGTACGTTTCCTTCTGCCCAAAGAAGAGTCATACACGCGTATCAACCGCTGATTCAATTCAACAACAGCTAACACCCAATGAAAATTTCCATCATAATTAATCGGAATATAAACATCGTCCACCAGATGCCATGGTAATCCAGCTGGTATTGAAAACCCTTTCATGACGTTGATTATTGACCTCTCATGTACTGATACAGCTCTTGCACGATCAAGGTGTTCCTGGGTACTAATATCATCATCAGCCTCATTGTTATAATACCTATCATGGGTATTGTTGATATGTGCACTGAACAAACAATTGACTGTTGTGTATCTGTATTGATCCATGCTTCGAAGTTTTTATTTTTTACGAAGGTAGTAAAAAATAACATCGATGTGCTACAAAAAAAATATAAACATAATTATACATTTGAAAAACATTTAATTAAAATAAAATACTAGACACTGAAAGTGATATACGTTATTGATAAGTATATATAAGATATTTACTCAATGTATCATATACATAAGTATAACTATATATTTTGCATTTACATGTCAAATTACCTGATCAGTCCAGCAGTTTTTAGGCTGAGACATGGCATAAAACCAATTCTTATTTGACGGATATGCAACGACATAATCCATCATTTCAAAACCCAATGAAGATGCTCTTGATTTGTATTTATCCTCTGATGGTTTCCTATAGTATTAAGCGTAATAAAAAGATGTTATTCAAAAGTGTAAGAATAGTTGCAATTTGAAAATTGAAAAAGATCCAGTAATATAATATAAAACTTACTTTTTTGAATGAGCTTTAAGAAGACCTGTAGTAACCCACTCAATAAACGCATCAATCAGATATGAAGGGGCTTGGTTTGTGATCTCACATCCTTCAAATGGAAAATTTGGACGAATTACATCAGTCATGACCGCTTTTCCTTTTTCACTTGACCCAAATAAAGTTAAATAAGGGGACTTGCAGTTTCTTGAAGGCATCCGGATACGTGCATGAGGAGTATTTATATCGCTTCGGACAACAATATCTGTGATTGGAATATCAATTGGTAATTGACTGTCCGAAAGCAAACTTTTGTTGTCGGTTAACTCCTGTTGATTTGCATGAATAGGCCAACTTCCTAGATCAGCAATAAGTGTATTCATTGCTTCTCGTATATTGGGAGATATTGAACCAGATGGTGTAGAATCCTATATGGTTTAAACTGATAATTAAAAATAGTTTGATAGACATATGATATTGAAACGATATATGAAGCATAAATTACCGATGTATCAAATATAACAGTATCTGGCACAGACTGATTGGTATTGTGTTGAACATTATATGAAACATCTTCGTTCATTGTTCCTTCAAATAAATGATGATGCGTTTGTGCTGATGGAGCATCCTGAATAAAAAATGTACTGATCAATTTATGATACCTTAAACAACAAATAATTATACACAAAAGGATTGTTAATGTATCAAGGGCAGATTACAGCAAGCAAAGGAATTGTACATAGGAGACAAACAAATTTAAGTAGTCACATAGCTATGTATCTTGCAATGGACTGTATAACGTGCACACTATATAAAAAAGTATAGTATCATACACAGGAACTTGAAATATGTATCATATTAATCCAGGTAAACTGCAATGTATCATAATAATCAAATAAAACTGTAAGGTATCCTAATAATCTAATTAAACTGAAACGTATCATACTGGCACATTTTCATGTAACACTGAAAATTGGATGAATACTAATAATCAAGTAACTCTGATAAAATTACCTTCCTGTGTTCACATGTTTCAGCAGTATGATGACTATTTGCATCTGGGGATTGAAGTTCTGAAACGTCCTTCATTACTTGATGATTCTTCAATGTATCATCAGTCTGTATTTTTTGAACATGATTTTTAAAGAAAAATAAGTTAATGATAAATTATATAATTTTATATACACAATTAATAAAGTAAAGTAAACCTGATGGTCAACATCAAAATCAACAACACCAATGTTTTGATAATTATTGACAAAATCCATTTGTATCGGAGAGGTTGCTTGGTGTCCATCATTGCCTTCTTCATCGGAAACTTCAACCATGTGCGGTGTAGACTTGCCGCTCATCTCCTTTATTAAATCAGTTTGTAACATAATGACTTATGAAATTATAACACACAAGGAAAATAGACATACACAATACATTACCTTTGGTTGTTGGCCGTCCTCCCTATTCTTAGAATTCATCACCTCAATGTGATTTGCCTTTATCAAATTCACAAGATACTCAAATTTACTGTCAACCTATTAAAAAAAATTAACATTCAGTTGTATATTTATGAATAAACATTAAAAAAATTAATATTGTTACTTACGTATTCCTTCATATGTTGTTTCAGTTCTTCAATATCGGGATACACAGACTTATCTTTTGGGACTTGTGAGGAGACATGGACAGAAGATACATTAGCAGGCTGGGTAGGTTCTTCAGCTGGCATTGAGAATGACTGATTTAATGGGGGCCTTAACTGCTTTGACGAAGGTTTCGAACCCTTTGTTTTATGTGTATCAATATTCTTTCTCCTCTTGGGTGGTGGTGGAGATGATGTATCAGATACACGTGAGGATCTTCTCAATAAATGGTCAGGAGGGCTTTTTGAGAAATCCTCAAAACCTGACTTATCTTTAGTTTGCACTTTTTTTGCAACAACTGGTGGAGTGGATAGTTCATTTCTGTTGGCCTCTTGAATATCAGGTAAATCAAGGACTTCCACCTCATCTGGCGTTAGTACAATGTTTGAACAAGCATTCTGCAATTACAATGGTTGAATGTTATAACAATATTATGTATCATTAAAAAAATTTTATTTACAACAGAAACTATATAGATTATTGATAAACTGTTATTTGAGAATTTAAAACTAATGTTACCTCGGAGAAAATGCTAGACATGAACTTCTCATATTTTGGCTTTTCAGCCACCACTGTTCAATTACATATCCTAGGAATACCATTCGCTACTTTAACAGCAAAGTCTGGACTTAGACTAGAGGCACATTCGTAAATCCATACGTTGAGTGCATAAGGCATACAAATAAGCGATACATCTGTTTGCTTTGGTTGAAGTCTTGCCTGAGTGATGTAATTAGCTTATTGAATGCAATCTGACCCCAAGGATACAGTTCATAGCTACCATCTTCGACCATTAGAAATTCTTCTATACATATGAAGGTCTCACCAAGATGGCATAACATGAAAGTATTGATGAAGTATAATATTGCCATTTCCACAGATTCCTGTGTGGTGTCCCAATTACCCATTGCAAAACGCTGTATCAATCGACTTTTGGTTATACCTGTATGACAATCAAGGAAATATTTTTGTAATAACCGGCTCGGAGTGGAATTAGGATATGAAAAATCCTTAACATTTCCTTTGCATCTAAAGCCAGTTACAATGGCAAATTCCTTCATACTAAACAGCAATACATTCCCATTAGCATGACGAACATGCAATACATCTTTGTTTTCATGTTGCAACTCCAACAACAACAAACACTTAGTAATCTGACCCTGGAAATTACATTTTGGAATGTCCAAATATGGTCCAAAAATTGTATTCTTGAACATTTCAACGCCTTCATCCTTTTTGGACAATTTGATTTTATTCACAAAATCAAAATTGAATGTCGCTCCAAACCTCAATGGATGTGCTGGTATTTTTTTAATAACATAATTCATGCCCTGTTTATACAAAAAACAAAATATAAAATTGTACTTGTCTAATATCAAACATTTGCTGTAATGGAGAGTGATATATCAGATGTATATGATACATCTTATGTACTGACAAATAAAAACTGTAAAATTTGTACATTACAAGATGTTTTTACTGATACAAAACACAAAATTAGTGATAAACCTTATGCATCTGATACACCTTAATACTGTACAAGACATGATGCTTTTACTAATACAAAACACTGTATTTGATACACCTTATGAATCTGATACACCTTAAAACTGTACAAAACATGATGCTTTTATTGATACAAAACACAAAATTATTGATACAACTTATGCATCTGATACACCTTAAAACTGTGCAACACATGATGCTTTTGATAATACAAAACACAAAATTATTGATACACCTTAAAACTATACAACACATGATGCTTTTACAAATACAAAACTCAAAATTAGTGATACACCTTATGCATCTGATACACCTTAAACTGTACAACATATGATGCTTTTACTAATACAAAACACAAAATTATTGATACACCTTACGCATCTGATACACCTTAAAACTGTACAACACATGATGATTATACTGATACAAAACTCAAAATTATTGATACACTTATTGCAACTGATACACCTTAATATTGTGCAATACATGATGGTTATACTGACTTTGAAATTAGTGAATCTCTCTTCATTGTTAAATGACTTTTAATTCGATTTCACAAACATATGCAATAATTTAAAATTAGGGTTTTATCAACAAAACACAAAATTACAAATTTTAAACACATACCTTAGGAAGTGTGGGTCGGGAAACAACATGTGTAACTTTTCTTCGCCTTTTTTGGGGGATTTCTTCAAGCTTCTTCTTTGGCTCGACTACATTCTTGTTCTTCATCGCTAATGGGTCATGCAACCTCTTGGACCTGTTCTCAGCCCACATTTCATCATCAGAATCATACACACGTTTAGCATTAGCATTAGAATCACCAACTCGAGATGGACCCTGTTCCATATTATCTGTAAAAGCACACAAAGAAGAGAAAAATGGAGAGTAAAATTCTTACCTTTTAAAAACTTAGAAATTTAAATACTTCAGGGAGACTCCTATAGAAACTCAAATTGATAGACTAAATTTGCTGCATTACTTCTACTGAAATTCAAATTGATAGACAATTTTGCTCCTAAACGTGTGGAAATATTTTAGGAAGAAAATAAAAGAGGGTAACTGTTAATGGGGAAGTGTGTAGCCTTAAAATAGGATTTTACTTTTGTAAAGTAAAACTTGGTAATTGGCTGAAAAAAAGGTGGGAAATCTATATGTATCTTACATATTTTAATAATTGGGGGAAATAAGGGATTTTTGAAATTTTTATAATAAGTAGGGATAAATGGATATTAAGGTAAGTAAAAGAGTGTATTTAAGTAATTTTTCCATTTTTATATCATTTTTATTTTTTTCTTTATTAATTAAATTTTCTTTTGTTAGTCATATTTTACATTAATTAGTAAAATTTTCTAATAATTATATTTCTTCATTGCAAAATTGCAAAGAAGAAGCTTTGTAAAATGGCCGCCAAGAAATTTTTTTGAAATTCGAAGTTGATTCGTATGGTGAAAGAATTTCTTTCGTTCCAAAATGAACCTTGAGAAGACTCCTTTAGTTTTCTTCCATTGATTGACCATGAATTCGAGATTCAATTGCTAATCTTTTTCAGATCCGAACACCGTTATTACTGGGTTTTTTTATGTTCTTCATGGAGGTTTCTTAAAAGATAGGAATACTAAAAAAATATTTTTTCCCCTTTTCAATCGATCGTTCATCTAGTTTTTCAAAATGTCTCACCATAGTTTCACGATTGAGAACCCCCAAACTTTAATTACCCTCCGATGACATGAACAAACACAAATCAATACCCACAAATCTTAAGTCAGTAGTACTATTTAGATTTCTTGTTGGGAGGTTTATGGGTAAAAAAAAATTGGTGCTTTGAAAGTAACACTACAAGAAAAAGGTTCAGTTAAGACCAACATATAGGGATTAGTTAATAATTTCGTCACAAAAAGTATATATATTAAGACGAGATTATATTTCGGTCTTAAAAGGTAAATGTTATTGGGAAGGTAAAAAATCTCGTCCCTAAGAATACTAATTACTCGTCCCAATAATTGAGAGACTTAGCGGGAGCGCTAAAACAATGCTAAAAATTTTACCAAAACGCAAAAATAAAAAATCTGAAAAGTAGGCGCCAGAAAGAAGCACTATTTTCTAAAAATCCCAAAAAAGATTATTTTTTCTCTCAAAATCCATTGGTCACAACTTTGCCCTATACGTATATTCTCAAGCCCAGAAGTGTTTCTTTTTCATATTGATCAACTACGACTTAGGGCAGCAACGCAGGTCAACAAAACGTATTCTCAATATCAAATCCTCTAAACGTATTCTCAGCAGTAAAGTTCTCTCAACTGCGAATTAACTGCGAATCTAAGGTATGATGTCTCTTCTTCTTCCTATTTACTGAAGATCTTTTGCTCAACTCAACAAAAGTGTCTCTTTTACATCTTGATTTACAGCGACCTAGAGTTATGAAGCTCTGCCTCAAATCTTCTGTTCAAAGTCTCAGCAGCAACATATTTATTTCGTTTTCACAACTGCGAATTTAAGGTATGATGTTTTTTCTTCTTTTTTCTGTTTACCGACCTTTTGCTCAACTCAATAGAAGTTTTTTTTTATCTTGATCAACATCGACCTAGGGTTATTCAACTTTGCCTTAAATCCTCTGTATGTATTCGCAGCAGCAACGTCTTTGTTTCTTTATGTCAACTACGAATTTTGAGTATGATGTCTCTTGCTCTTCTTCCTGTTTACTGATTGTCGCTCAACATTGCCCTGTTATCTTTTTTTATTGAGTCCAGATTCTAATTGAAAGTTTAATTATTTTTGAAGTATATTCATGTTTATAGTGTATTGTGTGTTTGAAGAATCACATTACTCATAATATAAAGTTTTTTTTTTTGAAAAATAACTACGAGGACACCCTTCCTCTTTTTTTCTCTGTTTCATAATTCCCCTCTTCAATGGACAACAAAGTCCCTTGTATGAATGAGTATATGATTCTTGTTTGATTAATTAGTTATTGATTATACAACACAAATATGCATTACAATAGAGTCTTGATTGACTTGTCATAACAAAAATTATTATTTTTTATATACCACAAGGTAAGTAATCACTTTCTTTTATTAATGTGTTACGGGTCGTGAATTGAAAAATGTTTTAACATCACTGCTTCACTTGTATTTGAAGTCTTTAACCAGTGAATTTAATATAGCGAGTACTAAATTTTATTTCGACGATTGACAAGTAAAAATTTATTTTGGTCATAAATCTGATATTGTTAACAAACTAATCATGCTTAAGTCTTAACATGTTTGGTCTAATGAATCATCTGATCATATAGAGCATACATAATTTTTAGAAAAAGAAACTATAAACTTCGTCTCTTATCCTAGTAGGTGCTCTCACACAAGCAACATAGGAAGTCTCCTTCGCAATGCCCTCCCATATTGTACTTCTTCCTTCTTCTCTTCTTCATGGTTTCCCTTCTTTAATTGACAAAACAGACCAATGTATAAATGGGTATATGAGTCTTGATGGATTAGTTGTTGACTGCTCAACATAAAAAATCTTTATACCGAGTTAAGTAATTTTCATCTTTTATTAATGTGCTACAGGTCGTTAATCTACACATATGTTAACATCACTATTTACTGATATAGTTCTACACTTTATATGAATGTTCTTGCTAATTTGTGTTCTCATAGGAGCTTGTAAGGTTCTTAAGATAAGTTTGTGAGGCCTCATATTATGCAGCTAATTTTCTCGATGTTTGTCTAATACATATTTAAATTGTCAGACAATATCAAACATAACAGTAAAAAGATGATGTTCTGTTATATGTTGTTGAACAATCCTTTAAAAGCTTCAGTGTCTATCATGATAATAGATGTTCGAGGGCTTTGAGTTATTGCTTGTCTAATATATTCTCAAGATTAGTATTCTTGTGAAGAATTTTAAGAAATTGCTTCTTTTGAAAGAAAACATTCTTTGCTTTTATTTAGCTTGTATTCAAAAGTAAACATTCCTGGCTTTAATTAGCTTCTATTCAAAAGTTCATTCGTCTTTACCTAGCATTGATATTGTTGAAAAATGTTTTGGACCTCAAACTCGTAGTCATGTATTTGAATTTGGGGGTGGATTAAGGGCAAAAGACTTGAAAGGTGGAACTTTTTCGAAGGCTGAATTATTGTATGCGCTACGTTCAACTCGAGAGAATAACTAATGCCTGAATGAAGAAAGTACATCCTTGATTGAGGAAAATAAATCCTTGAATGACGGCTTGTCTACCTTAGAAGATGAGATGAATTAAATAATGAAAATGAAGGAATTATTTGTTGCTCAACAATCACATATTCAACCTACGACATCCGATGATTCAACTGAATGACCTCTACTTTTTTCTAATGACCAAGTAAGCACCAAGATACCCGACTTTTTAGTTTATTTTGTTGATTTTCATATAGTCATATTCTACTAAGACTATATCTAGAAAAAAATGATGGTAACTAATCTTCTCAAGCTAAAAGATAGTAACTAAATTGTTTGAATCCATCTTCATCTCTACTAGTTCTCTTGTTCTCATTGTCTATGATCTTATATACAAGGTCTTTGTGGAGGATGAAAATGAATCACATGTCACTACTCTAACTTTTGTCATTACTAGTATTTTTCATTTGTTGACTTGTTTGTTTACTGCTGTCTGGGATTCTTTACAAGTATTTTTGGCCATAGTTCCTAACTGTATGACATTGGTTTTTGACGCTGTGAAATTTGGTATGATGTTTTAGATTCGCCAGAGCTGCTATTCGTTCTTCGTCTATATTTGTGAAATACAGCCGTTCATAAATTTACATAGCTGGAATTTTTTTTGTCAAAATCACACTTAGAAGAGATGCACAACTTATCATGGAAGAGATTCTTTCAAGACAACATTATTCTACAGAACCCTATAATAAAGAAGCTCATATGCGTACTTCATTAATTAAAAATTTCTGTACAACTGTACATGTCTTTCTGTATATTTGTTAATTTCTGCACTTCTGTAGTTTTGGACAGCCACTTTATATGTTAAATTTTCTGCACACAAATAATATTTGAATTCTTGGTAAATGCATCTCAATGATTTTCTAGTTGATTTTTCTTATGGTTTACAGCTTTTGTGGATATATCTAGATAACGCGTGGAGAAGTTAACTACTTTTGGGGTGAGTGATCTACCTAATTTTTGTATAAAATTTAATGTATACCAATAATTATTTAACGTTTTTTAGAATTTTGAACTTGCAGCTTTTGAAGGTTGAAGTTTCAAGTCAAGATACAAGCTTAGAAGAAATGCACAAGCTTGTTATTAGTTTGCTACGAATGTTATGCAAAACTCGATAGTATTAGCTAAGTTTATCAATGAACATATTGAAACAAACATCATGGGATGTTGACCAATTTAATGAACTCTTTATCTCTATCTTCTTGTTTCTGTCTCTCTTTATTTTCTTTTTGAATCGAAAGTTTTAGTAGAAATTTTAGTATTTGTTGAAGAATTTTTTATGGTGATATCAATTGACCTAGGACCATTGATTGTCAATCTAGGACAAGAAATATCTCGTCTCTATACAAATCAAGGACCAGCTCATTCTTCCTCATCTCTAAAACTATTCAACGACCATGACAATATCGTCCCAAAAGCTGATCAAGGACCAGAATGTTTTCGTCTCTAACCACTACTAGGACTAGGTGTTCATGGTCGCTAAAAAGTTGTAACGACCTAAAAATAGATTTTCCCAAGATATATATTGCCTATTTAAGACTAGTTATGTGGTCTCTAAAAGGATTTAACGACTATATTTTTTCCCGTCTCCAATACCATTTAAGGACCAGTATTTTGTTCCCATCGCAGAAGATCTATAGCGACGAAGGCGGTTACGACGGGTGGCGACCAACATTTTCTGGTCTCAAAATAGCATTTGGGACCAGATTTAGAATTTCATGGACCAAATTTCCCTTCCTTAGAGGCTGTTTTTCTTGTAGTGTAACTTGTTACTACATTGCTTCTTGTTACTGATTCATTTAAGCTTGTTTGAGTGTGAAGAAGATGAGAAGGGTGGGATATGAAGAAGAAGAGACGTGGGGGTGGGGTATGAAGAAGAAGAGATGTAGGGGTGGGGTATAAGGAGAATTTTGATTTTTTTAAAACTTTTTTTTATAATAATTGTCTGACGCGCATAATTTATTTTTATTTTATTTTATTTTGCCACGTAAGTTTTAGGAGTAAAAAAAATCACTTTTAAATAGTATAGGTGTGTAATAAGTCATCATGATAGTTTGAGTGATTTTTCGGTATAATTTCAAGGGGCAATCTATGCCTATTCCCTAATTAAAACTTTTCAACTTTTCTAAATTCAAAATTTTAAAGTTTGATCGTGCATTTCAATATAATTTATAATATTTAAGAATAAAATTATATATTCAAAAAATCTATAAAAGATATTATAAATTATAATAGTTAATATTTTAAAATAAATTTAAACGGCATATATAAAATTATGATTAAAAAAATATTTGGATAACTTGTACTAATATCACTACATTAATTAGAGTAAAATGACAACATAAATTTATGGACATTTTCAATATTTTTAAAACATATGAATATAAATTATATTATTTAAAAAATCAAATATTTCTTTCAAAATCTATGATGAAATGGATGATGAATATGTACCTAGAACTTTAGCCAAAATTAACTTACCAAAAATATTAAGAAATTTATAACCAAACAGTAGCTAAGAATAAAGTGGAGACACATTTAATTACTCATCACTATAAGTAAGGTAAGGATTCCTCCCATTTATATATTTTTTTTAATCCACGCTCTGTAATAGTATGTAAATCACAAAGGGAATGTAAATTGCACTAGACAAATCTTATACAACAGACTCGGCTCAAAAGGCATTGAAAAGGGGGGAGGGGGGTCGATCAATTCCGAATCATCTATATGGTTAATCACCCTCTAAATCAACTAAGCCATCCGAACCTAATTTGTATTCTTATGTTTGTGGTTTAGTTTAGTAAATCTATTAAGACACAAGTACCCCTCTAGAATAATATTGAAATTTCAGAGACACACCTTAACTAAATTAAGATCCTATTACCCCCTTGTACTTATTTTTTTTGTAATTTAGTACATCTTTTATCTTACGTGGCACACTCCGTGACTCCACACTATTGAGACGCGTGAGATATATTTGGATGCTACGTAAGCCATAAAGGTGCACAAAATTACAAAATAAAAAATGGGTTAAGGAGATAATAAGAACGTTTAATTAAGGTGTGTCTCTAGAATTTCGGTCAAGTATGTAGATATTTGTACCCTTTCCCAATTTTATTAGTATTAAAAAAAGAAATAATCGTAGGCACCCCGCTAATAAGGGCAGATTTAGAAGGGGACCGGTTGAGGATAGGGGTGTGCAAAAATTGAACCAACTAATAAACCGAATAAAAAAAAAGTTATTGGGTTATTGTGCTTTTAATGGGTTTATAAAAAAAGTTATTGGGTTATTGGTTCGATATCGATTTTTACTATGGGTTATTAGGTAAACCGATAACCCAATAAGACCATAATAATTTACAACTTTACCCTTCCTAATTATTAGATATTAATAATATATATAACTAGACATCATAACTATATCAAATTATTAGTACTCTACCCACTTCACACTAGGTTCACAATTGTAGCTAATTGATTTTAGTTTTAGTTTTAGTCTTGTTAGACTATTTGATTTTAGTTTTAGTTTGTAATTATAGGTTGTAGCTTTTGGAAGTTTGTAAAGGTTTGAAATTTGATTAACATATAAAATTTCATTTTATGTTTTGGCGGTCATGACATGTAATTATAGCTTTTGAACTATATTTTCTCTTATTGATGCAATTTCTCATTATCTTTCTTTTTTCACTATATCAAGATCATTTAGAGAAGTGAGAAGTCATATAATATTTTCCGGACATTTTCTTATAGGGTAAATCGAAAATCGAATCGATAACGATGAAAACCGATACACCAAAAATCGATAAAAAATATCATATTGATTTGTTATTACATTAGCATATTTTAAAATCGAAAACCGAAAAACTGAATCGATGTTCATTTGAAATTTGCACGCCGCATAGAGGTGCTTTTTTTTAAGTGTAACATTAAATAAATCAAATACAAATATAATACACACTGATAATGAGCATTCTACTTTTAAAATATTACAAATACAATATGATAAATTGCACCTTCTCCTTATCAATTTCCTCCATCATTTTTCTCCTTATCATCAGCATACTTTTGAAGATTATCACCATGCAATTTGCCATACCTAAACTCATCAAATATTTCAACTCCCATATTTACGTAAAAATCATATGATTTCTTATTCCAAACTGCTACTATTCCCTCTACCGATACGAACCCATTGTTGGCAGCAATGGATGCAACTGTTCCAAACAACAATTTCCCCATTCCCAACTTTCTATAACTCTCTCTAAAATAGAGACTCTCAAAATAGAATCCTGGCTTGTCATAGAAGCATGAATAATTCGCATAAAAGAAAGCATATCCCGCTATGTAAGCATCACTCTTATCATCATATTTGGATTTGAATTCCTCAACTTGTCCTTCCACAACAGGGAATTTAAGGTCAAACGTTGTAAGGACAGGCTTGAAACCTTCATCCGTGGTATTTTTAGGTTCGTTAAAAGGGGTTGGAGAGACTTCAAGTAGAAGTACGGATGGCCCGTAGAAAAGGGGAAGAGGATTTTCTTTAAAAAGCAAGCCCTCTAATGAGGACTCGGTAGCTTTGTATAAATGAGTGTTGTTATGGTATGCATGGATTTGATAAAACAATTGGTATATATGGTACAAATCAGATTTTGTAGCGAGACGAAGTCTTGTGTATATCTTTCCAGTGATCGTAACGTTGTTGTTTTCCGATGATGCATCGGTTGTTATTGTTTCAGATAGAGATGAAGCCATGGTAATGAGGCAAGCTTCAATATCTAGGTAAAAAGGAGTGTAGGAAATGTTGAAAGGACTACGATGAAGGTTTTGTAATTAATGGGATGTTGTTTGAAAAGATTTTAGGATATATAATGGTTATTTATAGTGGAGTGGTGGTCTTTTTAATTATTTTATAAAACTTATTTAGTTAGTGGGGTTGGTGGAGGAAACTCAAGTGTGCATTGTAGTTATCATTATTAGGGGCTGCTAATTAATGACTATATATCCTAAAATAAGATAATACTCATAAAGCAAATACGTTAAGATATGATCATGAAAAGTTTGTGAGTAGGTGATGAAAGGGAATTCTCAACTATGGATGCTGTGTCCACTAAAATTTTGTCTAACTAATTGTATAGAAAATATTAAGTACAACAACTATTACGTTTCATTTAAATCATTTGAACAAATTAGGTTGGTTATAACTCTTTATATTCTTCATTTTTTATTTAAAAAAATAAAAATTAATGGCGGATGAAATTTCTAATCGAACAAAATAATTCGTCACTAATCTTATTTAGTGAGTACCAGATTATATATCAAAAAGTTATGTTCTGAATAATTTGACAAATATTAGTTGGCACCACTAATGATATTTTTGGGTCGACATCCATTGGGTACCTAATTAGAGCTCAAGTGGAGCTTTTATCATTGGCTCGAAGTATGTCCTTATCTTATTACTAGGGTTGTACCTGGTTCGGTTGGTTTGGATTTTTTAAATATTAAATTAAACTATTTGTGTTAGATTTTTAAATCATAAATTAAACCAAATCAATAAAATTGGGGTTTTACAACCTCGGGTTTTTATAGTTTTTTTTTGGATTTTGAGTTTTTGGGGTTTTCGAGTATTTTTGGGTTTCCCCCTAAAATATTCATACAAACATATAATTTACTTGTATTTCAAATATATCTTCAGTCCTTCCCAAAATACAACTATCTAAGGTGTTTTCTTAAAAATATAAAACAAATAGTGATATGATTAATGACACTAAATTTCCAAACAAAAACATAATGATAATGAAATTGTGTAAAACAAGGAGAAAGCTTACCCGCACCGTGTGTTTACACCAAACCGATGTAATTTTCATTATTACTTGATTTAATGAAATAAAATGAACTATAAATTTAAACACATGACATATATGTCTTGGCTTGGTGTAAACACCGATGCGGGTATGTTTTACCCGTAAAACAAATATTGCAAATTAACAAGTCATAATGAAAATGATCATAATTTAAAAGTACTAAATCATGCAAATATAAGTTTAATAAATATTAGTTACATGACTAAATATTAAAAGAAATTAAAATTAGATTACGTATTTTAATTGTCGAAACCAATGTAAAACAAAGAACAAATATTCAATATTATGATTTTGATTTAAGTTTTATTATAATTATCAACACCTGTGGACTATAATTCACTACTAGGGGCGGACCTAGAGAATGTCAAAGGGGAACCACCTGAACCCCCTCAATAAAAAATTATGTTATATATTTAATGTATTTTTAAAAAAAATTATAATTATATATTAATTTTAAACCTTTCAAATATAAAATTTGAGGTTAATTTAATGATTCAAATCATTAATTTTTTTTCCAAGCCTCCTTAAAAATCTTAATTATATCACTAGTAAAAGGTCACTACCCACTACCCACTACTACTGGGTGTACTCCACTATCTAAACTGACTAATTAAAGAGTTTCACCAGCTCCTTTTTTGACTTTTTTATGTGAGCTAGAAAATGCTTTAAGAATAAAACAAAAAACAATAGGACCATTCAAAATATGAAAATATTGTACAAATTGTAACTTCTACGAAGAAACCGATAATTCTTCCAATATTAAATATATATGTTGAGGCATGACAGTTAAATGAAGCCGTCAACATTGACAATATAATGTTTACCAAGATGCATGAAAACTCAATAAGAATAATATATGTATGAGAAATTTGTATTTATAAGAATTTATATTATATATATTCACACTAAAAAGGAACATAGTTAGAATGAACTTTTTTCATAAATTTATGATTTACCACGCAACATGTGTACAGTAGATAGAAAGCATGAAAATCAATCGCACAAACTGTTGAAAATTTTATGACAATGGCTTAGTGTCTGTTACATTAAAAGTCCAATCAAAATATGGGTAAAAATATTTTATATTACGAAATAGTCATTAATCTTTTAACAATATTCAAAATGTTCTTATGAAAGATCTTTATTTCCGCATAGAAGGTTATTTTCATATTTTGTAACTAATCTTTTCAATGCGTGGTTAAATAGTAGATGTTGATGTAGTCCACTATGACTTGTTTGTGAAGCTGCCTACTATCTTTCGTTGCAAAACAATCTAAAGCACACCATAAATTATAATTTTTTTTGAGTTGATGTCCACCAACCAAATAAATAATTACGACGGGGACCAAATCTCCACTATAAATAACCATTACTATTATATTTCCATTCAATAGTATCCCATTACAAAAAAACCATCACCCTACTCCTTTGCCTTAATATTTCATCTAATTCACCACACGACATGGCTCCTGCTCTTCAACAACCAATTCCATCTGAAACAATAACCACAGATACATCATCGGAATCCAACAACGTTACGATCACTGGAAAGATATATACAAGAGTCCGTCTCGCTACGAAATCTGATCTGTCTCATATATACCAATTGTTTTACCAAATCCATGAATACCATAACTTTACTCATTTATACAAAGCTACTCAGTCCTCCTTAGCCAACTTGCTCTTTAAAGAAAATCCTCTTCCTCTTTTCTACGGGACATCCGTACTTCTACTTGAAGTATCTCCAACACCTTTTAACGAAACTAAAAGTACTACAGACGAAGGTTTCAAGCCTGTCCTTACAACGTTTGACCTTAAATTCCCTGTGGTGGAAGGACAAGTTGAGGAATTCAAGTCCAAATATGATGATAAGAGTGATGTTTACATAGCAGGATATGCTTTCTTTTATGCGAATTATTCATGCTTCTATGACAAGCCAGGATTCTATTTTGAGAGTCTTTACTTCAGAGAGAGTTATAGAAAGTTGGGAATGGGGAAATTGTTGTTTGGTACAGTTGCATCCATTGCTGCCAACAATGGGTTCGTATCGGTAGAGGGAATAGTAGCAGTTTGGAATAAGAAATCATATGATTTTTACGTAAATATGGGAGTTGAAATATTTGATGAATTTAGGTATGGCAAATTGCATGGTGAAAACCTTCAAAAGTATGCTCATAACAAAGAGAAAAATGACGAAGAAAGCTGTTAGCTATAGTCTGCTTTCTTTTAATAAATATATATTGAAAGTTCCATTCATACATTTCTATTTGTAATTTTGTAAAAGCAGAATGCTAATCATCATTTATCAGTGTGTATTTGAAAATTTTAAATTGATTATCACATTAAAACATTCTCTATGATTCATTTAAATTTATTTGGCACAATTATTATTTGGGAAATCGCCAAAGAGAAAGTTAGTATATTTAGTCAAAACCTATTGAAAAGTCCAAAGTTCGTACGTAAGTCAGTAATGACGTCCATAAGCTACTCATTCTTATCTAATTTAATTTGCTAGGAATATTGATGGGGTGATTCACAAAAATGTCTCTATTTTGTTGTGATGTTTATTTTTTTGTTTTTTTCAGATTTGTTGTTTCTAATTTTTTATTTTTCAACATCTTGAATAATAAATAAATAGTTCAATGTATCTCTTTTAACACTCAATAACAACAATAACATATTGTGTGAAATTTTACAAATACGATGGAAGAATATGTGCAGATATTATCATTATTTCATAGAGACAAAAAATTCGTCAACAAATATATGTAATTCTCAAATAACAAATAGTATTATTTTTGTGGTATAAGTTTGTGTGTTCATATCAAATGATGAGTGTCTTTCTTAAATTGTACTCATAAGTTATATTGTAAAATACATAACAAGTTATGTCATATGCTAAGAGGGCAATTTATGTAGTAAAAGTTGTAACGAATTATATCAGATGCTGAGATGGTATGATATATATTTTTTTTAAAAAAACACAATACACAGACTCCCACATATACTTTATCATTTCATATTAACTACCATTTTTCGCTAAATATGATAAAGAAAATATGTCCCAAAAGATACAACCTCTAATTCTAAAAGAACACCAAAAAAACATGTGTATGTAGTAATTTAATTCCAATACAACTTATGTCAATGAAGATTAAAAAAACAAAAAAAATCAAATATAAAGCAAATTAGGTGTACATAGATAAGGATAGTATAGTAGATTTTCATTAAACTTTTATATGTATCCAAAAAAAACTTATTACGACATTCTAGTGCTTGAAAACGTTATTATTTAGATTACGAAATGGTTATTAATCTTCAATTTTAACCAAATATCCTCAATAGATCTGTGTTTCTAAGTAGAAGGTTGTTTTTACAAATTAGAACAAATGTTTTAAGATACAATAAAATAGTAAATTATTGTATATTTAACTAGTTATTTAATTCGAGAAATTAGAGTATCAAACTTCTTGATAATTGAGCAATATTCCTCTTTAGTAATAGACCTACTCAGTAGATTGGGTATCTAAATTAATCGAGTCAATCAATATCGAATGTATTTATAAAATTATTTTATTATTTGTATGAACGATTCTAATAAAAAAAAATCCGTTTATTGCAAACATCACATCGTCTAAAAAAACAAAAACAAATTAGTTATACATCCTTTTTATAAGCAAGGAGACTTGTCAAACTAGTCAACATGTCATTTGCCACTTTTGACTTACATTTATATTAAAGAAAATAACTTGCAACTTGCATCTCTAATAAATTAAAATAAATACTAATAGTAAAATGTTGTTGTAGTCCACTTTGTACAGCTGGGTACTCTCTTTCGTTGCAAACTAATCTAAAGCATACGACAAATTAAAAAAAATACTATATAGAAGTGGTTGCTACCACATATTAACTAATGGAGTATAATATACATTTTAGTAGTACGTAGTATTTCGTATTTATTCGCTCTATATCTGATATTCAATTTCTCAAAATATAAAAACACTTGTTGCCTTTTCATTTCACTATTTTTTAAATATGAAATTGATATAATATTCATCACACTACTTGAGTACTCTGCATGCTGATCATGTACATATGTTTTTGACTTATGGTATGATCGTTGGAAATTTGATTTGAAATTTGTGTCTTGTGATTTTATTTGCTAGTTTTTGAAAATATCCTTTATTTTATGTATTCAATGCGAATCTTGTCTTCAATGAATATTTGGATAGTCCACTTCATTATGAATAACGAACAAATATGAAAGAAATTCGTATGTGATACTTTATAGGGAAACTTTCACATATAGCCAGTTAAAAATAATTAATTACTCTCCATAGCTATAGTTTGATAATTACAATTTGTAGCTACATGTTATTTGGAGGAGAGAGGCGAGCGAGACTAGGAGAGAGAGGAGAGAGGCGAGAGAGAGTGGGAAAAGAATGGGAGAAAGGTGAATTGTATATATATATATTGGTTAGATAATTCTATATTATACATATGTAATTGTATATATGGAAAGAGAGATTGGGAGAGGGAGGAAAGAGGCGAGCGAGACTTGGAGAGGGAGGAGAGAGGCGAGCGAGACTAGGAGAGAGAGGAGAGAAGCGAGCGAGAGAGGGCAGAGAGTGGGAGAGAGGTGAATTGTATATGTATATAATTGTATATAATTATATATTATACCTATACATTTGTATAAATGACAAGCGAGATTGGGAGAGGGAGGAGAGAGGCGAGCGAGATTGATAGAGGGAGGAGAGAGGCGAGCGAGAGGGCAGAGACTGGGAGAGAGGTGAATTGTATATGTATATAGGCTAAAAAATTGTATATTATACATATTTATTTGTATATCATGGCGAATTATACATATACAAACATGACTAATTATACAAACTCGAAGTCAGCCCACGTAAATGTATAATGCTAGTCGCGAGTGATAATTATAGCAAATTATAGCTATGATGAGTAACTAAATAGTATAAGTTTGCTTATCCGCTTAATTTTCCCTACTTTATACATATTTAGAAAGAGACTTGACGGATATATACCATGTTTTTACCATTCACATGTTATTTATGTACTATTAATGGTAATAGATATTGTATAAACACAAGTTGTATGCCCAGTATACATAGTGTTGTTTTGTTTATATATATTTAACTTTTTGAAGGACAAATTTTATAACTAAATACAGGGGAATAAATATTTATTGCACCTAAATAATCATAAAAACTCGCAACATCTTATATATTAGTCACAAGGAGTTGGAACTAGTTAATTTAACACTTCGAGCATATTCCAGTTGTACTGGAATAATAATTTAACCAAATCATCATTAACCTAATTCAGACATAAAGTTTTGCCTATTTTCAACATGTGTTCTCCAAGAAATAAACTATTATTTGTTAGGGAATATGTATAAATGTAAAAAACAGAAAACACCATAAAGTCAAAGTAATTAATAATAATTTATACTCATCCATCCTACGTGAGATCGATGCTTAAACTTTGTCAATCTGCATCCTCCAAGAATAAATGCTTAACCTCTTCCTGATTAATGAAGAAAATATTAGAAGTAATTAAGTATTTATAGCCATACATTAAGAAAATCTTACACTTTATCACTATAACAAAAATAACTTTTAGCGGCATTAAATATTGTTAAAAGAGAGTGCTAAAGCCTTTACCGGCATCAGTTAAGTGCCATTAGAACCAATGTCGCTAAAGGCTTTAGGGACATATACAAAGAGTGACAGTTGCCGCTAAAAAATACATATTTAACGGCAATTAAGAATTAATTGCCTCTAAAGATCATTTTTATAGTAGTGTATAAATTGTAACTCTATGACATATATATTTATTTTTATTAAAAAAAAATGAGTACGAGTATTTTCTTTGAAAATCTTTATTAAGGCATTTGATTAAAATATGACGATGTACATATAAATTAAACTAAAACATACCTCGATCACATTACATGGGGTGTCCAATCCAAAGCTCTTGTAAGGTACTCCATTTCTATCTACTAAAAACTTGTGGAATTCAGTAGTGATAGCTTCTCCCATACCAAATTTTGACCTTAGATGTACAAATAGTGGATGTGCCCTTTTACCATTAATTCTAACCTGTCATTATTATTCATATATGATTAATTTAAAAAAAAAATCAAAAGGAAAAAATATAAAATAATAATATCTTACGCCTTAAAACAATAATAAATTATCTCATTTTAAATTCTTTTTTCAAGTTAACTTCACGTATTAAGAAATTAGACACATCATCAATATATAAAGAGAGAAGTTTGATTTGATTTCTTCTTATTTGTGTCAATGATTTGTACCGATTTGGTGATTCTGAGTTTTGTTAGGAACATTATAAAGAGCTTCAATATTATTTTTTTATGGTGTTTGGATAGGGCCGTAAGTCGTAACTAAGGGGAGCTTTTCTGGTGCATCTGAACCTATGCTCTCCTCCTCTCCTCCTCTTAGGATCGTGTTATATTTTTTAAAATACTTAAATATAAATGTGTGAAATCACACTTGAAGTATCTTATAATTCGATGTTTGGGTACACCTCTAAGCGAGGTTAGAAATTTAAATCTATCCTTCTTTTTTTCTTTCTAAAATTGAATAAAACCTCCCCAAGTGGTTATTGATAGCACTTTTGGTGTTTCAATTAGTATTTTTCTTTTTTTTTTCTCTTTAATCTTTGGGATAAGAGTCTGAAAAATATCCCAAATTTGGTCGAATTTGTTGTTGTTATACTAAACTTTCATGAGGACCTATTACTTCCCTAAACTATTTAATAGTGTATATTTTACCCCCTGAAATATTTAATAGTGTATTCTAAAGGTATATATGTGTCCACGTAGACACATTACTATTTATAATTTTGCATTATTTTTTATGTCCACGTGGACAAATATATATGTTTAAAGTACGGTATTAAATAGTTTAGGGAGGTAATAGGTCCTCATGAAAGTTTAGTATCGCAATACCAAATTCGACCAAAGTTGGGATAATTTTTAGCCCCTTATCCCTTAATCTTTCAAAGTTTTCGAGTTTCTCATATTGGAAAGTCCTATTTTTTTTTGTTATAGTAAATATAATTGAAACATTTATGTAAAGGAAAAATTATTTGGAATGATACGTTTTAATAAATAATTACTGATTTTAGCGATATTTTTAATTTATTATCATTTATAGTAATACTGTGTTAAATATGCAACATGTATTAAAAGTGAATTATGTATGTAATAAATATGTATTATAACTGTTTTTAAAGATATATTATGCTTGTTTTGTAAGAAATTGACACATTGTATTATAAGTGTATTAAAATGTGTAATAAATGTATTAATCACCAATAAAACTTGTATTATATGTGAATAATAAATTGTTATTTGTAGTATGTAGTAAAATTTTATTACAAGTGTATTAAAAGTGATCAAGTGAAAACAAATATTATTGTTATAAATAATAAATATTTTCTTAATATAGTATATTTATGTAAGTTTCCCTTTATGTAAATTGAACACATGAAATACAATCAATGGATTCAACTCATTTCAATACCTATGACACGGTATTTTTTTGTAATAATGCATTCATTATCGAAATTCTGAATACATCTTTGTGTTTGTATATGATTTGAGACAGATTTAAGTTGAATTTCAAATAGAAAATTACTTCATCTATATATCCCACTGATTCCCATGTATATATCCCCTTGTATATCATGTATATGACACCACATATACGTCGTTTTGTATATCTGTGTATCTCATTGAATAATTATGTGTGATATACACTAATATAGTATAAAATGTGATATACACATGTAGTAGAGATGTTTCTATGTTATGTTTTTATATATTTGAAACAAATCAAGATCACTTTTAATTTTACTCAAGTAACCTTGTTCAACTGTTTCTATAGTCAATTTATTTTCAATTATTTTGCTATTATATATGTTGTCCGAATTGTATTAGTTGACATTAGAGATAGTTCAAAATATATTTTGGTATTAGAGCATTTCCAGGTCATATTACATATCTTTCTCTATCATTAATTAAAACTTCAGGATTCCAATAAAAAAATTAAAACTTCAGGGTTCAAATAAAAAACACGTTTCCTTGATATGAATCGATAAAATTAAAAAGCCAACCTTATCAAATACTCGAAACCTAGCAGCTTTAATCTGTAGCTGCCCCCCTGATGGTGCCTTTTGTGCATCTTTAGATCCTGCCTTGTCTGTTTCTTTTTTATTATAAAGAAATGCAGCTATCTCAAATCCTACGTTTAGAATTAAAGTAAATTATGTTTAACAAAGAGGTAAAACATATAAAATATTGTTAATAAAATGTATAGAAATATGAACAAAGTGTAATTTAATTAATGTACTTAATTACCTTGAGATTTATAGTTGTCATATAAATAATGAAGTAATTCATACTGCGACTCTGTCCATACAGAACTGGAAAAAAAAAACATATCCAAAATTTCAATTGTTTATAAAAGAAATATTAAATAAATATATACTTTAAGAAAAATATGATTTAAAGCATAACTGAGAAAATTAAAGTGAAAACAAGACAAGAGAGGATACCCTTGCTCAGGAATATTGACAATCAGAACAACTTTTTCTCTAAAGCAACTGAGTGAGAGACCTCTTCTCTTTTCCTATATATAAAAGAGATGAAGAATAATATTTAGTTATATTAACGATATTGGATCTGAATGATAATTAACTGAAGCGGGTAAGAGATTTAACACACTTTATTAATGTGTATATATATTATCGCTAAACGTTATTTTTATTGCAGTGACGTTCAAATATTATAAACACAAAAAAGTAACAAGAAAACCATACCTTAGCTTGAAAATCATAGATGACATGTTCACCAAGTGGAGAGGTTTGAGCAGTGATAGTATTGGAAGAAGAAGATTTTGATACAAATGTTGAGAGATTTGGTGAAGGAAAAGTGAAATCACCTTGTATAAATGACGATTTGGAGCTGGATTTAAGAGAAATGTTGTTTAAAAAATAAATACAATGAGCCTTAGAGGGTGAAGAAGAGTATTTGTTGGAGTTTATTATTAATTTGGAATGTGATAGACCACTCAAAGGTGATGAAAGAACCATAGAGCTCATCATTATTGATGTTCCTTTTTTGTTTTTGCTCTTTGAGTTTGGACAAAGACAATGATTTTTTTTATCTATATATATAGAATGATGATCACGTAATGTACAAGTAATTCCTTTAATTACGATCCTCAAAACTTATAAATTCGACGTAATTCAATAATTCTGATTTATATTTTCTATATAAATCTAACTAAACTCGTTATCAATAACAAATTAGAAATTAAAAGGGAGTACTATTTCTTTATACCATTTCAATGTAATAAGCAAAGAATTTTTTATGATTTTTATTGAAGATTGTGTTTGGGAAGAATATTTTTTTTTAACTTTAATTCCTCTTTAAATGACAATACGTACTAGTAGTATAACTTCAGACATAGAAAGAACCAAATATTCTTTTTATTCTTGCGTCCACCGACGGGAATCGTCTTTTTCATTTTTCCTCTTTTTCTTGCTAAATGATTACTATTAATTACTAACAATACATTATAATTAAAACACTTCCAAACACAACAATACAGACAAAGAGCACACAAATGAGATGCAGGATGATGAGAAAAGGCAAGAAAGAATATAGGATTGATGATTATAAAATTAAGGGATGATAAAATTACTCAACAACGTAACAAACACTAAAATGAACGTAGTGATTTTTCTCAACTCAACAATGAACAACAGAGGAAATAAACTCAATAAACTTTGATTCATTTGTAAATGAGCAATTACACTATGATAGACAAGAATAATAACAGTAACGTTAAAGGAGAAGGAGACGAGGGGACTATGCAGATGAGAAGCATAGTCTTGCTTAAGCATAATCATAACTCGCATAAATCTATTTTGCTCTCTCAAATCTCTATTTATCAACTCAAATTTCATACATAGCCACTTAATCCAGTGTCGGGCTGCTTTGCCAACGCTGATCTAGACCCATTCATAACATTTTTTCAAGCTAGCCGATCAATGACACAAACGTTGTGACAATAATAAACCTTCTTCATTTATAAAAATTTTCACAAAAACCTTTCGATCAAGTACTAAAATAAATGTCTAAGCATCGCAATACTAATTAAACTAATTAACCATCATTATTTTACGGGTCAATTTTTATGAATAAAATTCTTTGTATATACTATGTCGTTGTATCACTATAATTGCTGGTCAATAGTTTTATGTATACAAACAAATTAAATATAATACTAGTATATATTACACATATTAATCCACTCTATTCAATATTATCTTATAAATCTTATCAAATCATTACTTAATGTATTATCTTACCTAGAATAAAAAATAAAATAATTAATATATACATAATTCTAATCAACTATTAAACAATTTCTTAAGCTTTAAATATGATAGATAAAATAAATAAACATTTAAGTCTAATTCACTCATAATCTATAAATGATCAAGCAACTCATACCATTTTACCTATGAAACCGAACTCATTATATATATATATATATAATTAATTGAGCAGGTTCAATCTCTAATAAATAATTTTTAGTCCAAACACTACTTTTTTTTCTCCATGTGTTTTTTCTTCATCTACTCAACGGATTATGTTTATGACTTTAGGTTTAGAAATTAAAAAAGAATCTATATGGCCTAACCTATAGCACCACAGTTCCACAACCTTTGAAAAAAAAGGTGTTACTATCCTAAGAAATGATCAAAATGGGAAAAGGCTCAGAAATGCCCTTAACGTATGAGAAATTGTTCAAAAATGCCCTCCTTCCATCTTTTGGTTTAAAAATGCCCTTAACGTTATTTTTAGGTTAAAAAATGCCCTTTAGTTAACAGAAATATGACATGAAATTTAACAAAACAAATGGTCAATTTTCATTGGTCCACATCAAATAAAAAGCCCTACCCAAACCCAAACCTGTTTCACTGGCGAAAAATATTAAAGCTAGAAATCTTGCAGCATGCCTTTTTGCTTAAACTATCAGTTTTCACAAAATCCAACTTTGCTCGTGGAAGTGTTTGAAGCCATTCGTCACTACTAACTTTGAAGAATAAGAGTCCAAACATTGTTTAATAGATTTTCTTTAACGAAAATAGCAGTTGATATACCATTATGCCCATCAAAAATCTATTCAAGAGAAGTCAAAATTTAGCAAATTCATACAAGAAAAATGATGTTAGTAGCTGTATCACTGGCAATTAACAAATTTACTAAAGCATCTGTGATAAAATTACTACGAAACTTGAAAAAGAGGTCAATGAAATCCTCTAATTATCAGGCTTAATCAAGAAATAGTCTTCCCCTCTCTTTGCCAAAGCACCGAAATCGTTTTTGCTTCATCCTCTTAATTTCCGATACTATGCAAATTCTAATTCCCCAATTTCGAAAAAGAAAATCCCTCAAGGAACGGGTTAAAGATGCAAAGACTAATCAAACACGGATTTGGATATAGCTAATTGGGTGAGTCTTTTTATTTGAAAAAAATTGATGTGGACCAATGAAAATTGACCATTTGTTTGTTAAATTCCATGTCATATTTCTGTTAACTTAAGGGTATTTTTGAACCTAAACAAAACGTTAAGGGCATTTTTAAATCAATAGATGAAAGGAGGGCATTTTTGAACCATTTTTAATACGTTAAGGGCATTTTTAAGCCTTTTCCCGATCAAAATTGAAAAACTTAGGCCAAATTTATTTAAGGGCAACTTTCACATATAGCAAATAAAAAATTCATATTTGTATGCTATAGCAAAGTTTGCATAATTGCGCTCCATAGCAAACATAGAAACTGTATAATTCGCTATACATATACAGTTGAAGCGAATTGTATAAAACGAAGTGTATAAAACGAGAAAGAGAAAGACACTCGGGCAGAGACTTGTATAAAAACGAAGTGTATAAAACGAATTGTATGATTATAAGTGTATATAACGATTATATAATATTTGAATTTGTATAAAATGAGAAAGAGAGAAAGACAAAAGAGACTTGACAGGGAATATACAATTGAATCGAATTGTATAAAACGAGAAAGAGAGAAATTAGATACAATTTGAAATTTGTATAAAATGAGAAAGAGAGAAAGGCAAAAGAAATTGGGCAGGAGAGTATTTGTATTGTATAATTATAAGTGTATAGGACAAAAATATATGTACTTGCATGTGTATATACGATTTTCTCATGCTTTATACAAACAGAAACGTAATTTATACATTTTGCTTCTTTTTGTATAAGTGAGAAAGGCGAGGGTGGCGAGCGAGATTTAGGAGAGTGGCGAGCGAGATCTGGAAGAGGGGAGAGAGGGGAACAAAAATATATGTATTTATACAATTTCCTCTGCTTTATACAATTAGAAACAATTTTTATACACTTGTGTTTGTATAAAAAGTGAGGAAGCGAGCGAGAGATTGGAGGAGAGTGGCGAGCGAGATATTTGGGAGAGAGGCGCCTGGCAATTTTTTGCAAACGTTTGCTATGGAGCACAATTAAATCAAACCCTAGCTACTCCATTTATTTTAGGTTATTAGTTTGCTATTATATACAATTATCTCTTTATTTAAATATTATAAGTTTGATCCGATTGCAAGGAAATGATTTGTGTAATATTATGAGTATGCTTTTTTCAAAGCTCTTTGTGGATGAGAATGGATTCATATTTTATTTTATAGCTTAACATAAGGTTCCAAAAAGGATTTAAAAAGAATAAACTTCTTTTCAAGAACTTATCTATAAGCAAAATTCAGATTTAAAAATTAATTAATAATAAAGAAATTCACACATTTTAGTTGTAAAATGAACCCAATGATCATAACTTCTTCTAGTAAATTTGAAGGATAGTTTGATAGGCTAAATAAAATTTGAAAATAAATCTATCTCATATTTAATTTAAAATGATATAAAATAATTTTATCAAATATTTTTATTTTCAAAAGATATTTTGGTCTTCGCTCTACTGCCAGATAACACTATAGAAGATGCCTTTTGTTTTGTCGTCATTTTTTTGCTGTCAATAAACATCATTCATGTTTGAAAAAAAAAAAAACATTATCAATTCGTTAGAATCCAAACAAATGTAATTTAGGGTAATATCTAAGTAAGTGCATGCAACAACAATTTGACGGCCTAGATCATGCCACGCATTGGGATGCACAGTAACACCCGTGATCTTCCCCACAGAAGAATACAATAATAGTCGGTCTTTCACTGGTCTTTTCTCCTACACAAAAAAACGCCTCCTTTTTCCCTTCTTCTCTATCACAACTCTCTGTTTCCATTAATATCTGACCCCAATTTTTTTTTAAAAAAATTCTGTTAGGAATTTTAGATCAACCCATTAATTTAAATTCTTACAGTGATATTTGTATTTTTTTTTTTTTCAGTTGAAGTTTGATTGTTTCTGCACAGATCAAAGAAAGTTTTGTTTTTTAATCCTTTTTTTGTTTTGGGTGTTTACCAAAATTTGATTTTGACGCTTAATCAAGATTCAAGATTAGTATGTACTCAAGCAACGATTTGTATACAAATCCAAAGCCCTGCAAGCATCTTGCAGAGTACAAGGTGAAAAATGGTGTATGTGGGTATAATTTGATTCAAGATTGTTTTAGGATAACTTCATATGGTAGGACAACATTGGAGATGTCGAAATCGGAGATACCTAGATGTAGTGTTTGTAGTGGGTCTCAGGGCAGATTTTATATGTGTTTGATCTGTTCATCAGTGTTTTGTTGTTTGTCACCTGAATCAAACCATGCCCTTTTGCATAGCCAGTCTCAAGATGGACATGAGATTTTAGTAGATATGGAAAGGGCTGAGCTTTATTGCTCTGTGTGTTGTGATCAGGTGTATGATCCTGATTTTGATAAGGCTGTGATGTGTAAACATATCAAGGGGTTTTCAAGAAGTGAAAATGGGGTTGAGGAGAGTGAGATGAGATTGAGTAAGAGGAGAAAGTTGAGTTTTGGGATGGATTTAGATTCAAAGAATATGAAGAGATTGTTTCTTCGCAAGTCGAAATCGTGTTTTCCATTGGGATTAAGAGGTTTGAACAATTTGGGGAATACTTGTTTCATGAATTCTGTGTTGCAAGTGTTTCTTCATGCACCCCCTTTGAGAAATTACTTCCTTAGTGATAGACATAACAGAGAAATTTGCAGAAAGATGTCCTCGGATCGATTGTGCCTGCCTTGTGACATTGATCTTATGTTTTCAGCTGTGTTTTCTGGTGATCGGACCCCTTATAGTCCAGCTCAGTTTCTTTACAGGCATGTGACTGTTAGTAGGCTTTATCTCCTGTGAAATGGATTTCTATCTGTTCTTGCCATTTACATTATTGATACTAGATACTTGATTATAAAAGGATCTGTAAAAATGTAAAAGATAACAATCCCCACAAATTGAAAAACCTTGCTTGTAGTTAAAATCAGAGTTGTCTCATCAAATATAGTATAATTGTGAAACCATATGTTCATACTCTTCATAGAGTTTTTGGATAACCAAGATTTGATGCATTTCCTTTAAAACCGAACAGTATGCAATGCTAAATAAGTGTATTGAGATTTTCTCTAAGCTGCTATCTCCAATAATATATCAATCATTTGTCAGCTTATGAGCTTAATTAGATGCTTATACGTGGAAATAACATTGGTTGGAGACTTGACATGTTGAAGACCCTATGTAGTGTAGTGATTCTTTTTTATTGAATTGTTGTTTATGTTTGCAGTTGGTGGCAGCATTCAGAAAATCATGCTACCTACGAGCAGCAGGATGCTCATGAGTTCTTCATTTCAATGCTGGACAAGATCCATGACAAAGAGGGGAAAGCAAGTTTGGCAATCAAAGGTATATTTTGATGAGAATGGCTCTTATACTACTTGTCTATGTAGGACATCTTCTGGGATCGGTTGGTTAGATAATGGCTCATCTCTTTGTGTCTGAAATACAACACAGTGAGTAGATATAGTACAGATCTGTTTATGTAGATGCTCGATTTCTGATTTCAAAATTTCGGCCTGTACCTTCATTTGGGATCAATTTCATTGATAAGAGAACGGGTGATTCATGTATTAAGACCTTGAGAACTCAAGAGTCTTGTGGCTTCCTCTTCTTTGTTGTCTCTTACAAAGAAACATTTCTTAAACAGATGATAGAGATTGCCAGTGTATTGCTCATAGGGCTTTCTATGGGCTCTTGAGATCTGATGTCACATGTGCATCATGCGGTTTCACTTCAACAACTCATGATCCTTGTATGGACGTTTCTCTTGACTTGAGTGCGTGCAACTCCAGCCGAAAGGATTTTGCTAGCAAGTCCAGTAAGCCAAATGAATCTCTTCTAGGTTGCTTGGACCTCTTCACAAGACCAGAAAAATTGGGATCCGATCAGAAACTGTACTGTGAAAATTGTCACGAAAAGCAAGATGCTTTGAAACAAATGTCCATCAGAAAGCTCCCTCTTGTGCTCTGCTTTCATATTAAGCGATTTGAACATTCTCCCACCAGAAAAATGTCCAGAAAGATCAATCGCCACGTGCAATTTCCTTTCTCTTTGGATATGAAACCATATTTATCATCTTCAATTGTAAGGAAAAGATACGGGAACAGAATCTTTTCGTTTGACGGTGATGAATCAGATGTTTCTACAGAATTTGAAATTTTTGCAGTGGTCACACATTCAGGAATGTTAGATTCTGGTCACTATGTGACGTATTTGCATTTGATAAACCAATGGTACAAATGTGACGATGAATGGATAACTGAAGTGAACGAAGAAGTTGTTTGGGCCACACAGTGCTATCTGATATACTATGTACAGAAGATGTTCTACCACAAGAGTTGTGAAGATGTTAGCTGCCAGCCAATGTCGTTGCGAGC
Source organism: Solanum sitiens (assembly GCA_016801875.1). Classification (NCBI taxonomy): domain Eukaryota; kingdom Viridiplantae; phylum Streptophyta; class Magnoliopsida; order Solanales; family Solanaceae; genus Solanum; species Solanum sitiens. The sequence continues at coordinate 1,040,749 of JABWTJ010000361.1, read as the reverse complement.
AGACACATTTGTTCCGATAACTGGTTGCTGCTAGAAGTTCAACGGTTGTGTGCCTGACTTGGATAGGTCTTCTGCATTATTCTGTCCAGCCAGGTTATATTATTCGGGTGCCGTGAAGTAATATGGTAAGTCTTGGGGACTCTCCACCACCACCTGCCAAGGCATTCCTGTTAAGAGGGATGATACTGAGAAATTATATGATGATAATATGACTCAAAATTTGGATTTCGAGATAGAGAGTTGTTAACTTGTGAAAGTTCTTGTAAAGATGGAACCAACAGTAGTTTTCCTTTTTAGGCGTTTATAAGGAACCTTATGAATGTACAGTAACTTAACAATGTCAAAGGGCATCTTTTGTTTGGTCCCTTTCTCGTCTCTTCAAGATTCTGATAATGTTCATTATTGACGTCTTAAAAGTGATCTCATTTCCTCTTTGTTTGAGATTTGTGTTATATTTTATAACATGATTTTTGGTAAATGTCAAAGAGTTATTATGGTAGGGAAAGTTATCAATCTTTTTTTCTTAGAGATGTCATATGAAGAAATGTAATATCAATATGAAGTAATTATGGTCTGCGTGATAATTGGATTAGAATATTAGAAGCATGAAATGTATTTACGCCATCACCGTTTTAATCAGTGAGCTAAATTTGGTTAAAAGAATTTACAGAGTTGTGTGTTTTGGCGAAAGGAAGAGGACGTCAAAACATGTTTAATTCAATAAATAGTTATATCCATAGAGTAAATATGGAACGTGAACTCCATTTAAATCAACGGCTAAAAATTAACGTGAAGTCCATTTAAATTAGCGGCTAAAAATTAATTTAGTGGCATATGTTTTCAGAATGTGTGGACATGACTTTTTTTTTCTTTTTTTTTTTTAATCTGGAAGAATTTTGACATATTGTTATCTCCCAATTGTAAAGAATGATACAACCTTCCTCTGTGACTCAAGAATCCGTTAAATCCCTTTAATTTTGTATTCAAGTTTGGCTATTTCGCGTTTGACATTAAAGTATATCATATATGTTGAGAACTAACGTAGAATTACTTCTGAATGAGAAAATACGTTTTGTTTTTTAACTAAAGAGTTATTTTATGGATGCTTACTCGTATTTTTAGAATTTTCTATAAAACTTATTATTATTATTATTTTTTTAGAATAAAAATATCATTCGCTTCTATTTTTTCTCAAAAGAAAATATGTAACACGTCAAAGATTATCTTTTCTCTCAACTGAAATGTTATGAAAAAAAATAATTTTAATATGCAAATGATGAAAATTAACTCTAAAAATAAAAATATAGATAATAGAAAATAGTACAATTTCATTTTTGAAAATTCTAATAGAAATAAAATCTCAAAAGAAGGTAAATCACCTGCTTATAAGAAAAATAGTGAAGGGTTGATTTGAAGTTCGCATAGGACAAATTCCATATATTATTCCATCTATTTCTTTCAACAGTTACGTTTTAATTCAAACAGGGTTTTTAGTGCTCCTAACGTAACGGCTTTCTTCTTCTTCTTCTTCTTCTTCTTCTTCTTGTTTTCTTGAAAAATTGTTGATAAGTATTTAATTTTTCGATCTTTTTACATTTGAAGGAGGAAGTGAGGTGTTCGTTAGTTTTGAGTGTGGTGGCGAAGAGACGAGCAAATTGCTGCGAATTCATCAATTGAGAAGCACGAAAATTGAATGCTGGAACGCCAAGAAACGACGAGAATTTTCTAATATATCGAATCATCAATTGTCTCTGCTCGTACACTCGATATTTCATTCTTCCAAACTTGTGAGTGTTTCTCTGTTTATTATTTGTATTTTTTACCTCTAGGAAAATAATTGGAGTATTGGGTTTTATCATTTTATTGTTGTGAATTTTCTTGATTACTGGTTTGATGATTCATTTTCTGTATGTTGGTTATGGGTTTCTTGTATACATTTGTTATGGGTTTCTTGTATACATTTGTGTATGAAAGAAAATTTAGGTGGGTAGGATTAAATAAGTGAATTGAAGATACTGGGTAAAAATTGAAGTTGTGAAAATCAAGTGAATTGTGATTTGAGGGTTTTTGATATGAGGGGATTTACGGGATTCTTTTTGGTTGAGATTGTGATACTTGGAAGTTGAATTCTCTCTGTTTGGTCGATTAAGAAGTAATAACATTCTTATGAGTCGGCATAAATTGAGAAGCACACAAATTGAACAATGTGATCAGTTCTTGATCTTTTTAATTTGTTTGGGAAGGGAGGTGGATGCAGAAAATCCCCCAATTTTATAGGATAACCTGTTGGGTTATGGGCCTTTTTCCTTCCTATGTGGATAAATAAAAGCCCAATTTGGACCAACCCATTTTTGCCCATAGGCCCATTCTTATGAAGCAAATATAAGCCTATTCAGGTCTTATTTTCAAAAAAAAAAAAAGAGAGTTTTTTTCAGCAGCCAAAAAGAGAGAAAGAGAGCAGTTTTCGCAGTCAAAATTCAGCCCTAACAGCCAACTTCAAATTGCGATTCCCGCTTCGTTTCTTGTCCGATTGAGCTGATTTTTGGACAGCATATTATCTTCATCTCAATCTTTGATTAGGAACTGACAGAGTTGGATTTGGTGGCTGCAGCTTCAGTTTTGCTGTCGTGAACAGTAGCTGCGAAATTGGTGATTTTGCTCCTTTAATTCTCTAGATTTGGTGCAATCTTATTTTGTTGTTGCTCGTTGTTTGGCATTTGTTTTGTGGCCAATTTTGGAGAACAATATTGTAACTCTTGGTGATTATAGTGGAGCTTTTGGTCCTGTGGTTTTTTACTCTTCACATCGAAGGGTTTTCCACGTAAATCTTGGTGTTTGTGTGATTGGTTTATTATTGCCTTGTTATATTTGTTTGGTTGAATTACTTGCTGCCTTACTATCATATTGCTTGTGGTTGTTTGTCTTCTCTTGGTTCAAATCGAAAAGGGAAAGTATAGACTTGGGTATTCTTCCGCTGTTATCCTGTCAGACATTCTTTGTTAGTGCCTTGTATTTCCCAACAAAGTGGTATCAGAGCATTGGTTATTGTTGATTGTCGTTTTTTGAATGATGGAGGCAAATATGAGCAAAATGGTGTGTTTAAATGGTAGTAACTATCATATTTGGAAAGGCAAGATGAAAGATCTTCTATTTGTCAAGAAGATGCATTTACCTGTGTTTGCTTCTAATAAGCCTCAGTCTTTGAATGATGAAGAATGGGAATTTGAGCATCTGCAGGTTTGTGGCTATATTAGACAATGGGTTGAAGATAATGTTAGAAATCATATTGTGAATGAGACACATGCCAAAAGTTTGTGGGACAAGCTCGAGACACTTTATGCTTCGAAGACTGGCAACAACAAGTTGTTCCTATTGAAACAATTAATGAATATCAGGTATAAAGAGGGCACTCCTATTTCTGATCATATTAATGATTTTCAGGGTGTTCTTGACCAGCTGTCCGGAATGGGTGTAAAGTTTGATGATGAGATACAGGGACTTTGGCTTCTTAATACTCTGCCAGACTCTTGGGAAACTCTTTGAGTTTCTTTGACTAATTCTGCTCCCAGTGGTGTTGTAACCATGGAATATACTAAGAGTGGTGTCTTGAATGAAGAAATGAGAAGAAGATCTCAAGCCTCATCTTCTTCAACTTCACACTCCGATGTTTTGGTTACTGAAGATAGGGGGAGAAACAAGTCCAGAGGTCAGAATGATAAAGGTAAAAGTAGAAGCAAGTCAAAGTCTAAATACAAGAATATTACATGTGACTATTGCCACAAGAATGGGCATATCATGAAATATTGTTACAAGCACAAGAGAGATATGAGACAACAAAAGAGAGAAGGCAATAATGAAAATCGTGTTGCTGTTGTTGCTAATGATGATCTTCTTGTTTCTTGTGATGCAAATGCCATTAATCTTGTTCGTGATGAGTCTAGCTGGTTTGTGGATTCTGGTGCTACTTCTCATGTCACGCCAAAGAAGGAATTATTTTCTTCTTATACCCCAGGTAATTTTGGAACGTTGAAAATGGGCAATAATCATGAAGTTGAAGTTATTGGCATTGGGACAGTTTGTTTGGAAAGTAACAATGGTTCCAAACTAGTTCTCAATAATGTCAAGCATGCTCCAGATGTTCGTTTGAATTTGATTTCTGTGGGATATCTTGATGATGAGGGTTATGTTAATACACTTGGTGTTGGCCAGTGGAAGCTTACTAGAGGTTTGATGGTTGTGGCCCGTGGTGACAAGTTGTCTAACTTGTATGTATTTCAGGGCTCCATGTCCAGAGACTCAGTAAATTTGGTGGAGAATGATACTTCATTAGAGTTATGGCATAGAAGGCTGAGTCATATGAGCGAGAAGGGGATTGATAGTTTGGCTAAGAAAAATTTGCTTTCTGGAGTGAAACAAGCAAAGTTGAAGAAATGTGTTCATTGCTTAGCCGGTAAACAGAAAAGAGTTTCTTTTCAGAGTCATCCGCCTTCAAGAAAGCTTGATTTGCTGGAGTTGGTACATTCTGATTTGTGTGGTCCTTTTAAGGTAAGATCTCATGGTGGTGCACTTTACTTTGTGACTTTTATTGATGATCATTCTCGCAAACTCTGGGTATTTCCTTTGAAGTCCAAGGATCAAGTACTTGATGTGTTCAAGAGTTTTCAGGCCTTGGTTGAAAGACAAACAGGGAAGACATTGAAATGCATCCGCTCAGATAATGGTGGTGAGTATATTGGTCCTTTTGATAGATATTGCAGAGAGCAGGGTATTAGGCATCAGAAAACTCCTCCAAAGACTCCTCAGTTAAATGGTTTAGCAGAGAGGATGAACAGAACTCTAGTTGAGAGGGTTAGATGTATGCTTTCAGATGCTAAGCTGTCAGATTTCTTTTGGGCAGAAGCTCTTAATACTGCTGCTTATGTTATCAATTTATCTCCTGCTGTTGCTTTAGATGGTGATGTCCCTGACAGAGTTTGGACTGGTAAGAATATTTCTTATGATCATCTTAGAGTCTTTGGGTGTAAAGCCTTTGTACATGTTCCTAAGGATGAAAGGTCAAAGTTGGATGTTAAAACTAGGCAGTGTATCTTCATTGGTTATGGTCAAGATGAATTTGGCTATCGTTTCTATGATCCTGTTGAGAAGAAACTTGTTAGAAGCCGTGATGTTGTGTTCTTTGAAGACCAAACAATTGAAGATTTTGACAAAGCTGACAAGGCTGATTTTCAGAGTAGTGAGAGCTTAGTTGATATTGATCCAGTTCCTTTGACTATTGCACCGGAAGAAAATCTTCATAATGATGAAAATCAAGTTGATAATGAAGATGGTGATCATGTTCAGAATGACCGGCATGATGTTGTTGATGCTCCAGTGCAAGATGATGTGGTTGTCTAACAACCAATTATAGATGCTCCAGAGAGTTCTCTCAGACGATCTAGTAGAGAGAGAATTCCTTCATCTCGTTATTCTCCCAATGAGTATGTACTCTTGACTGACGGGGGAGAACCTGAGAGTCTTGATGAGGCCATGGAAAGTGAAGAAAAAGAAAGGTGGTTTGATGCTATGGAAGATGAGATTAAATCCTTGCATGATAATCATACCTTTGATTTGGTTAAGTTACCTAAAGACAGAAAAGCTTTGAAAAACAGGTGGGTTTTTCGGGTGAAACATGAAGATGGTAATCCAGTTCCACGGTACAAAGCTAGATTAGTTGTCAAGGGATTTAATCAGAAAAGGGGAGTTGATTTTGATGAGATATTCTCTCCAGTTGTGAAGATGTCATCCATTCGTGTGGTTCTAGGCTTGGCTGCAAGTCTAGATTTAGAGGTTGAGCAAATGGATGTTAAAACTGCTTTCCTCCATGGTGACTTAGATGAAGAAATTTATATGGAGCAACCTGAAGGTTTTGAAGTCAAGGGTAAAGAGAATTATGTTTGCAAATTGAAGAAGAGCTTGTATGGTTTGAAACAAGCTCCCAGGCAGTGGTACAGGAAGTTTGGTTCTTTTATGAGTCAGCAGGGCTTCAAGAAGACTTCTTCAGACCATTGTGTTTTAGTGCAAAAGTTCTCTGATGGTGACTTTATTATTGTGTTGCTTTATGTTGATGACATGCTTGTTGTTGGTCATAATACTTGCAGGATTCAGAAGTTGAAGCAAGAGTTGAGTAAGTCTTTTGCTATGAAAGACTTAGGACCAGCAAGGCAGATTCTTGGCATGCAGATTGTCCGTGATAGAAAGGCCAAGAAATTGGTATTATCACAAGAGAAGTACATTCAGAAAGTACTTCGCAGATTCAGCATGGACAAAGCTAAGGTTGTCAGTACACCTTTAGCTATGCACTTCAAATTGAGCACGAAACAGTGTCCTTCTAGTGATGATGAGAAGGAAGATATGAAGAAAGTTCCTTATGCTTCAGCTGTTGGTAGTTTGATGTATGCGATGGTTTGTACAAGACCGGATATTGCTCACGCTGTTGGAGTTGTTAGCCGTTTTCTTTCTAATCCGGGAAGAGAACATTGGAATGCTGTGAAGTGGGTTATGAGATATCTCTGTGGCACTTCTAGTCTGAGTTTGTGTTTTGGTACAGGGAAGCCTATTCTTTGTGGTTATACTGATTCAGACATGGCTGGTGATGTTGATACTCGCAAGTCTACTTCAGGGTACTTGGTTACTTTTGCAGGGGGAGCTGTGTCTTGGCAATCTAGGTTGCAAAAATGTGTTGCTCTATCTACTACAGAAGCTGAGCTTATTGCTGTCGTTGAAGCTTGTAAAGAATTGCTTTGGATGAAGAGATTCTTGGGGGAACTTGGTTGTGCTCAAGAGAGGTATGTGCTTTATTGTGACAGTCAAAGTGCTATACATCTTGGCAAGAATTCTACGTTCCATGGTCGGTCTAAACACATTGATGTGAGATACCATTGGATTCGAGATGTGTTGGATTCTAAGTTGCTTGAGCTTGAAAAGATTCATACAAATGACAATGGTTCCGATATGATGACTAAAGCTTTGCCAAGAGGGAAGTTTGAAGATTGTTGCATGGTCGCCGGGATGGCGGTCTCCTCCACATAGTCGTGAGGGGGAGAATTGTTGGGTTATGGGCCTTTTTCCCTTCCTATGTGGATAAATAAAAGCCCAATTTGGACCAACCCATTTTTGCCCATAGGCCCATTCTTATGAGGCAAATATAAGCCTATTCAGGTCTTATTTTCAAAAAAAAAAAAGAGAGTTTTTTTCAGCAGCCAAAAAGAGAGAAAGAGAGCAGTTTTCGCAGTCAAAATTCAGCCCTAACAGCCAACTTCAAATTGCGATTCCCGCTTCGTTTCTTGTCCGATTGAGCTGATTTTTGGACAGCATATTATCTTCATCTCAATCTTTGATTAGGAACTGACAGAGTTGGATTTGGTGGCTGCATCTTCAGTTTTGCTGTCGTGAACAGTAGCTGCGAAATTGGTGATTTTGCTCCTTTAATTCTCTAGATTTGGTGCAATCTTATTTTGTTGTTGCTCGTTGTTTGGCATTTGTTTTGTGGCCAATTTTGGAGAACAATATTGTAACTCTTGGTGATTATAGTGGAGCTTTTGGTCCTGTGGTTTTTTACTCTTCACATCGAAGGGTTTTCCACGTAAATCTTGGTGTTTGTGTGATTGGTTTATTATTGCCTTGTTATATTTGTTTGGTTGAATTACTTGCTGCCTTACTATCATATTGCTTGTGGTTGTTTGTCTTCTCTTGGTTCAAATCGGAAAGGGAAAGTATAGACTTGGGTATTCTTCCGCTGTTATCCTGTCAGGCATTCTTTGTTAGTGCCTTGTATTTCCCAACATAGCCATGCACAAGATTAAATTCTTTAGGTATCTAATAAAAGGTAACACAATTGTTCTTGTAAGGAAGACAATTTTCTTTAGGTAGTGCTCAAATTATGGAACGAATTTCATTTAGTTCTTTTGGGACTTTTAGGTTTGGAGTTGACCTCTTTGTGCCTCGTAATTGTCTTTGTGATGAAAATGTGTTCATTCCATCTAGGTCTGGTTGCAATTAGTAACATAACCACTTGACTAGCTAATGACTAAACCAGCTTCTAGCCGACCAATTAACTTAGCTAAGCTTAGAAATTGTTTTTTACATCACATCAGGGCTTATCACATTGCTCACAGCCTTTATTCCGCTCTCGTTTCTTTCACACCATGCTTAGTAATCCTCAAGATGGTTAGTTGCTCCTTTCTGTGAACGTATCGTCTACTAGTAACACAAACCTGCATCTAGAATATGAATTAAATTGCATTAGATCTTGACTTCAAATGAACTCATTTGGATCTTTTGTTAGATCTACATTTTTCATTTGCTGCTATAGTTAAGATAATCGTTATCATCTCGATTACTCGATACATATTGATGGAACGAGACCCTTGGTTCGTTCCCTTTCATTCCCTTCATTGTAAAAGGTTTGAGAGAAACCTACGTTCATTAGGTACGAAACACAATATTTGATAATTACTCTTCCCAACAAAGTTTTTGCTGCGTCTTCTTTTTGTTAAATATATTCTTCAAATTATTAAGTGCACTTTTCTAACTTTGTTTTTTAGGGCAGGTGGGGGGCCTTGAGGCACGACGGTGCCTCAAGGTCGGGTGGGGAGAGGGACTCGGGGCACGACGGTGCCTCAAGGTCGAGTGGGGAGGGGGTCTCAGGGCACGACGGTGCCTCGAGGTGAGGTATGGTGGGGTGGGAGGCCTCGGGGCATGACGGTGCCTCGAGGTGGGGGGGGGGGAGGGGGCCTAGGGCACAACTGTGCCTCGAGGTCGGGTGGGGGGGGGGGCCTCGAGGCACGACGGTTCCTCGAGGGGGGGGGGCCCTCGGGGCACGACGGTGCCTCAAGGTCGGGGATGGGACTGGGGGCACGACGGTGCCTCGAGGTTCGGGGGTGGGGGCCTCGGGGTACGACGGTGCCTCGGGTAGGGGTGGGGGTGGGACCTTGGGGCACGACGGTGCCTCGAGGTAGGGGGTGGGGTGGGGCGTGCCTCGAGGTCGAGGGGTGGGGTGGGGTGGGGCGTGCCTCGGGGCACGACGGTGCCTCGAGGTCGGGGGGGGGGACCTCGAGGCACGACGATGCCGGTGCCTCGAGGTCTTAGGTGGGCTGGATGGGGTGTCCTCGGGGCACGACGGTGCCTCGAGGTCGTAGGGGAGGGGGGGGCTCGGGGCACGACGGTGCCTCAAGGTCGCGGAGTGGGGTGGGGGCCTGGGGCACGACGGTGCCTCGAGGTTGCGGGCTGGTCGTTATTTCTAATATAATGAATATCAAGCTGTTGTGTCATTTCATTATGAATTTGGGGAACAGAGGTTCATTGCCCGGTACTTCACTTTCACTACCTTGAAATCATATATTATCTGACCTATGGTTCTTTCACTTTCAGAGAACTAATCAAGTAGCAATTTCTATATTCAGTAGGAGTTTATTTGATGCTTCTGTTCTTTCATTAGAAAGAGTGCACTATTCCATTTTATAAGCTTTTCTGTAAATAGATTCGTTTGTTGAATTTGTGATGTCCGTATGAAATCAAAGCCTTTCCTCATATTATCCATCAGAAACTTGTAATTTTTGCAGCATAGTTTGCTTTTATATTATGTGAACCATATATGTCTGTATAATGCAATTCATTCGCACAAATTCTGCTTTAGGATACAGCGAACCCATCTATGCATGTCGGTACCCCTGTGACTAATAGTCGACAAACTATATCAGGTAGGTCATATGGAGAAACCAGGAAATAAGGTTGTTGCATTGGATTGGTACTTTGGTAATCAATGACAGAGCCACATAGACGGTGGTCAGTTGTACATCTTTTGTCGGAGAATTATACCTGTCTGTAAAACTTTATGTATATATAGGTCAAAAATTACTTTTATACGTATTTATTAAAATCTTGTGAAATTCCGGGCCTTGTCATTATTGCTAGATGCTAGTTTGGAGCTGAGACTTGCATATCTGATTAGAATGTCGTTATAAGGTCCTCATAAGAAATGGAATGTATGTTCCTATCTGATCTGTTATAGTGAATTGTAATTGAGTTAGAATGTGTTTCCACTTCCCACAGCTCTTTTATTGGAACAATGTCTTTTTCCCTTTTTAGGTGGTAGGAGTGTCAGAAGTCAAAAGTAATTGTGTTGCAGTATGAGTCCGACTAGTGAAGAACTTAAATGGTAGTCTCATATCTTATCCTTGTTGAATTGTTTACTATTTGACATCATTTGCACATTGATATGTAAGACTTAACTTCTATTTCAAACTATTTCTTTGTGAGTCAGCTTGTAGAGCTAAATTTCAGGATATTGATCAGAGAAGACGTGTAGCTGCTGCAGGAAATCTTTTTGGTATTGATGATTCTGAGGTATGTCCAATGTCCTATGGTAATTGAACTCAATGTCTGTGTCTCGGGGCACGGGGGCTGGGTGCCTCGAGGAGGGGAGTGGGCCTTAAGTCCAGCTCAGTTTCTTTACAGGTCTGTGACTGTTAGTTTATCTCCTATGATTGAACTCGAATCGCTTTATAATATGTCTTTGCCGTTTAAATTATTGATACTCGATCTTGGTTATAACAGGATGTGCAAAAATGTAAAAGATGTTTAATCCCCACAAATTCACAACCTTGCTTTTAGTTAATATTAGAGTTGTCTTATCAATTATAAGTGTAATTGTGAAATCAATATTTGATGCATTTCCTTTATAACGGAGCCATATGCAAGTTTACAAATTCTCTTATAATGGCAAAATAAAAATCTCTGTGTTGTAGTAAGATATCATCATTATATTTGTCAGCTTAGAACAGATGTTTATATGTGGAAATTGTTAACGTTGGTTAGTTGCAGACCTATGTAGTGATTCTTTCTGATTGAATGGTTGTTTATGTTTGCAGTTGGTGGCAACATTTGGAAAATCATGCCTACGTGCAGCAAGATGCTCATGACTTCTTTATTTAAATGCTGGACAGGATCCACGACAAAGAGGGGAAAGCAAGTTTGGCAATCAAAGGTATATTTTGATGAGAATGGTTCTTATACTACTTGTCTCATGTAGGACATGGTCTGGGGTCTGTTGCTTTCTTTGATAATGCATAACGTTCATCTCTTTCTGTTTGAAATGCAATACAATGAGTAGATATAGTACAGATCTTGTCATGTACATGCTCGATTTCCGATTTCAAAATTTCTATTTGGGATCAATTTCATTGATGAGAACTTGAGAGTTTTGTGGCTTCCTCTTCTACATTGTCTCATGATCCTTGTATGGACATTTCTCTCTACTTGAGTGCGTGCAACTCTAGCCGAAATGATTTTGGTAGTAAGTCGAGTAAGCCAAGTGAAATTGGGATGCGATCAGAAAATGCACTGTGGAAATTGTCTGGAATAGCAAGATCATTGAAACAAATGTCCATCAAAAAGCCCCCATTTGTGCTCTTCTTTCGTATAAAACGGTTTGAACGATCTCCCACCAGAAAAATGTCCAAAAAGAGCAATCGCCATGTGCAATTTCTTTTCTCTTTGGATATGAAGTCATATTTACCATCTTCAATTGTAAGGAAAAGATACGGGAACAAAATCTTTTCGTTTGATGTTGATGAATCGGATGTTTATACATAATTTGAAATTATTGCAGTGATCACACATTTAAGAATGTTAGAATATGGTTGCTACGTGACTTATTTGTGTTCGATAAACCAATGTACAAATGTGACGAAGAAGAAAGCGTCATGCGTTCATGTTTAGTCTTCCGTTAATATAAAGTGTGATGAAACATAATAGTTAGAAGGTATATTTATCTCTTTTTCCATTATTTTTTTCTACGAATAGTATGAAAAACAACTTTTACCAATATATTAAAATGAACAAGTAAAATGAAACATATGTTTTTAATATAATAGTCAAGTGAAAAATATTCCAAAAAAAAAAAAGGATTACCTTTAAACTCTATAATCCTTCCCCTCTTTGATTTCCTTCTTCTCTCTTCTAGCTTTCAATAATAAAGAAAATTTGTGCTGAGGCATATTTTGCTTTCACAAATAATATTGATGAGTAAAAATATCAAATGTTGATTGGATATAATTACAAGATATAACATGAAGCGTAAAAGGTTCTATTTTAGGAGTGTAATTTCATAGATGCAATGTGGAAGGTTAGGGTGTACATGTATCTTATTCATTCGCATTTTAAAAAAATAAATGAATATTTTATTTTTTTACTGAATGAGCAATCAAAAAAAGAAGTAATAACAAGCAGAAATAACGATAACAAAATAAATAATAAGGCTAAAGAATAACAATAGCAATCTAAAGATACATAAAAACAAGAATGAATTACTAATTACCTAGAATAAGAAAAATATGTTTACCTTCCTATTAAGTTTTTACCTCAACATCTTCCGATCAAGTTTTTTGTCCTCGATAAAATAAAATTATGTCATATCTTATCATCTAATTCCTTCACCTCTACTTCTTAAGCATATCTTTACTCCTCAAATTTTTTACGTCTAATTTTAAAATAATAATTTACTAGTAATCACAAAAAAGTAATTTTATTGCATCAAAATTATTAAATTACTTAAATATAAATATTATAGGAAGTTGTTAAATAATTACTGTAGTTCTTTTAATTAAAAAAAAATTGTGATTATTGTTACAACATAGCAAAGATGTTACTAGAATCATTTTTATTTAATTTCGTTTTACGGTCAATTATTTTCTATTTCCGTAATCGTTACTGATAATCAAACGGCCTCGCCGTGGAGGAGGTAGCTGCATTCCGGCGAAATGGCGGACGAGGAAGAGAGAGCACTGGAAGAGCAGCTGGAAATTCAATTGGATGAGCAGAAAGACGCTCTCCATTCTCTCACTGAAGCACTATCCTCTGATCCTTCCGATCCCGAACTCCTCGCGGTATGTTCCCACAACCTAGGGTTATCTCCCCCTTTTTTTTGTTCATTTTATAACCTCCTTTTATGAAATTGTGTTGAATCCTTAAACGAAGAAGGATTTAATTAGAGATATGGTTTTTGTGTGTAATGGCACAACAACTATATATTTTTCGGTTTATGCTAGTGTTGTTGAAGGCGAAAAGCTCTAAAAAGTGCTCCATAGTGGAATTAACCTATGGGCTTTAGTTTTAAAAGGTGCAAAACTTATAGTGTTTTGAGCTTAAGGATGAGTTAAATGAACCTTTGATAACACTGTATGCAAGGCAATCATCATTCAATTTAATAGGAAAAATGACTTATCTAATTGTGAAAATCAAACGTTCTGGGCAAACAATGAGGTTTGTACTTTTCTGTGTTCAAGTGAAAGGAGATAATTGAAAATTGCTATTGTTATGGAAACAGGTTCGTGAAGAGCTTGTTCAGTCTATAAAAGACTCTGAGGAAGGCCTTCTTCACCTAAAACGTGCAAGGTTGTTGCTAGAGGTTGATGCTTCTTTACATGGTTTCAAGGAACAACCTACGGATGTTAAGGTGGAGCCTCTTGATCCAACAGAGATTGAAGCAGAACCGCTAGTGGATGAAGAGTATGCTGTTGGATCAAAATGCAGATTCCGCAATAATGATGGAAGGTGGTATAATGGTCTAATCATGGGCTTAGAGGGTTCTCATTTTGCAAAAGTTTGTTTCCGCACTCCAACGTCTGAAAACATGGTGGTGAGTACCCTCTGTTCTCTTTTGCATGTCTCTATACAAAATAACCATTGAATATCTTTGCCATAGGCCATAGCAAGTTTTTTCTCATTACCAATGGCAACACCTTAATAAGGGTACCATTATCTTCAAAATGTAACCATATCAATATGGTGTAGGTCGGGGTTTTTCTCTCTTTTTGGCTTTTGCTTGTAACATTCTGCATGGGGATCAAACCTTGTGCAAGTAGATTGGATGCCACAAACCTCATACCAGTGATAACCTCTCACCCAACTGGATATAGAAAAAAAAAAAACTAAAAAAGTTTTAGATAGTGCAATTTTAAAAGAAAAAAAAGGTTTAAAATAATGAAGATGAGGTCTAAGAACTTTGATAATTCAGAATACAGAGCAAGGAAACTTTGATGAACATTTACAGATTTGACGAGATGCAGCATCCTCCCAATTTTTTTTTTTTTTTTTTGAGAGAGTAACAACTTGTATTCTATTTCCAAAAATCAGAAACGTGCAACAACAAGTTACAGGTTTCCTAATTACAATTGAGGTAGAGTATCCAGAAGATCTTCAACCCTTTAAGCAAAAAATTACAAAGATCTTAACACATCCATAACTGATTCTAGATCTTCCATATACACCTATTTACACCAAAAATGAAATAAAACTAAACAATTCATCTTCGTCTTCTGGATGTTGTTGCTTTTGTTCTGGTGGCACCTGAGGTTTCTTTATGACCACCGAATTATTCTCTGAAGACATCAAACTAACATCAACTTAACTTTTCACTATGTCGCCCTTCTATTAAAAAAAGTTTTTCAAAGGAATAATTTTTCTTCCAGATTGCCATTATTCAAGGATAGGTATGAAAATTGTTGAAAGTACAGAGTCATTCATAAGAGCTTTTGCTTGTCTTCTGAGGAATACAAGTTGGACTGTGGCACAGAAATCAATGATACACTCGTAGCCCGTAGGTACTGAAACTGAGTGTTCAGAGAACACGTGGATAGATTGATGAACTGATGACAATCTTCATAGTAATTTTAACAGGATTTAGAGCAGTTCATTGATCGGAACAAAAGATTAATCTAGCTTTTCACTTTTCGTAAGCATAGTTTCCATCTACCATAGTACCAAAAATTGTGCAACCTAATGATAGTTTGGTTTTTATTAATCAGTCTAATTAAGAAAATTGTTCTCCACTGTCTTTCATATACCCACATAGTTCGGGCAACAACTGCTGTGCTGGTCCTAGCAGCTTACTTCCGCTCTACAAATTTGATGCACTCTTGTCTCATGTTGATCTTTGGTATGTTTTGTGTTCATACGTAAATCTTAGCATACCTCCCTTTCTGCTTGAGAAACAGTGAAGTAGTTTTTATATCTCTTTTCTCAGATTATGCAGTCCTTGCTTCTTGAATCTTCTTGTGTTTTTCCTAGTCACAGAGTGCTTAGATTCTAGTCTTATCACTTGCTAATGATAGATCACGCTAGTGCAGATGTGCCAGTTCTTTCTACAGCAGCGATGTCGATTTGGTAGTAGTTGCCGCTTATCACATGGTATGTTGGAATGAACAGAATCTGGACTGAGATCTTAGAATTGGTTTGACATTCACATCTTTCTTTGTGTCTATCCTTGGTGGAGAAAATATGAGAGAAATCAGACTTTTCTTTCCCTTTTATCTAGTCAAATAAAATTTATATCTGTTTCATTTGAAATAAAAGTAGTTAATTGTGTAAGCTAAAGATCTTTCCCTTGAAAAGAGAAATAATTGTCAAGTTGTCTGTACTGATGCAGAAGAATTGACTGATAAATTGTGTCTTGTAACCCTTGCTACACTCGAATGATCTGCATTGGGATGCAACGGGTTGAACGGTTTGCATTTTTTAAGCATTGTTGACTGCAGTCTGCTAATGCTAATCAGGGGCTAATACTCCGGAAATGAAAAATGCCAAAAAAAGGAACAAGGATGAATATTATTAGACTTGCCCAAAAATACATATTTGTATAGCGCTATGAATGTGGAAAATATACCGGATTCGATTGGTCGATTTTTTCTTTGCCCTTCTTTTAGATGGCTGATTATAAACATTGAACTGCTGATTTACTGCTGGATAATCAGTGTGTGATAATGTATGTTGTTTTTGTAGTTAGTTGAGCCTCTTAACATTCGATTGATGTCTAATTTTATGTTATTTCAGGTATCGACATTCCAATATCCTCGTTAAAGAAGTATATCCCTATGAAATGGGATTCATCACTTGCAGGTTCCTGCATCTGGGCTCACTCAGATAGCAAAGCTGGACTTTGGAAAAAAGCTGAACTTGGGTCTTGGGATGAAAAGCTTAATTTGGGTCACATTGTTTTCTGTGATGATGGAAGTTCTGCTGTGCTTGGAGCTGAAAATATTGAACTGTCTGAACATGCAGTGGCAAGTGATGAAGACGAGAGTTACTCGGGTTCAGAAGAATCTGATTCTAGTGACTATGAAGATAGTCCAGAAGGATTAGGATTTGTGGGAAGCACAGCCCTGCAGTGTGGTGTCCAGAATGAAACAACACTTTTTGCCAAGTGGGAGAATCACACACGTGGCATAGCTTCCAAGATGATGGCGAACATGGGTTACCGTGAAGGGATGGGGTTAGGCTCATCTGGACAGGGAATGGTGAATCCTATTCCTGTGAAAGTTCTTCCACCTAAACAATCTCTTGACCATGCCGTTAAAAACCAGAAAGCTGAGCATGAAGACAAAGAGCATAAGAAAAGAAGTAGGGGTGGTAAGAGGAAACGTGAGAAGAAATTTGCAGCAGCTGCTCGGGCTGCAAAAGAAGTAGAGGAATCAAGACCAGATGTGTTTAGTCTTATCAATACTCAGCTTGCAGTGCATGAAGAAACCATGAACAACAGCACAGGAAACAGGCGGCAAAGTAAGGCAAAAGGGGAAGAGAAGAAAGAAGATAGGAGGGCTCTGGTTGCATATGATGATGAGATAAAAGGGTTGAAGATACAGGCTCAGAAACTGGAAGAAATGCTGCAGCGAAACAGGAACGAGAAGCCGGTTTATGACGCTGCTATGAGGAAGCTAAATGAAACACGTAGAGCTATAGCCACTGCTGAAGCTGCTCATGCATCTGCATCAAATGCAGTTCATAGCAAGGAAAAGGAAAAGAGATGGCTGAAATTCTAGTGCAGCTTATTTTGTATGACCTGAATGATTTCGAGGTCTTTCAATTCAGTATGATGCTTCTGGCGAATCACTAAATATTAATTCTCTTTTCTTTTTCATTAGTACATTTTACTACTACTTTGATGAGTCTCTGTAGGAGTTTTTTTAATATTGTTTCTCATCCCTTTTTCTCGACTTCATTTTATTACTTTGATGAGTCTCTAGGAGAGATTTTGAAAGTTGCACTTAGTCAAAAATGAACCCAAACATATGTAACCTGCTCAATCCGTCCAGAATTTTAAGGATTGGGGGCTCAAGATAATTTGCATTGGGTTCAATCTCAACCCATTCAAGCTTAACCTATTTGAAGAGAATTCTCAATTGAGAACAATTCAATCTCCAATTTCAATTCATTTTGAAACTTTTTATTAAGATATGTTCTTATATTTAAGGTATGAATTATTATCTATTTAACATCTTTTAGGATTTATCTATCCATTTGTTACTTTTAACAAAAATTCTTGAGCGGAATTCAAATTGTAATTATAAAAGTTAAATATCAATATGTTAAATTATTGATATTAATCGGGTCGAATTGAGCGGGTCAAGACCCAACCCACTTTTTAGCCCATTTGAGCCAATCCATTAGAGCCCAAACTAAACTTGGACGGGTCAAAACTCAACCCAATTTTTTTTGGGAAACTTATATAAATATACTATAATAAAAAATATTTACCATTTGTAGCAATAATATTTCTTTTTCACTTGATCACTTTTAATTCATTTATAATACAAGTTTAATTCATATTACAAAGATTAATTTTTTATTCACATATAATACAAATTTTAATGATAAATAATTCATTTATCACACATTTTAATACAATTATAATACAATGTGTCAAATTTTTATCAAACAAACATAATATATTTTTAAAAACAATTATAATTCATATATAATTCATATATATTGCATACATAATTCACTTTTAATACATATTGCAAATTTAACATAATATTGCTATAAATGGTAATAAATAGAAGTATTGCTAAAATCAGTAATTATTTATTAAAATGTATCAATTCATGTAATTTTTCCATTTTTTATTCAACCCATTATAATATTTCCAATTTCAACCCAACCCGTCCATTTGACACCCGTTGCACTACATCAACAGTAAGTGTTTTTGAACTTCACTCTTTTCCAGTGATACATCAATTTCCTTTGTATGTCTGTTATTTGTATCACTGTATAAAGAGCGAATTTCAGAAACTCCTGCTATATTTGGTAACTATCGCTGTGTTGGTGATTAGGCTTCAAACTAACACTATTTCTGGATTTTTATGAGGGAAAACTATTACTTCACTAGTTATTTTACACTGTACAACAACAAAGCACTTGCAAAAAGTGGAGAGGAGCAATTTTTGGATTTCACCTAGAGTAGGGTAAAATGTAAGACATTGCTGCATTTCTAACACCAAAGAAACTAAAAGGCTCATTCATTGGTTTAACCCTTCTACTCTATTGTTTCTTTGCATCCTACAGCTTTCACTAAAAATAACAAAAAGAGATCTATAAATTTTACGATTCAATAATCAGCGTCAAAATCTTCACTATTGTTATAGTATCCAGTTCCATATCCATAATATGAATTGTCATCATTTTCTCTAAACGAGTCATCATATTCACCATATTCGTTCTCCTGTTCAAGCTCATGGAATCCAATCTTCAGGTTTTCATCTGAATCACCATTTGCACAGGCCTTAGGTTCCAGTCCTCCTAACTCTGCCTCTACAGGTACTTGCTTCTGCAACACAATTCAAAGAGCAACAGTCAAATGACTGAAATGAAATTAGCCCCTTTTCTTTTTTCCTTTATGGAACTGTTCTACAGATCCTATGACAAACAATATAGGTGCATTAAGCACACATCGCTGGACATCCATAGTTAAAGCACAAGGAGAGAGCAGTAGAAAGGTGTACCAATTCATCAGTCAGCTTCTGCAAAGCATTGTAATTTATTTTCGAACTTGTTCTCTGCAAACATTTGAATTATATTTTAGTATAACCAGCATATTCTACCATCTAAAATATAAAGAATGAGCAAAGAGGATGTTTAGCTGGTATATGCACACCTTGTTCTCTACTTTTTCCGTTGTTTTAGCAGATTTTTTAGCATGGACATCCTTTTTATGTCCAATTTCCCGTTTTCTTTTCTTCGCATGTAGTTTATCATCACCCTGAGAAAGAAGCAAGTTGAACAGTTACAACTTCAAATAGATGGGTCAAAAGTAGATCAATAGAGGAGTCGTACATTTAAAAAGACAGAGACTAAGGTACTTCTATTTATCTAATGAAAATGGAAAGGTGAGAGTGAAGTAATGGATCAAAACAGGGCATCACTGCATATGAATAAACTGTCAGCAACCTAAGTTTAGGCTACTAAAGCACTTTTCAACTATCTTCCACTCGGATAGGGAGAGGGAGAGAGAGAGAGAGAGATCAGCAACAATGAACATATATTATTATCTACAGCTTGCTAAAAGTGGCTTTAGAGGCATTCCATTTCTTAAACTTCCAGTCTTCACTATGGATATAACAGAGGAATCTAACACATGAACAGGTCTAATCAAACAAGTGTCCGTAAGACAACCACCAGGAAACAAGATAACGAGTAAAATTCATATGGATGAACTGATATGTCAGGACGCCACAAGAAACACAGAAGATACTCAATTGTCTATCTTATAAAATGAACAAGAACAAGCAGAAAGGCATTTACTCTTTAAGAGAAGTGGCAATTACTTCAGACAAAGTTCTCTATAGTTAAAACTATTATGTAGAAGAGTGTGGAAGAAGGCAATACCTTAGCGAACTCTTTATTCATTTTTTCCCATATGATCTTCTTGTAATGAATCTCCTTCGTGTTATTGAGATATCCAATAACCTTCACCACATCAAAAGTTAAAAATTGTGAATTACACGATGTCTATAATCACATAACAAACACAGACATTGACTTCAATTGCCATAGGACATTGTAAATACCTCAGAATCATCAATACCAGAAAGATTTCCTGCAGAAGCTACACGTTTTCTCTGATCAATATCCTGAAATTTGGCCCTACAAGCTGACTCACAAAGAAATAGTTTGAAATGGAAGTTAAGTCTTACAGATCAATGTGCAAATGATGTCAAATAGTAAACAATTCAATAAGGATAAGATATGAGACTACCATTTAAGTTCTTCACAAGCCGTCCTTCTGCAGGCAAATTACTTTTGACTTCAGTCACTCCTACCACCTAAAAAGGAAAAAAGACATTATTCCAATAAAAGAGCTGTGGGAAGTGGGAACGCATTCTAACTTGATTACATTTCACTATAACAGATCAGAAAGAAAAAGATTTTTAATCAAGAACCTATTTCTAATAAACAGAAAATATGTTTCCTTTCTTTATTAGGACCTTATAACGCCACATGCAAGTTTCAGCTCCCAACTAGCAACAAGCAATAATGACTAAGCCCGGAATTTCACAAAAGGTGTTCAAGATTTAATAAATATGTATGGAAGTAATTTTTGACCTCTATATACATAAATTTTTACACACACGTATAATTCACTGACAAAGGATGTTCAACTGACCACCGTCTATGTGGCTCTGTCATTGACTACCAAAGTACCAATCCAAAGTATCAACCTTATTTCCTGGTTTATGCCTATGAGCTACCTGATAGAGTATGTTGTACAGACTATGGAGGACAGTTCATTCCAAGAGGCATACTCCAACAGAAATCAAACTGATAAAGCATATGGTACATCTGAACAGCTGTTGGGCTACTGCAGAATCCCTGTAAAAGTTCCTGTCGACTATTAGTGACAGGGGTACCGACATGCATAGATGGGTTCACTGTATCCTAAAGCAGAATTTGTGCAAATGAATTGCATTATCCAGACTTATGGTTCACAGTATATAAAGCAAACTGTCCTGAAAAATATACAAGTTTCTGATGGATAATATGAGGCAAGGCCTTGATTTCATACGGACATCACAAATTTCAACAGATGAATTCACTATTTACAGAAAAGCTTGTAAAATGGAATAGTGTGCGCTTTCTAATGAAAGAACAGAAGCATCCAATATACTCGTAATGAATATAGAAATTACTACTTGATTAGCTCTCTGAAAGTGAAAAAGATAGGAAATTAACCCTATATCGGATAATATATTGTTTGATTTCAAGGTAGTGAAGTACTGGGCAATGAACCGCTGTTCCCCAAGTTCTTAATGAATGATATCTAATACTAACGGCTTGATGTTCATTCTATCAGTTCATATAATCAGTTGTGGCATGATTCACTGATGGGAGATGGATCATATTTATGAAGAGTGATTGCATTGTTCTGTCGGGAGGAAGCTGAGGTTTATGTCAAAAGGGTGTTCTGTGTCAGAAAAGCAAGGCTGATTCATTAGCCTGTCCTGGTCTCTTTGCAGCTTTTGAATATACCTGCTCTGGCTTGGGGAAGTATTAGTATGGATTTTATTGAAGACTTGCTCAAGTTCAAATAAAAATCTGCCATGTGGGTCATAGTTGATAGACTAACTAAATAAGCTCAGTTTTTGGCAATTTCCCATCCTTATTCAGTTGTTGAGTTAGTTGTCCTATTTTGGAGAATATCTACAAGTTGCATTGGATGCCTGAAGATATAGTCAGTGACAGGGATCTCATATTCACTAGCAAGTTGTGGCAAGAGTTGTTTGCTATTCAATGAGTGGATTTGAACACTTCCATTGCCTACCATCCTCAGTCTGATGGACAGACTGAGGTTGTGAATAGATGTTTGGAAATTTTAAGGCACTCTATGGTCAACCACCACGATTGCATTTGCCTTATATGGCTGGAGATTCAGAGTTACCTGAGGCAGACAGAAGTTTGATCACTAAGGAGTTCAAGCTTCAGCCACTGAAGTTACATCTCACCAGAGCTCAGTAGAGAATGGAGCCTCAAGTTAATAAAAAGAGAGGTCTGACAGATAATTCAAGGAAGGTGACTGGGTTTTCCTTATAAAATACAACCTCACAGGCAGGTCACTATGTCCACTCAACACTTTAGCATGCTCTCATTAAAGTATTATGGCTCTTACATGATCATTCAGAAGGTGGGAGCTGTTGCTTACAAATTGTCTCTGCCCCGGACTTGCTTATTCATCCCACAATTCATGTCCCTTTACTCAAGCCTTTCCATGCTATTCCTAAGAATCACTCATCCACGGTGAGCATGGCCAGTCCCTATTGTCCCCAACCTGTTAATGTATTGGATCGTAAGATGATTCAAAAGGGAAATAAAGTTGAGGCTCAATTGCCCATTCAGGATGTTAACACCATAAAGGTACAATTTCCTGTATTTCATCCTTGAGGGGGTCTTATTGATGTGCCCAGCAAGCACATGATTATGAACTGCAGAAGGGATTAGTACATTCAGCTTGGTTGTTATAATTAGCTATCACCACTTCGGCTTTACTCTTTCCCTTTTGTTTAAAGTAGAAGTTATAGTAAGTACACAATTAGCACATCTAATCCCACGGAGAGTCGCCTTTTCTAGATGCATTAGCTGAGTATATGTAATGCTGGAAGACTCCATTTTTACCATATGAATAAGAATCTATAGCTCTCTATTCTCTTCTTAGTTTTTCCTTTGCTCTAGCTGTAATTCGAATCCCTAAATTGCTCAAATCTACATCAAGTGTGCTCCTAATGCTTCACAGAAAAACCCTTTACCATAATCTTGATCTCAACAATAGTATTACAAACAAGAAAAATATACACAAAAGAAACCTACAACATTAATTAGAGGTACTTGTAATGCAAGAAGGAATGTAGAAAAAGAAACATTAGGTTTTTTGGTGCGCGAAAACTGGCTCGAACACGAGGGTTATAAATATACCAAATCATTATCAGGTTGTTCACTCAAGAAAAAGAAGAAAGCATACCCTTTGTTCCGTTGATTTTTCATTATCGGCGGGTCTTCCGGTGATGGCCATTGTTACTTATAAATCAGAGGAAAATTTTTATTTATATTTATATATAGAACAGAACGAAGCTTTGCCAACTTCCCTCGGATCATAATTTGTCGAACCCGGATCCGAACCCGAACCCGCCCCTTTGTCGGATACCCAAAATCTCAAATTATCTCGAAATTACTACGTTATATTTACCTCATATAAGAATGAGATTAACTAAGTACAGAATAACTTATTCTGTAATTCAAACATTTTTTCACTTAAAATTTTTTATATACATCACAATCTCTTTTCTCAATTAAAATATTGAAGGGTCATAAAAAATATTTTCTGCTCTTAAACTTCCATTTACTTTTTAATATATATGCATGAAATCAACTAAATTCATTTTTATTTTACTTTTTTACTCGAGTTCTTTTTTCCAATATGTTTAAAAACAAAAAAATTAAACTTTAGACTAAATCAACTAATGGTTACCCTATTTTTTTTTAACATTATTCATATGATTATAGTAAAATTCTAGGTTGTTGAAGAATATAATTTAACAAATATAAAAGTATACCTTCTTAATTTTGCGTGAATAAAAAATTTGATTTTATTATATGGTACAATTGAAGGGCACAAAATTTTTAAAATAATAATATCGAACATTACAATAACCAAATATATTCATTAAAAAAAATGACACACTGATAAAAATGAACTACATAGCATAAAAAAAAATTTGTTAATTAAGAAGTGTAGTTTTGCCTTTTAAGCTGAAGAATGTCAGCATATGTTTTCCCTTTCTTTCGATTTATGGCATCTAAACTATTTTGTAAAGATTTAATGTCATTTTTAATAATAGATTCCAATTTTCTCTTGAGATTCTTCACATTGAGATTGAAAATTCTCTCTTCTCCTCTCATATTCTGTATTTCAGCAAATGTGACCTGTAAAACAGAGTTTTAGCTGTTAATTTATTTCCAAATGAATCATAAAACAATTCATATAAAATGCATTTAAATTGGAGTACTTCAATAAACTACTTCTCCGGAGTTTGTTCTAATTTAATTGATTCTATTTTCTTTTTAATCAATAAAAAAAAATATTTTTTATATCTAGCATTTCTTGGGTCTCAGAATAATTATCATATTTTACTTTTTGAGAGTCAATTTTATTGATATATGAAGCTAAATTGTATTATATGAATCAAACATAACAAAATAAAATTTAGATAAGTTGTAATTTTTTTTCTCGACCTTCACAAGGTGTGTACAAATTATCCTTCTCAGACTCCATTTCTGAATTAAACTAAATATATTATTGTTGTCAAAAACTATTTGAAATGTTCTATAATTAAGTTATAATTTTCCTCACATAATATATCGTAAAAAAAAATACGTCTTAAAATGTCTCTCGAAAAGCGAAACATAATAAATTTGGAAATGAGGGAGTAACAATTAAAAATTTTTAAAAAATCATTTACACTTAATAATAAGATAATTATAATCACACAAATATGATCTATAGCTTGATAATCACACTATATTTCAAAAGTTTTATTTATTCTTAAATTTTATATTCAATTAAATACATCAATCTCACAAAGTAAAACTTTATACTCAATCAAATATAATCACATAAATTGAAAAGAAAAAAAAAGTACATATTATAAGTTGTCTCTATTCAAATTTCAATTGCATTTTTCTTTTAAGTATGAATTTAAAAAGTCACATATTTATGGAAGTACTGATATCCAAATGACCAATGAGTCCAATTATTTGAGTGTTAATAAAACCAAATTATGAAATTAATAACAAATCCTACAAACTGTTGTTAATTAATTACCTGATTTTGATTCATTTTTGTGTCTTTAGGACATACAATTTCCTTTGCTCTTCTCATTTCCCTACAAATCCTCTTTTCATCAGCCAAAGTTTTACTCCCATGTTGTGTTTTGTAATACAAAGTCTTAATCTGTAATTAAAAAAGGGGATAATTAATAATTAATTTGATAAAATCATAATACAATTAATTAGTCTTAATTTAATCTGAATCTAACAAGAAAATGGGGAAAAAAAGAAAAATAAATAAACAACTTACAGATAAAGGTTCCTTTTCTACTTCTTCTTCATCTGAAGTGATTTTTGTATCCCAAATATATTTTGTTTCATAGCCATATCTTTTCCTCTTCATTGGCCATATTATATATTCGCGAGGCAATAGCTCCTTCAATCTTTCAAGTACAAAATATTTATCTGACTGTATATATATTAAGAGAGGGAATATTTAGAAAAAAATCAAATATTTATAACAACTACATGAATTTCTTCAGCATTTCACATATATTTAAACAAAAATGTTTTAAAAGAAAAAAAGTTAGAGATATAATTATGTCTAGGAATATAAAAGTAAAGTTAGTGCTGGCGTAATATTTATTGTCTTGATCATACATCATAAAATCTTTTTAAAGGTCAAAAAAATAAAAAATTGATTCCACCATTAAATTTTAATAGTCAAGGACTCCAGGTGTTTAATTTATAGGTGTGAAAAAATTTATCTGCACCGCGTGTTTACGCGAAGTCAAGATATGTTTGTTATATGTTTAAATTTATAATATATTTTATTTAATCTTAATTAATTAACATGTGATTTAATTTACTTTTTTTAAATCATACAATAATAAAAATTGCATTAGTTTGGAATAAACACCCGCGAGTTTTCTAACTTTTTTATATTTAGTTGGATATATTTTTAGAAAATTCAGAAAATAATATTTTTTATTAAAAATCAGAAAAATAATAGTTTTGCCGGAAATAGAAGAATTTAATTTTTAATTTTCATGTGCAGTTACATACATACCATCACATAAATAAAACAGAAAAAAAAAGTGCATATGAGAGAGTTCAAATTTACCTTCTTTTCTGCTATTTTTTCAATAATTGGAGCTCGAACTTCGTTTTGCTGGTGAATTAATGTTGCTGCTACTTCAATTCTTTTTTCAATTTGTTGATTAGTGAGGAATTGAGAATTTGATTCCATCTCCAATGACAAAAGGGTCTCTTGAGGTAGAGAAATGATCAATTATTGATCTTAAATAGTTGTTAAGAAACGATTTTTTATTTAATTTTATTAGTTTTAGTTTTTTTTAATAAAATGGGTACTTGGCCCTCACGTAAGATTTTTTTTATTTAATTTTATTAAGTCAACTCTTAAACTTTACTATTCTTCTTGTCTATTTGATGTTTTAAATATTTAAAATAGAGTAATTATGTAAGGTTTTTTTTTTCTTTCTTAGCTTCTGAATCAGTCAATTCGAACTGTGTTCACCAATATTACTAATCACAACCCGTATTGGTAAGGTAAATTATGTTACTTGGGTAGATGTTTATGTAGATTTTGGTATAGCGATAAGTTTTGATCTTAAATGCCTTCCTGAATTAAATAAAGACGGATTTACGATGATCTTTTGATAAATTCGATTTTTAGGTGTTTGATTCTGATACAAATTGTGTGGGTATTGTAATTAATATACTCCATCCGTTCATTTTTCTAGTTCCTTTTAGATTATGCATGACTCTTAAAAAATAGTTACTATCCATATTAATTGATATGCAATCTTAAGTTAGTTGTCAACATGAAAGCATAAGAACTCAATGATTTTTCATAAAAAGGTGACAAAACGTATAACTTTTTTAATTTTTTTTATTTTTCAAGTCGATCCAATTCGTTCGTTTATAAAGTTATTTACTCGTGTCTTCCTTTTGGTTCAAAGTGTGGGATTTCAACCCCATAATTGATGAAATTATTGGTCCACATTTGCTCATGACTTTTGCAACTTAGTCAAAGTTGTATTACTTTCCAGATAAGTCCTAGAAAAAATATTCTACCTCAGTTTGATTTTCGTATGGTCACTGATAAGATTGTTTATGGTTATGATTAAAAATTAAATGAATCGCAGTTTAAATTAAATTGATTAAAAAATGATATTTGATAGTGAGGTTTGATTAAGTTTTATTTTAAATTTTTAAAATCGATACTACTTAGTTTGATTTTAATTTACTAAAAGAATGCAAAAACAATCAAATCAAACCAAGAAATTATGTATATAAATTTTATAATTATATATATATATATATATATATATATATATATATATATTATTCTTAAATAAAATATTAATATTTTGTTAAATTTTAGTTAACTAGTTTTTAACTTTATTATTTACTCAAGCCCAGTATTTTTATTTTAGTAACCCAACTATTAAAATCCTAAAACCAAATCCATTAAAAATTCATTACTTCATCTACACCTACCCTCCCTTACATCACATGGTAACGCTTTTCTTGATTGAATCGTTTTGTTGGTGTAATAATAACTCTAGTATTGCTTAATTGAATCCACAATAGCTTTCATGTACTATATGTGTATATGTTTCTCTCGAGATGTCTATTTTCTCAACAAATTTATTACTTTCAAAGTTAAAGAAAAAAACAAACAAATCGAACCTCACCGATAATAACAAAACCTACGATTATTTTATTCACTCCAATCCTTTGAAAATATTAAACCACTTGCTATGATTCTTGAATCTACCAATGCTTCTGAGAGGGTAAAAATTTATCTGTATAGAATATTTCCGTCAAATCAACTATATCAACTTATCATAATTAAGTAATTCAATGAGAGAGGCATACGAGAAAACACATTACAAACAAGTATTGATTAACTTGATGCAAACATCCGACAGGAGTAAGTTTTAACCCTGGGAACAAGTAATACTACAACAACAACAAGCACCATTAAAAACGATTATGCAAGTAATCACGTACAGTTAGTGCCGAATCCAATTGTTTCCCTTTCTAAATCATAAAGCACGTTGAATCCACGCTGTTGAACAATACCAATAATGCTATAGCCTTCTGCTGCAGCAAAAGCCAAACAATTTACTGTATCAGCTTTCCTCCATATAGTTCCTTCCTTTGTCAAAATCACATCAATAGTATTCACTTCCCCGAAATGGAATTTAATCTCTGGAAACGCGATTGGTTCGATTAGTCCCTCTAAGCTGTAGCAAGTGTCCATGAGCTCATCAATATCGTCTAATAATGTATAACTCGACATGGACTCTCTAACTGCATCACGAAATGCAGAGTATATTACTTCTAGCAATCGAGTAATGGTTGTTTCACTGTCTATAATTGTCCCTCGAGACATGAATTCAGTCGATGGAACGTTGACTTCGTTTCCATCTACACTTATACCAACTAAATCGATATAGTATTTCTCTTGATCGATCCCTTGTACCATTGGTGTAAATTGATTTGTACAAGTATTTGATTTTTCTCTGGCTTTATCCCCAAATTGTCGATCTGCATTGTTAAATTTAACAAGATTCAAAAATGGATTAATGAGAAGATATGGTAGTTAGGAGGATAATTCTTCATTGGTAGAAAAGTCAAGATAGCACCTTTTGTAGGTGAGGTGAACAATAAATTGGTTTCACAAGATAAATCTTGACATTTTGACATATTGTGATGTCATGGATGACATCAATAGGAAGAATTCACTCCTATAAATAGGTAGCTCCTAATTCATTTGTAACACACCTCTCACTTGCCTTCTCATCTCCTAAGGCATTTGTTCTTCTTTCTCTCTTGTAGTATTTCACTTGTACTCTTTTGGAGTGAAATAAATATTGGTTGGTTGTGTCCGAGGACTAGGCAAAAGAAAACAAAAGTTTGCCGAACCTCGTTAATTTCTGTTGTTCCTTTTATTATTGTCTCATTTACTATTTATTAGCTACCTTCAGATATAGCAGTTGTGATTCCATCACTCTCTGTATATTCGGCTTCCGCAACAATTGGTATCAGAGCCAAGGTATTTTCTGAGTATGCTCTGTGGTTGCAGCATAGTCTGAACTTCCACATCAGAAAAAGATTTACTTTGGTCTTTGCATTGTTAGCTAGTAAATAGTATTTGTAGTAAAATGGGAGACAAGAAAAATGATGAGTCCACATCAAGTGTCAATAATATGTCATCATTGGTATCTTCGCTTATAACAAGAATTGTGTCAAATGCGAAATTTGCAGTTGAAATTTTTGACGGGTCAGGACATATCAGAATGTGGCAAGGCGAGGTCCTTGATGTTCTTTTTCAACAAGGGCTAGATATTGCCATTGAAGAAAAGAAACCAGACGGTGTAGGAGAAGAAGATTGGAAGATTATCAACCGTGTTGCTTGCGGTACCATTCGATCTTACCTTGCAAGAGAACAAAAGTATCCATACACGAAGGAAACATCTGCAAATAAATTATGGAATTCATTGGAGGAGAAATTCTTGAAGAAAAACAGTCAAAATAAACTTTACATGAAAAGAAGACTGTTACGCTTCACTTATATTCCTGGTAGCACAATTAATGATCATATCACCAGCTTTAATAAGTTGGCGACAGATTTGCGGAATATGGACGTGACTTTTACGGATGGAGATATGGCCTTAATGTTGTTAAGTTCACTTCCCGATGAGTTCGAGCATCTTGAAACGACTCTACTGCATGGGAATGATGAAGTATCTCTCAAAGAAGTTTGTTCTACCTTATACAGTTATGAACAAAGAAAGAGAGAAAAACAAAAAGGCGGAGAAGCAGAAGCACTGCTTGCGAGAGGTCGTTCTCAAAATCATATGAGAACGAAGAAAGGAAGATCCAAGTCAAGATCGAGACACAGCAAAGATGAATGTGCCTTTTGCCGAGAAAAAGGGCATTGGAAGAAAGATTGCCCAAAGTTGAATAGCAAAGCCAAACCAAATAATGGGAAGGCTGTCATGGATTCAAATGTGGCTGATTGTGATGACTCCGATTACTCACTAGTTACAACAGATCCATCCAAATCATCTGATGTATGGTTGATGGACTCAGCTTGTAGTTATCATATGTGTCCCAATCAGGACTGGTTTATTGATTTACAAGAAGGAGAATGTGGAGTTATTCACACTGCAAACAATAATCCTCTTACCGCATATGGTGTTGGTTCAATCCGATTAAGGAACCATAATGGATTAAGTAGAACATTAACAGATGTTCGATATGTACCAGATTTGAAGAAAAATCTCATTTCTGTTGGAGCCCTAGAATCAAAGGGGTTCAAAGTCATTGCAGATAATGGCGTGATGAGAATATGCTCTGGTGCACTGGTGGTAATGAAGGCAATTCGAAGAAATAATAACATGTACCACTATCAAGGTAGTACAGTTATTGGGACAGCGGCAACAACATCCAATGACGAGAAGGAGGCAGAAATGACCAAGTTGTGGCATATGCGCTTGGGACATGCTGGAGGGAAATCCTTGAAAACTTTATCGGATCAAGGATTGCTAAAAGGAGTAAAAAGTTGCAACTTGGAGTTTTGTGAGCATTGTATCAAGGGAAAGCAAACAAGGGTTAAATTTGGAACAACTATCCATAATACTAAAGGTATTTTGGATTATGTTCATTATGATGTTTGGGGTGCTTCCAAAATACCTTCATTAGGTGGGAAACACTATTTTGTAACCTTTGTTGATGACTTTTCTCGAAGATTGTGGGTGTATACGATGAAAACAAAAGATGAAGTTTTGGGAATTTTTCTCAAATGGAAGGCGATGATAGAAACTCAAAGTGGCAGAAAGATCAAGTGTCTTCGCACAGACAATGGTGGCGAATACAAAAATGATCTTTTTCAAAAAATTTGTGAGGAAAATGGCATCGTCAGACATTTCACCGTCAGAAATACACCACAACAGAATGGAGTGGCAGAACGCATGAATCGAACTTTGCTGGAGAAAGTTCGGTGTATGTTGTCCAATGCTGGCTTGGGCAAAGAATTTTGGGCTGAGGCAATAACATATGCGTGCCACCTCATTAATCGTCTACCATCTGCTGCTATTGGTGGGAAGACACCATTTGAAAAATGGTATGGAAAACCTGCTGAAGATTATGGTTCTTTACATATATTTGGCTCAATTGCATATTATCATGTAAGAGAGTCAAAATTGGACCCAAGAGCAAAGAAAGCTTTATTTATGGGAATTACTTCTGGAGTCAAAGGATACCGTTTATGGTGTCCAGAGACAAGAAAAGTTACTTTCAGCAGGGATGTTACCTTTGATGAATCTGCCTTGACAAATAAGGTAACACTTGAAGAAGCCAAACAAATTGATGGTGCTTCAAAGCAGGTGGAGTTTGAGGGAAAGATAATTTTCCCAACACAGGGATCAAACGAGGAAACAACAAAAGATTTTCCTCTTGAAGGAGAGTCAGTCGAATAGGAGGTTCCATCTCAAGAACCTCAACCACAACTTGAATCAATAGCAACGAGTAAGCCAAAAAGGACAATAAGACAACCTGCTCGACTCACAGATATGGTGGCTTGTGCTAACTCAATTGCAGCCGATGACATTCCTACCACTTATAAAGACGCAGTCCAAAGTTCACAAGAAGATAAGTGGAGGAATGCCATGGATGAAGAAATCCAATCCTTTCATCAGAATCATACATGGAGATTGGCCAATCTCCCAGAGGGCAAGAAAGCAATTGAGTGCAAATGGGTATTTGCAAAGAAAGAGGGATTTCCTAACCAAGAAGATGTTCGCTACAAAGCAAGATTGGTGGCCAAAGGATATGCTCAAAAGGAGGGACTTGATTATAATGAGGTATTTTCTCCAGTTGTGAAACACTCCTCCATTAGAGTTTTGTTGGCTTTGGTAGCACAGTTGAATTTGGAACTAGTTCAGTTGGATGTAAAAACAGCTTTTTTACATGGAGACTTGGAAGAGGAAATCTATATGACTCAGCCAGAAGGATTCAAAGTTGATGGAAAAGAAAATATGGTGTGCAAACTTGAAAAATCGTTGTATGGATTGAAACAATCTTCTAGACAATGGTACAAACGATTTGACAAGTTTATGTTGCAGCAAAGGTACATAAGAAGCTAATACGATCATTGTGTGTATTTGCGCAAGCTTGAAGATAATTCCTTTATATATCTTCTCCTATATGTTGATAGCTTCTAAAAGTCAAGAGGAAATTGAAAAGCTAAAGATTCAACTAAGAAAGGAGTTTGAGATGAAGGATTTGGGTGAGGCAAAGAAGATTCTTGGCATGGAGATAAAAAGAGATAAACATTCAAAGAAACTCTATTTATCTCAGAAAGAATATTTGAAGAGAGTACTAAACCGATTTGGTATGAATGAAAAAACGAAGTCGGTTAGCACTCCGCTTGCTCCTCATTTTAAGCTTAGTGATGC
This sequence comes from Solanum sitiens, assembly GCA_016801875.1. Classification (NCBI taxonomy): domain Eukaryota; kingdom Viridiplantae; phylum Streptophyta; class Magnoliopsida; order Solanales; family Solanaceae; genus Solanum; species Solanum sitiens. Next base: position 1,008,629 of record JABWTJ010000361.1, on the reverse strand, counting down.
TATGTCACCTAAGAATGAAGCTGAACGAGAATATATGTCAAGAGTACCATACGCAAATGCTATTGGTAGCTTGATGTATGCAATGATTTGCACAAGGCCATATATTTCACACACTGTTGGAGTTGTAAGCAGGTACATGCACAATCCTGGAAAGGATCATTGGCAGGCTGTAAAATGGATTCTACGGTATATTCATAATACTGTAGATGTTGGTTTGGTTTTCGAGCAGAAAGATAGTCAATATCTTGTTGGATATTGTGACTCAGATTATGCAGGTGATTTGGACAAACGAAGATCAACTACTGGTTATGTTTTCACTATTGCAAATGCACCAGTTAGTTGGAAGTCTACTTTGCAGTCAACAATTGCTTTGTCTACCACTGAGGCAGAGTACATGGCAATTACAGAGGCTGCGAAGGAAGCAATTTGGCTTCAAGGATTGCTTAGAGAGCTTGGTATTGGACAAGAAGGAATCACAATATTTTGTGATAGTCAGAGTGCTATTCAATTAACAAAGAACCAAGTTTATCATGCAAGAACGAAGCACATTGACGTCCGATATCATTTCATACGAGACATCATAGAAGATGGTGGAGTCATAATGCAGAAAATTCATACTACGGATTATCCTGCCGATATGTTGACAAAAGTGGTGACTGCGGTCAAGTTTCAACATTGTTTGAACTTGATCAACGTTGTTGAACATTGAAGATTATGGTTGAAGACACAATAAAATTGTTATTGAGAGAGTTGAAAATGGAGAATCTTGCCAAGGTGGAGATTTGTTAAATTTGACAAGATTCAAAAATGAATTAATGAGAAATATGGTAGTTAGGAGGATAATTCTTCATTGGTAGAAAAGTCAAGATAGCACCTTTTGTAGGTGAAATTTAGGTGAACAATAAATTGGTTTCACAAGGTAAATCTTGACATTTTGACATATTGTGATGTCATGGATGACATCAATAGGAAGAATTCACTCCTATAAATAGATAGCTCCTAATTCATTTGTAACACACCTCTCACTTGCCTTCTCATCTCCTAAGGCATTTGTTCTTCTTTCTCTCTTGTAGTATTTCACTTGTATTCTTTTGGAGTGAAATAAATATTGGTTGGTTGTGTCCGAGGACTAGGCAAAAGAAAACAAAAGTTTGCCGAACCTCGTTAATTTCTGCTGTTCCTTTTATTGTTGTCTCATTTACTATTTATTAGCTACCTTCAGATATAGCAGTTGTGATTCCATCACTCTCTATATATTCGGCTTCCGCAACATGCATCACCACCATTTCCTGGGACAAAATAGCTAAACACTTGCATTGATGCACCAGCTTGAGATACCAAAGAAGAGTCTCCTTTACCAAGTCCAAGATATCCAGATGCATTAGCAAAATTATCGCCACTGTCATCGACGATTTTTAGGGCACAACCAAATTGGAAGTTCATTATTGAACTAAGATCATCATCTATATTGAGAGTATCACATCCCCAAATGCCGTTTATGTATGAGTTATCACCATAATTGACATGGAAGCGGTCAGAAATTGAAACTTTGCACAATGATTTTGTAGGATCATACAGAGGATCGTCTGAATCGCAACCTACGCTGCAAAATCGACAACGTACCCAAGTCAAACGGCTACCAGTGTCCACAATCAAACTATAATACTGTTGTGGTGAGCCCAAACTTATCTTTACTGTAAACAATCCAAAATCAGCATTAGGATCATATTCATTATCAGAAAGAGTGTAATGATAATGATGGCGATTCTGTTTCTTATTGATTGAACGAACTCTAGCTTCATTCTCGTTTACAAGTTTGCCAGATGATGGAGTTTTCGTCAAATTAGCATTTGGAGAACAAGGATTTGAAACTCTTCGCGATCCAATTATTGGACCTATATAAGAACCATAGTAATTTCATAAGCACCATGAAAACAAATTCAATAGATGAATTAGGCAAATATAGCTACAAATTCAAAATTTTAAAAAGTTTCGAAAGAAGGTTGCATGGTCATAATTACAAAATTGAATAGCAAAAATAACAATACCTATGAAGTGTGTTTCTAAAAATTGGTCATATTTCCTTCACATTTTAAACTATGACTCAATTGGTCCAATTGATTATCTGATAAGGGTTCAATTCCGCACGTTATAATTCTATCTGAATTTCCCTTACCCCATTTTTTTAAAATTGAAAAAAGGTAGATTAAAAAGTGGTTAGTTTGCGCCATTTTTACAATAAAAGACTAATTTATCTGAACTCGTGATATCTGGTGGTAAGAATGTAATGGTTCGTTTCGATAGGTTATCTTTATGAATTTTATTTCATATTAATTTCAGATTATCCTTTTATGGATCTAAGTTCAAGCAATCTTTCTTGTACTGAAATTGAACATGACAAAAAAGATTCATCTCACTATTCTATAGTAGTATAGAACAAATCAAGCAAAGATGAGAATTGAGAAATTCAAATCACACGAGGGAAAAGATATTAGTCTTACAAAATCAATAAAACTTACCGAAATTATTTGGTATGTTGTAGATTTATATAGAAATCCATGTACCTACTAATCGATTCGATTGGACCGATCAATTTTTGAAAAATCATTTACACGAGCTGCGGAGCGAACCCTCAACTCCATTATATCGAAACACACCCATAATAAAGATATAATGAAATTGTAGACTAGCTAATTTATGCTTTAAGTTTATGTCTCAGTGGTATGACAAAGTGACGGTTCATGACACTTAGGTTACTCTGAACCATGACAAACATAAATGGAAAAAAATTAATTACCTGAGCTCTGGCAGTTAGGTATTGGTTCAACCTGAGACTGAGAGTGAGGTGCTTTTTCGCCAAGAATGGGCACTATTTTTATTGTTAGGTAACACATAACCAAAAAGAAGCATATTGTAGGAATATGTTTATACATCCAAGCCATATTTGTGTTGAATGTAAGTATACAAAACAGAATTATTTTTTGTGTTGTGTGTTGTTGTGCTTCTTGACTCCTTTTAATTTGTTTATTATAGGATCAACCACAATTTCATATACATTAAAAGGAGAACAGGTCAATGCCTTAGGACTTCAAAGTTTTTTCTTTTGTTTTCTAAAATTAGGGGAAATTGGAGAAATTACAAAATGGAGAAACGAACCATCAACAATAACGGTGAAAGTTACTAGTAAACTAACTGAACTATTAAGATTTAGAGATGGCTAGATTATAAGGTCGCTAAAATAATGACTTGGGGCAACAACATATATATATCTCATTAACTTTAAATTTGAAACGAAGTTTTTGGATAGAAAATATAATCACCTTACTAGATATGGAGATCGTTGTCGTAATTGAGAAATAAAGTAGTTTTTAAGTAATTGTAGTATACTTTCTTACATGACTATATTTATTTTAATTTGTTGTTTCATTTATATCATGACACTTAACATAAATCACATTGTTATTCGTATATTTATCTTTTTCACTCTCCGTTTGCTATTTTGAAGTCTCTCGAAGTCTCAAACAATCAAACATTCTGATGCATAATTTATTGTTGGCTATTTACAAAATGATGGAATTTGCTTTTCGTTGTACTTCAAGTTAAGCACAACAACAAGTTAACACTATTTCAATTTCATTATATCAACTTATCAAATTCAATGCAATACTATTTCGATATTGTCAAATCAAGTTCTCAATTCTTGAGTATTATTTTATTATTTTAACTTTATATTATATTTTTATATTGAAAACTTGTATTCTTACTTCATAAGGAGTACATACATTCTATCATCTTCAGATCTCATATTATACTAACTATATTATTATTATTCTATTTATATATATCAACGAAAAATTAAAATTTCCCTATAAAATTTGACTTTCGCCCCCAAACGTTTTGAAACGGTATTATTGCTTAAATTCTCCAAGTCTTTGGATCATTCTTTTCTTTTCTTTTTTGTTATATATACTTTTAGCTGTTGTAACCCGTTATTGACCAATCATTGTCAAGATGGGGATTTTTTTTTGGAAGATTTCTAATATTTTTAAATAGTTACAAATAAAATAAAATTGTGATGTACAATGAAGATTCTAACTATGTTAATTTCTATCACTTATTCATCAAGAACCTCTCAAATAGTGAAACGAAAATAAAACATCAAGAAGGTATGAATATGTCATATCCTTCATGAGACATTAATTGATTGAACCTGATCAACTCTAACTTCTCTATCATTAAGCTTTAATTTAAAAAAAAAAACTTTCAGTGGTAATAAATATTAATAATACACTACAGTAAAAATAACTTTTAGCGGCAGTAGATAGACATATTAATAAAAAGTGTTAAAGTCTTTACTGACATTAATTAAGTGTCATTAGATCCAATTGTTAATTGATTACCGTTAAAAATACATATTTAGCGATAATTGCTAATTAATTATCGCTAAAACTCATTTTTGATATAGTGTTAATAAAGAGTACTTAAACTTTTACCGATATTAATTAATTATCATTGTATATAATATCATTATAAATTTTAGAAACATTTATAAAAAAATATTAATTATCACTAAAAATATATGTTAGGCGCTAATTAAGCTAATACATTGAAAAATTTATAGAGAAATAAATTTCATAATGTCTCCATCAAGTGTTAGGCTAGTAGGGAACGTACCTTTAATTTAACCCAATTAAAATCGAAGACAACTACGTCAGTCAGTCCACTAGTAATCCAAATTAATGGGGTCACTCTTTTGTCTTACAGAAAGGAAAGCTAAGGTCACTTGAACCAAAATATACATTAACTAATTTTATGCATGGTTAAAAATTTGCACATTTACATAAAGTCATTTATGGGGTTTCGGGTTTCTTTAAAGGTTAAGTCTTAAAAAATAATAGAACGTGAATCGAAAAATAAAAGGAAATAAGATGGATGGAAAATAAAGTTTATTTCTACTTTATGGGTGGTGAACAAGAGATTCTTCTATGCTTTTAAATAGAAACACTCTTAGCTATTAAAGAGTTTGAGAAGAGAGTTTAATTTGCCCTTGTGTCGTCATTGTTGTTTGCTCGATTTTGATGAATTTCATTTGTTGAGTTCGCTAAGTTCTACAATTTTGATGGTCACTATTGCACGATATAATATTTTATTAATCTATCCAAGGAATTAATTCCAATCTTGAATAATTGTGGAAACACACTTTTTTTTTGTTTCTTTTTATATTTTGATTACAGGAGCAATAATGTTAGGGGTGGAAGGGACACAACTAACCTGAAATGTTATTTATGAGATTTGTTTTTTTATTCTTACGAGGAAAGTTATTTTTTTTACGAACTTATTTTCATTCTTAAAAAAAAATAGTTTTCAAAATATTTAATCAATCGGATAGAAACTTTGAATACACCATAACCTTAGCGGGAGGATTTTCATTTGGTTCACCTTCACATTTTGATCCTTTGTTTATGTATTAGGCTTACATTTTAATTAGTTAATTAGCAGTAGTTACATTTAAGCTGAAGTTCCACCGCAAATATGTAGTGAACAAATTAACTACTTTATACCTATGGTTTTAGGCTACAATGAAATTGAAGTACCTTGAAAATTAAATTATGATTAAATTAAAGTGTAGGTTTTGGTTTAAACTTTAATGTGATACCAAAAGTTAAATTACGGTCTAAATTTGTAAAAGGAACTGAAAATTCTGTTAGTGTTATAGAATAGACTGATCGATTATTTTAGCGTCAAAAGTTAGGTAAACAGGAAATTCAACTGACGTAATTGATTTATTATTTAAAATAGTTTTATATAAATCAACCGAATCGATTGATTTTTATTCAAAGTCTTCGATCTAACTTATTCGAACAGAAGTCTGAATTACTAATATTTGATTGATAATTTAAAAAATTTCGACCTAAATGGCCTTCCATGCTCATCGTCTCCTCCCTTACCCTGACTACCCCAATCCACATAGCTTGATCATCCCAACCCTGCCACTACCCACCCGACCCATTCCATCTTTATACATATAAATGCTTTTAGCATAGGTCAAATATATGAGCAGATTCCTAAACTTGTTGAGTTTTTTCCATCAGGTACCTTAACTATGCTATTTTCCTATTGAATCACTGAACCACACATAATTTATTCCTTTTAAATACTGTTGACTGATGTGGAACCAAATTTTGTGAGGGGTATTAATAGAGGGATACATATGTTGTTCCAGAACTCATTAGTCTAATTGATAGTAAAAATGTTTGATGTGTTTTACTTCAAGTCATTTGAACACATTAGAAAACAAATGAGACTGACACATTGTTTGTTTTCATTCCTTTAATCAAAATTATTACAATACTAACACAATTGAAGGCATTTACAATAAGCCGTTCAAAATCATCTAAGAGTGTTTAAAAGGAACAAATTATGAGAGGTTCAATGATTCAATAGGAAAATGGCGTAGTAAGGTACCTGAAAGGAAAACCCAACAAATTTACTTGCGTACCAAACTCTAGAAAATAAATAAGAACTCACTTAGTTTACGAGAAAACATATTCCTGTAGTACCAAACAAAAAAAACTCAATCCCTCTCTCTATATATAACAATAAATAGTAATCACAAGTTACTTATAAAAACAAGTAGTAACAATAAAAAAGGAAAACATGAAAAACGAAAACTTGCTCTGGGTCTGGCTCTAATCAGTATATTGGACAATTGGTGCCAAATCCAATTCTTTTATGTTCCAAATCATAAATGACATTCATTCCACGTTGTTGAACGCTACCAATAATGGAGCTATCTTTTGCAGGAGCAAAAGCCAAACACATTGTTGATTCTGTTCGAGTCCATAGAGTCCCTGCTTCTGACAAACTCACATCAATACTATTCTCTTTTCCAAAATGAAATTTAATCTCTGGTATAGTAAAAAGTTTGTTCACACTGTAGCAAGTGTCCATTAAGTCATCAGCCTTTTCTAACAATGTATATCCCAACATGGACTGTCTAAAACCATCACGAAGAGCATAATATACCTCTTCTGGCAAATACGTAATCACAGTTCCACTGTCTATAACTGTACCTCCAGAAGCTATCATTTTCGATGATACATCCAGTTTATTTCCAGCAACGCTTATACCAATTAGATCAACATAGTAACAGTCTTTACATTGCCCATCTACCAACGCTGTAAATTGAGTAATTGAACAATCCTTAGATCGATCCATCACTTGTTCGTTCCCAAAATATAAATTTCCCATACGGCTACTTGTGATTGGGATAAAATAACTGAACATTGTATCGAAGGAATTTGAGACGTTACAGAGGAATCTCCTTTGCCAAGTCCAAGCATTCCATCCATTTGATCAAAGTCACCTTTCAAAATTTTGCCACAACCAAATCGAAAATTCTGTATTGGACCAATCTCATGATCATCTCCGGTAAAAGTATCACATCCCCAAATGCCTTCTACTGACGAATAATCATGATAATTAGCCCTGAATGAACCATTGCATCCGCTTTTTTTATTTGTATGTGTCGATGATAATGAAAAATCATATAGACGATTGGTTGATTTGCAACCTTTGGTGCATGACTTGCATCGCACCCATGTCGCTGGGCTACCTGTATCAAACATTAAGAAGAAGTCTTGTCGAGGTGTGCCAAGACCTATTTTTACAGTATAGCTTCCGTAATCATAATTACTAAGAGCAAGTGGAGTATTTTTAGGTTTTTTATTGATCGAACGAACTCTAACTTTATCCCGACTCATAAGTTGCTCGGAATCGGAAGCATGGTCCATGTCTTGGTACGATTTTCAATTTCTGCGATCCGATTGCTGGACCTGTAAGCAAATTCAATAGATGAAAAAAAGTGAAATAGTAAATAGGTGAATTTATGCAGGGTAAAAAAGAGAATATACAATTGGATAATTTGGATTTCAAAATTGAATTATTTTTAAAAGAAGTCAATAATACAACCTACAGAGTGGTAAAGTACTACTATGAAAAATAACCCAAAATAATAAAAATTACACTAAAAGGCTAAATGAATGTCTTGAAAATATGTGAAATTGAATAACACCTCAGCTAATCGTTTCGTCTATAAATGTTATCGTAGTTGATAGTTTAATCCAAAAAAAACATCTACGGTAACTATTTTTGCTCAAAAATATCCATATTATTATTTAATATGTCAAAAATATATTATTTCTTCTTAAAAAGTTTATTTCTAATAAGAATAATTTTTTATAAAGAATTCTATCCCTATCTTTTGTTTAAGTCACTCTAACTAATAATAAATAAATAAGTAGAAAATAATCTTTTCTTTCTTTCTTAATCTCATTTCATTAGTTAAAAATAAAATAAGTACATGTATCTTTTTAATCAATAATATATGTCATATATAAAAGAATAACATTTACTCTATCATTAATTTCATTTTGATAGCGCAAGCAAAATCTAAAAATAGGGAATATGTATATTCTTAATATTTTTCAAATTGAAATAGAATACGCATTGCTAATAAAAAAAATTATTATTAAGAAAAAGAAAGTGTTTAAAAAGAATAAGAATAATATATTTTTATAGAAAAGAGCATTATTGACCTACTAAATAATATCAAGGGGATTTTCATATCAAATTATCGACAACAATGACATTTTAAAATCAAACTATTTAAACAGTTTTATTCTATTTCGCTTAGTTCAGTGATATTTCTGACTTAGACACAAAATTTAGAAAAGTAAATAAGACTTAGAATATTATAGTCTTAAACTAAAAATACATAGAATATATTTAAAAAATAAAAATTATAGTCTTAAATATACTACGTGGAAGCTAGAATTAAGAAACTGTCAAACTAAAAAAAAAACAATATTTTTTCTAAAAAAAATACTAAATAGTGCACTAGATTAAAATTTGAGTTATTTGCTAAAAGGACTTCGGATCGAATAAATATATCTTCCCTTTCTTTTGGTAGTGATATACTCTATAATCTAGAAATTTTAAATTCGTCTCTGTAGATAAGAGTTGTAAAAATTAAAAGTGTAAATAGAGAATATTTTACCTGAGGTAGATTCTTGGCAGTATGGTTTTGGTAGCAACGAGCTGATATTAACCACCTTATAATTTGGTGGTGCTGAGTGATTTTCTCCAAGAATAGGCAGTATTTGGTTATAACCAAAATACACCAAAAAGAAAATAAGTTTATTGATCAAAGCCATAAAATGAATCTCAAAATACAACTTTTTTTTTTTTAATGTGTTTTGCTTCTTCACACCTTTAATTTATTATAATAACATTGATCATACCTACTATTTATATTACTTTGAGTTGAAACAAAGGAGAAGAGGCCAATGCTATAGGAGACGACTTCAAAGTCTTTGCCATTATTCCCTTGATTATAATTTAGGTGGTCCAGTTTGGATTTTGAAAGTTAATTTTTCTAAAAAGTTAGAACGTGAGACGTGAACTTTTTAATATTATAAGTTACTGTAGTTAATTATTCAAAATATTTATAAAACAAATGAAAAGAATCGTGATCAAATAAAACTTTACTTTATTCTCAAAATTCAAAAAAATATCACATAAATTATAAAGCAAATGAAAAGAATCGTGATCAAACAAAACTTTACTTTATTCTCAAAATTCAAAAAAATATCACATAAATTAAGATAAATGAGATTTTTTTTTTAATTTTTTTCTCTCTTTTAATGTTTTTCAATTTTTCGTCACCCGTTATTGACCAATCTTTCAATTGTTTTCAAGGTGAGGAGAGGAGAAGAACTTCATTCAATTGAAAACTACAAAAAATTTGGACGCTATATTTATCAAATGTGAGGTTAATCATTCACAATAACTTGTCTTAATATATACTTAATTTTTAAAAAAAAATTATCAGTAAATTGTATAATATCTTAATTATGGATCATTTCAAATGAGTACAATAAAATTATTTTTATCAGATATTTTCATTTCTAATTTTGAAAAAACATTTACGTTTATTCTTAAGTGTTCATTTCATCAAAAAAAATTTAACTCTTTATATATATTACAATAAAAATAACTTTTATCAGCAATAAATATATACTTAACACTTACCAAAAAGAATATACACATTACCAGAGAATGATAAAGTATTTACCAACATTAGTTTATTGTCATTGGATCTAGTGTCGCAAAACCCTTTAGAGACATTTACAAAAAGTGTTAAATGACGCTAAAAAGATGTTTTTAGTACTAAGTTACAAGGGATTTTTTTTTGAAAAATACTTCAACTTTGACCAAAATTGTTGTTATGATATCAAACTTTATGGATGACCTTTTAACCCCTGCACTATTTAATAGTATATTTTAAAGATATATATATGTGCTCATGTGGACACATTACTATTTATAATGATGCAATATTTTTTATCTCCACGTGGATATATATATACCTTTAAAATACACTATAAAATAGTGAAGAGAGGTAAAAGGTCCTTTTAAAAATTTGGTATCGTAACAATAATTTCAATCAAAGTTTTAATATATTTTCATATTTTTTTTCCTAAATTATTATCGTTAATTAATTATTGCTAAAAGTCATTTTTGATTTAGTGATAATATTTTGTTCATTTTTAATTACAAGGCAGAAGCATATTGATAAATGGCAAATAAATATTAAAATATTCATATTACATAAATTGTTTCCATCAAGTGATAGAGTCGAGTGGATGACTTTTACCAATTTAAATGTAAGACCAGGTCAGTCCACTAGTAGTCCAAATCCCAAATCAATGGGGTTTGTCTTTACTGTTCAAAAGGTCAATCGAATCACGTAAATTAAAGTTTGCTTACATGGATATTTACAGAGACTTTGGAAAATAAATAAATAATTAAATATCATAAATTTATAATGTTCGTACTATGTACAACTTTTAATTTGACGATCCAATTATAATTGAGGAGTCAAGACCAGGTCAATGGCTAGTAACAGTCCAAGTCTTTAATTGAAACCAAAACGTACGTCTATTTGTATGGTGGAATTCTCCCCTTACTATTCCACAGATTATTTTATGTCTTTTTCTTTCCTACACCATACAAAGTTTTCCTAACCTAACATAGGGTGTGGTGGGATTTGGCTCCACCCCAGTAATGGATCCCTAAAGTTCTTTTATTATTATTTCTAATATTTTGATATGTGTCGTAGGGATGGCATTGGGGTGGGGCGGAAGCGGTGCGGGGTGGGTTTAAGGCTATGTGGGGTGGGGCGGGTTTAAGGTTGTGCGGGGCACACTACAAGAAAATTGTTAATTACATGGGGATTTTTTTAGGAATTAATATGAAAATTTGCAGGAAAATAAGATTCCTACGGATTTTCATACTAATCCCCATGTAATTAACAATTTTTTTATAGTGGCAGGTTGGAGTGGGTTCTTTTTAAATTAATATGGGGCGGGGCGGATTGCAGATATATGTGATTTCATGTGGATTCAAACTTAATTTTAACTTTTTATAAGAGTGATGTAACATTATCTATTAAAATAATTTCTTGGCGTAAATTGTTTTGAATGGCTAAGAAACTAGAAAGAAGAAAAAAATTTCTCACTACTTGCATTTAATATTTTGTTATTACATCAAATGTAACCAATCCAAATCCACCAAAAAATGTTAGCTGACATATTAAAAGAGTTATAAAACATTGTAATGTTAAAATAATGTTATATTCGTTTAGGTCAACTCATCATGTCAATCCGTATCTAATAGCCGCGCCAAAGCTTCACTCTAGGTCGAACTCACGCAAGTGCACATGGTCACTCAAGTAGTAATAGACTCCTTCAAGTCCAAAGTTCGTACCCAAGGGACTTCAAATCAACAAAAAAAATAAAATTACAACAACTATCAAAATTCACCCAAACATTAATGAAATTGAGAGATTTAATTAACTATTATTTCTGTTAGCATGATGAAAATCTAAATAATTGTATATATTAATGTAATTAGATAGTGATATAAATTAGCATGATCATATAGATTTGTTGTAGAATCAAAGAAATAAATATTGTGATAGAATAGCGGATTTGGAGGGATTGAATAGCAGATTTGTAGAGATAGAATAGCTGATCTTTAGGGATAGGAATGACGGATCTTTAGGGATTTGTAATATTTATTCTCTCTATATAATGGAAAGACTCTCACTTTGAGAGGCATTCAGCAAAACTGACATGGTATCAGAGCCTTTTTCAGTGCTTTGATTCTTAGTGTCCTTCATCTGTGGTTCCTTCCAGAATTTTTTTGGAAGTTTTGGTTCTGCTTACTGTTAGTCAACAGTTAGTCCTAAGTATCTTGGAAGTTAAGGCATCTTGGAATCTTAGTCTCTTTTCATTCTGGTTATTTTGCATCATTGCATTTCTATCTTCCTCAGCTTGTCACAAACATGTCGTCATATCAGTTTGAGTCTTTCCATGTTCGTTTCACGGGAAAAAATTACTCCGCCTGGGAATTTCAATTCCAACTATTTGTCACCGGAAAAGAATTATGGGGACATATAGATGGAAGCGATCCTACTCCTACCGATCCTAAAAAGCTCGATCAATGGAAGGTTAAAGATGCTCGGGTGATGACATGGATTTTAGGGTCAATTGACCCTCTTATTGTTCTTAATCTCAGGCCATACAAGACAGCAAAGGCCATGTGGGATTATTTACGAAAGGTTTACAACCAAGACCATAGCGCAAGGCGCTTTCAGTTAGAGCATGAAATTGCTATGTATTCACAAGGAGATCTCTCTATTCAAGATTATTTCTCTAGATTTCAGAACTTATGGGCTGAATTTACCGATATCGTTTATGCTAAAATACCTTCTGAATCTCTCTCCATCATTCAAGGAGTTCATGAACAAAGCAAGCGAGATCAATTTTTGATGAAATTACGATCTGACTTTGAAAGTGTTCGCTCCAACTTGATGAGTCGTGATCCATCTCCCTCGTTGGATGTCTGTTTTAGGGAATTACTTCGTGAGGAGCAGCGTCTCGTCACACAAAATGCTTTTCATCAAGGAAATGTTGTCAGTGTTGCATTTGCAGCTCAAGGGAAAGGAAAGGGCGTGGATATGACTAGAACTCAATGTTACAGTTGCAAGAAATATGGTCATATTGCTCGCAATTGTGGCAAGAAGTTCTGTAATTATTGTAAACAACAAGGACACATTATAAAAGAGTGTCCCACACGTCCTCAAAACCGTAGGACAAGGGCTTTCCAAGTTGGGATAAATGATTCCACTACACATAGCTCATCTTCGGTAGGACAAGTTATTACTCCTCAAATGGTACAACAAATGATCTTGTCAGCATTTTCAACTTTGGGACTACAAAGTAATGAGGTAATATCTAAATTTTGGCTTGTTGATTCTGGCGCTTCCAATCATATGACCAACTCAACTGATATACTCAAAAACATCCGTGAGTATAATGGTCCAACACAAATTCAGGTTGCCAATGGTAGTAATTTACCTATTACCAAGGTTGGGGATATTACTGAAACTTTCAAGAATGTTTTTGTATCATCAAAGCTCTCCACTAGTCTTATTTCGGTTGGCCAATTGGTAGATAACAATTGTAATGTGAACTTTTCTCGTAATGGTTGCCTTGTGCAGGATCAGGTGTCGGAACGATAATCGCGAAGGGGCCTAAAGTTGGAAGATTGTTTCCTATACACTTTTCTATTCCTCCTGTTCTGGCTTTTGCTTCCACCACTACTAAGAATGAGGTTTGGCATAAACTTCTAGGACATCCAAATTCTATTGTGTTGTCTCATTTGTTCAATTCTGGTTTATTGGGAAATAAAAATCAATTTTCAGTTGCTTCCTTTGATTGTTCTACTTGTAAATTAGGCAAAAGTAAAACTCTTTCTTTTCCTAATTTGGTAGTCGTGCTGCAATGTGTTTTGATGTCATTCATAGTGATGTTTGGGGAATTTCACCAGTAATTTCTCATGCTCATTTCAAGTATTTTGTGACATTTATAGATGACCATAGTCGGTTTACATGGGTGTATTTTCTTCGATCTAAATCTGAAGTGTTTTCCATTTTCAAGAAGTTTTTGGCTTACGTTGAGACTCAATTTTCCACATGCATCAAAATATTAAGATCTGATTCTGGTGGAGAATATATGTCTCATGAATTCAATAATTTATTGCTTGAGAAAGGAATTGTATCACAACGCTCTTGCCCATACACGCCACAACAAAATGGGGTTGCTGAGCGTAAAAACCGTCATCTTTTGGATGTCACTCGTACTTTATTGATTGAGTCCTCTGTTCCATCTAAATATTGGGTTGAAGCTGTGTCTACTGCTGTCTATTTGATTAATAGACTTCCATCTAAAGTGTTAAACCTTGAGTCTCCATATTATCGTCTTTTTCACAAGCATCCTAGCTATCATAGTTTTTATACATTTGGTTGTGTTTGTTTTGTGCACCTTCCTCCTTCTCAACGCAATAAACTCTCTGTTCAGTCTATTAGATGTGCTTTTATGGGCTATAGTACTTCGCAGAAAGGATTTATTTGTTATGATCCAAGTTCTAACAAATTTCGTGTTTCTAGGAATGTTATTTTCTTTGAGAATCAGTATTTCTTTCCTACTCATATTGAGTCATCTTCTATTTCTGCTCTTCTTCCTACTTTTGAGGATTTGTCATTGTCTTCTAAGCGGTTCAAACCAGGATTTGTGTATGAACGACGTCGGCCAACTTTACCCCATCTCGAAACAGATCTGCCACCTGAGACTGCTCTACAACCAGAATTTGAGATTTTTTCAAGGCCTGCTCCTCTTGAGCCTCCTCGGCGATCTACTAGAGTGTCTCAAACTCCTAAACGGTATGGTTTTTCTTCTACTTTATCAACCATCTCTATTCCAACAGGTTACTCACAAGCCTCCAAGCTTGAATGTTGGCAAAAAGCAATGGAGGAGGAACTTTTGGCTCTTAAAGAAAATGACACATGGGACATTGTTTCATGTCCTTCAAATGTCCGCCCTATTGGATGTAAATGGGTTTATTCAATTAAACTTCATTCTGATGGAACTCTTGATCGGTACAAAGCTCGATTGGTTGTTCTTGGTAACAGACAAGAGTATGGGGTGGACTATGAGGAGACTTTTGCACCAGTAGCAAAAATGACTACGGTGCGAACTATTATTGCCATTGCTGCTTCACAAAACTGGTCTCTTTATCAAATGGATGTCAAAAATACTTTTCTCCATGGTGATCTCAAAGAAGAGATTTATATGAAACCTCCACCTGGTTTGTTCTCATCACCTACATCAGATGTGTGCAAGTTGAAGCGGTCTTTGTATGGATTAAAACAAGCTGCAAGAGCTTGGTTTGATAAGTTCCGGTCTACTTTGCTACAATTTTCTTTTGAGCAGAGCAAATATGACTCGTCTTTGTTTCTTCGGAAAACATCTACAGGTTGTGTTCTTCTTTTGGTGTATGTAGATGACATTATCATCACAGGAACTGATTCTTCACTAATTACTAGCCTCCAACAGCAGCTTAAAGATTCTTTTCATATGAAAGATCTTGGTACTCTTACATATTTTTTGGGTTTGGAAGTTCATAATGTTGCTTCAGGTGTGTTTCTAAACCAACACAAATATACTCAGGATCTGATTTCTTTGGCTGGTCTTCAAGATTCCTCCTCTGTAGATACTCCATTGGAATTGAATGTGAAGTATCGTCGTGAGGAAGGCGATCTTCTTCCTGATCCAACAATGTTTCGACAATTAGTTGGGAGTCTAAATTACCTTACTATTACTCGGCCTAATATCTCTTTTGCAGTGCAACAAGTTAGCCATTTTGTGCAAGCTCCCCGTCATCTCCACTTGGTGGCTGTTCGTCGCATCATTCGGTATCTTCTAGGAACATCTACTCGTGGATTGTTCTTTCCAAGTGGTTCTCCTATTCGTCTTAATGCTTTTAGTGATTCTGATTGGGCGGGATGTCCTGATACTCGTCATTCAGTCACTGGTTGGTGCATGTTTCTTGGAGAGTCATTGATATCGTGGAAGAGTAAAAAGCAAGATCGTGTGTCAAAATCTTCAACAGAGGCTGAATATCGATCCATGTCTACTGCTTGCTCCGAGGTTGTATGGCTTCGTGGATTACTTGCTGAGATTGGATTTCCTCAATCTCATCCTACTCCTCTCCATGCTGATAATACAAGTGCTATTCAGATTGCTACTAATCCAGTTTTTCATGAGAGGACCAAACACATCGAAGTAGATTGTCATTATATACGAGAAGCTGTAGATAAAGGAGTCATTACTCTTCCACATGTGTCTAGTGATCTTCAAATAGCTGATGCGTTTACAAAATCTATGGCACGACAACGCCATCAGTTTCTAGTAGGCAAATTGATGTTTCTTGATCCACCGGCATCAATTTGAGGGGGGATGTTAGCATGATGAAAATCTAAATAATTGTATATATTAATGTAATTAGATAGTGATATAAATTAGCATGATCATATAGATTTATTGTAGAATCAAAGGAATAAATATTGTGATAGAATAGCGGATTTGGAGGGATTGAATAGCAGATTTGAGAGATAGAATAGCTGATCTTTAGGGATAGGAATGACGGATCTTTAGGGATTTGTAATATTTATTCTCTCTATATAATGGAAAGACTCTCACTTTGAGAGGCATTCAGCAAAACTGACAATTTCAACCTTAACAAAAATTAGCTAATTTAAAGAAAATGATGCTTTTAGCAAAGAGACTCCGCAAGTTAGAGAGACATCCCAGGGTTGTAGCTTATTTGAATTCATGTTCAATGTGCTTCTATTTCAAAATGCATTGGGTTAAGTTGTTGTGGGTTAGCAAGGTTCAATTTACGATCATAATCTTCCGACTTCTAATCGCCTATCACTATTGAACACCTAACTACATCATTGAGCGGGGTTAGGTCAGAATCAATAATAGCGTATTAAGCATTCATCTTGCATTTTCAACCAAATGTAGTGCAAGGATATGTATTATTCCTACACACAAATCAACCTAACATTTACTCTAGATTGAACACACTCCTCTCCTTCTTTAGTCTATCCTTCTATTCGTCTTCCAATTTAAAGAATGGACACTAGGTATATTCTAATGGTGATCAAGCAATAAAATAGTAATGCAAGAATGCAAGAACAAAATAAACATTAACCCTTTTTGCACTAGAAATAACTTCACATTAAACCATCATTCATAGCCACAACCCTAGGACAAAGAATTTTAACTACTCATGCTACAAAATACCAAGATAAATGAAGTATATTCATACAAGTCTTTACCAAGATGATGAAGAAGAAGAAAACCTCTAGATTTTAGCTCCAAATTCGCCTTTAGCTTCAAATCCCGTTTTTTGGAAAGTGTGTGTGCAATAAAAGACACTTAAACTATTTATAGTCCAACAATTAACACGTGGGATGACTTTTCTGCCTAGGTCCGCGATGCGGAGGTGTTCCCTCGCTAAATTCTGCGCTCCATCGCGGATTCCCCTGTTAAGGGGAATCCCTTTTTTTCCTCAGCATTTACTCCCTCCGCGACGCGTCCTTATCACGGGCTCCTTCAGTGTGTGGGGAGGGAGTGCCTCCGCAACGCGGAGTTGCTCCTTGCCAGTGTAGAAGCTTTTCTGGCTCTTTTTTTCTGCTACTCCTTCCTCTACTTTTCGCCCTTCGATCCGGTGCCCAAATTCAGCTTCTTTCCGAATAATCTTTGACCTGAAACATCTAATCACATTGGTTATAGGGTGCGGAATCAAACGACTCTAAAAGACTCAAAATTCTAGACTTAACTGCCGAAAACGTCCTAACTCAGCTATATTCATGGAATAAAAATGGTTGTTAGGCATACAAATACGCCTAAGATCACCACCCAACACTTATAGCTTTGTTCGTCCTCGAACAGTTTCGCACTTATGGAAACACTACAACTTTACTACTATACCTATAATCCTTTCATCTTAGGTCACAACAACTTCAGTAGCTAAATGACAGCATAACGTTACTTTGTGTTTTTAGGCATCTCTATAGCAAAAAAATCCACCCTTAAGAATAGACTCCTTTATACAACAAAAATTTGTGTGCAGCCATAGATTCACAATATATCACTCTGATTTCATTAAACATGTGCCCTCACTACAATTGAACACCCACATTCACTTCACATTGACTTCTTCACACAAAAAGGGTGCAGGGAAAATTTATGCTCACGCTCACAACAAAATTCCCTGGCTACAACTAATGACCCATAGGCTGACCCTTAGTGTAATGTTTCACTACTTTCGAGAATTCGACATTTTGAGATCAATAGGGTCTTTTTCAGGGTTGTAATGCAGGTTAGGGGACAGGTAGGAACATTTCGGGAATAAGAATAGTGACTGCTTTCCCAAGCGTTTTAGTACTAACACTGCAATTTTCAGATGCTCATCTCATAACCCCGTCTTATACCCTTTTCTCAAGAACCATTTTGGTCTCTTTTTCAATTTCAAACTCTTTTCACTATTTTTCTTTGTAACTCTTTGACCACACCATTTTTATTTTTTTGGCTGCCCTTAGACATCAACCGGTCTAGAGCTTATTATTATGTTCTCATTATTTTCACCATTATAATTTTCTTTTTTAAAACATTTATATATATCTTTAGAACACTACTCTTGGGGTGCCAACTTAACTTTCGATTTTTTCTTTTGTGCTCGCACAAAAATGCTTAGGATCTTTTGGATCATAGCTCTAGGCCAAAGAACGAACGGTATAAGCTACATATCGGGTTGCCTAAAAAAATAGTTCAAGGCTCAAGGGGGCTAACTAGAGGTAACATTAAGGTGGGTAGAGTATAACATAAACAAAGCTACTAAATAAATGCCTATATCACTTCTCAAATTCCTAATTCTCCTATTTTTCGTGGAAAACACACGGGGCAAGTTCTAGACCTTCATCATAAGCAGGGAATGTACATTTTCTAAGCACTTGTCACACATCCAACTTCACATTGATATTGACTACTGCTTCACAACGGCCTACAAACTTTAATTTAAAAACAACCACAATAGGAGAGTCAAATAAATGATCCTAGGCGTCTCAGAACAAATTTACCCAATTTAGCAGCTGTCAGCCTAATCCACCACAAATGTGTTCCCTCAACCGAAAAGCAACCCTAAAGACTCAATTGACGAAATCAGCCCTTAATACAGTCGTCATCCATCTATCATCCTTGACTCAATTATGATATCAACTACATTTTAAGACACTTTTTATTATGCGGTTCAACGGAACTGTCCTTGGCTAAAGAATCAAAAACAACTACCAAGGAACCCAATACAAAATAAATAAATAAATAATAATAAAAAATCAGCAAGAAAATAAATCTATGTACACAGATATAATCCCCACCCCACACTTAAAATTAAGCATTATCCTCAGTGAAACAGTTTTCAACAAGAAAAGAGAGAAAGGTAAGGTGGTCTTCCTTGATTAAGCCTCCATTTTGGCGTCACTGCCGACCTCCTCGTAGGCTAGAGATTTGCCTTTCTCCTCAGCAGAGTCTGATTCACTATCCGAACCGTATCTTCGCTTGTCTTCATCGGTTGGGACCTCATCCCAAACCGGCTCGAAAAATTCAAGTCCCAATCCTAGCATGGCCATCACATGCTCATTTAGCGGGTATTTCATAGCTACCTCATTCAACTGCTCCTGAGATGATGCTCGACATTTATTTTTATGATGCAACATCTCCAAACCGTACATTCACGATGTGACCATATCATCTCTCTTATTGCGCCCAACTATAGTGAAGGTGAGTCCATGCATAATTTTCGACCGTTTCATCTTGGTGACATCGATGGGCATGGTGAAAAGGGGTGTCATATAGTCAACAGGCTCTTCCGTAATGCCAGCATGCCTTCACAATTGAGTAATTAATCCACCAAAAGCAAACATTCGCCCATGGTGAGCTCTTGCCTTGCGCATTGTCAACTTTAACACCGCTCCAATGTTGATAGGCAGCCCCATCATCATTGCATAGAACAACAAGACTCGGTCCCGTGTCACCTCGGTGAAATGCAGTCTTGGTATCAACAAATTCATGACGATCTTCAACCACACGCGGGCCTCTCTATTCATGTGGGCATACGAGTATGATTGATGATAACCATGGTGCCCATGCCTAATCCATTTAGCTGTGGACTGAACACCGCAGAAGGTATGACTGATTGTCTAATACGAGGGAGTGATGTTGATTCTTGTAAGAACATCAGGAGTGATGTTGGAGTGAATGAGACTTCTATGCCCCTCACTGTAACATAGTGAGAGCGAGCATCTGTCTTTCAATTTGCATAAAATTCCCGGACCAAACTAACTTTGCACTCAGAAGGGTCCTAGAAGATGAAGCCCATGTTCAGCTCGAGCAAACGACACCTGATGTTGGGAAAGTCCCTTTCCATATTCTCATCTTCAAGAACCACATCGGAGAAGTATTTAGCTTCTGTGTGGGATTTGTACCACTTTCGACCCTCTGGGAGGACTGCCTTGGCCCCAAATCACTGAGTGTGTCCTCTTGGAATTGATGGTGCCGAGGGAATTATGTTGCCAGTTCTAACCCTCTTGCGGCTGCTAGACGTCACTGCCTTGACTGACCTTTGTAAACTCGACATGACAATCTGCACACAAACACAATACACTTCAATCAGGGTTTCGATGAGGGAAAGACACCCCACACTCAAATTGGAACATATTTTTAGAATATGAAGGTATTCAGACTTCCCTAACCTATTCACAACATACAAATCTCATTATTTTTCCTAAATCAAACATCACAATCCAACCTTAGTGATTTTACTCAAGAATTTAAATCACACTCTTAATTAATTAGTTCAAGCATTTCCCTCAACCCCCACAATAACAAATATGAAGTTTAACCATTTCTATTTCAAACCCATAGGCTTCAAAAGTGCATGAAAACATTTTTTTGATGAGTAATTTAGGTTTTCACACATGCAATCACATACTTGAGTTCAAAATGTTCAAATATTCAACTTATTAAGCCTATCCCCAAGAAAAAAACACTCAAACTCATCCTCATCACAAACCATAAGCAAAACTCCAATAATTTCTTTAAATTTCGTTTCAACCCAAGAAAAGAAAAGAACATATCTTGAGTAGTAAAAACGAGAAAAAATTGATGAATTTTGAAGTAAATCTTCACTCTTCGGGATACAAACTTGATTGATGGAAGACAAAGAGTTATTTTGAGGGTAATAATTGCAAGAATAGTGCAGAGATGAGTGAAAGTCGTCACTTTTTAGGGATTAAGAGGGATTGGGGGCTGGGTTTTATCAATTTAGTAGGGTAAAACCCGACTTTTAATTACCCGATTCTGAAAACCTACCACGTCCGCGATGCGGAGCTGTCTAGACAAGCCTTGTGCAATTCATCTTCAGCGCATCGGCGAAAAATGTGAAGTTGGAAACAAGTCTGCGACGCACTCAGGTCGTGGACTCCCCTGTTACCTGCTTATGAGAAATTAATTTCTCATCACTAAGTCAGCAACGCGGATCTGACGCGTACTTGCCTTGGGCCATTTTCTTGGGGAATGTGGTGATCTCAACTTGAGGAACACGTCCGCGACGCGATGAGGTCGCGGACTTCCCTGTTGTCAACCATTCCCTACAATTTAAAACACAAATACAATCCAAATAATTCCTAAGTAAAAGTACATTAAACTACCCTATTAAAACAAAAATAAAATGCAAAAAACGTTTAAAACACCCCACCTCGGGTTGCCTCCCGAGTAGCACCTGATTTAACGTCGCGGCACAACTCAACTTCCCCTCATTAATTGCTCAACCCCAGAGTTTTAACTTCTCGGTTAAATCCTTGCCCAAAATAATGCGTCACCCTTTTCCCGTTCACAATTAAAATGAATTTCTTTCCTTCGTTCCATTACTCTACAGCGCCATAGTCGGTCATATGTACCACTTCGAATGGTCCACTCCATTTCGACTTCAACTTGCCTGGGAACAACCTTAACCGGGAGTTGAACAATAATACTATTTGATTGGGCTAAAAAAATCTTTCCACGATGTGCTTGTCATGCCATCGTTTGGTTTTCTCCTTGTAGAGCTTGGCGTTTTCATAAGCAAGAAGTCAAAAAATTTTCCTAACCTTTCGTTTCTTTACAACATGGAATGAACACTCTAACTGGGAAAAGTGGTTTGCAATCTAATTTTCAAAACCTTTTCAATCTTTGATCTCTATATCGAACTCTTGCAATAATAGAATCCACGTGATCAATCGAGGCTTTGCATATTTCTTGTTGAACAAGTATCTGATAGATGCATGGTCAATATAAACAACAACTTTAGTACCTACCAAGTAAGACATAAACTCGTCAAATGTGTAGACCAATGCTAGCATCTCTTTTTCGGTCACAGTGTAATTGGAATGGACTGCATCCAACATTTTACTTGCATAGTATATGGAGTTGAACACCTTCTATTTCCGTTGTCCCATCACTGCTCCTACCGCCAAATCACTTGCGTCACATATCAGCTCAAAAGTGAGTTCCCAATTTGGGGACGTTAAGATTGGAGCTTCTGTGAGCTTGTTCTTCAAAATTTTAAAAGTCGGCATGCATCTTTCATCAAAGACAAATTTCATCTCCTTCTCCAGCAGACTGCACATAAGCCTAGCAATCTTGGAAAAATCTTTGATGCATCTTATGTAAAAGCCCGCATAACCGAGAAAACTTCGCACCCCTTGTACAGAAATAGGAAGGGGAGTTTTTCAATTACTTCCACCTTAGCTCGATCAACTTCCAGCCCTCTCTTTGACACCTTATGCCCCAATACAATCCCCTCCTTTACCAGAAAATGACATTTTTCCCAGTTTAGGACAAGATTGGTTTCTTCACTAGCAAACACCCTGTCCAAATTCTCCAAGCACCTGTCAAAAGACTCCCCAAATAGATTTTTCTAATGGATACCACACCGCCTACTAAACCCCAACCCTCTAACGATTAGATTCTGACTAAGCAACAATAATGTTGCCGACTAAATCACCTAACTCCAGATGACTTAAACTTTAAGAAATCGAAACAAGACTTGAGTCCTTTATAGATTAGGATCAGATTTACAATGTAAGCACATAAGACACCAAGCTCTAAATACAACAAGACTCTTTAGCACTATATCTGGTCTTTTGTTGATATGAGCAGTGTTCTTCCTTGAAGATGACCTTCAGTTTTCAAGCTTATGAATTTTCATAGAAAATCCAAGTTTAGTTTGCCAAATCTTAAGTTTGTGTTTTTTGGAAAGAGATGATATAAATCACCACAAACTCGTTGAGACAATTCCATTGGCTGAAGGCCTACAGTTCAGAAAAGTTGCTCACCTACCACATCAGAGGTGGCAGCTTTTCTGACGGCTGTCTTGTCACCTTTTCATATCGCAGTCTTGTGGGGATCAGGTCCCTTGCAAACTTCTTTGTGAGTTCTTGAAAAGGCTTGTTGGCTGAATCCCTTCTTTGGATGAATGAATTTATTTGTTGTTTGTCATGTTGACTAAGTCAACTATAAAGAGTTATTGACCGTTGGATAAATAACTGTGTCCATTTTGATTGGTGTAGTACGCTGACGCCTCACCAACCTCTGACACGACAACTTTACAGTTGTTTCCACTAATAGATTTGGACGAGAGAACTTAACAAGAAACTAGGTCCCTTTGTTTGTGAGACACTGAAATAGACAATCTCGTTCGGTCTTCCAATTGGTGTAGGACACTGCACTTTTCACTTACCACCTGACATGACAGCTTTATAGTTTTTACCTCATTTGAATCTGGGCGAGAACACTCCATCATGGACCAGGTCCCTACATTTTTTAGGATCATCAAAACACCTAGAATATAATACACTTTTACAAACAAAAGAGAACAACATCACAACGAAGGTAAATTTCATTACTTCGAATAATGCTACTCCTAAAACTCACAACAATACCTCTTTAAATCCTAAGAAGAAAAAATTCAACAAAAATAATGGTTGACCTGCCAAGAAAAATAATGGTGAAAATGACCAAGCACAAAATCAACAAGTTTAAGAAAAGGAACCATGCTTTGTTTGTGGCAAGAGTGGACCTATTGCTCGATTTTGCAGATTTCAAAAAATATGATCCTAACCCTCAGGCAAACGTTACCGAAGAACCTTTTGTGACGGTGATTACATACATTAACATGGTTGAGAATGTAGATGAATGGTGGGCTGATTCTGGTGTAAACCGTCATGTCTGATATGACAAACACTGATTTAAAAAATATAATCATTTTGATGTTCTCCTTCAAACCAAATGACCCCTTAAAAAAACTTTAACTCATGCCTTGTGAAAAGATAGAATATTCGGACCAATGAGAAGTTAAAAGATATTTTAGTTCATAAAGTTTCATTAAATAAGAAGAGTAAAAATATAAATTTACAATTTGAAAAATAAAATGAAACTTTAGCCTAAAATAGGAATAATTAGTGCAAAAACTTGATGCATGGAATCCACTTGTTGGTGATGTGAAAATGGTGGTAGGTGGGAGATATTTGTAGAAATTAAAGTGGTATTTTTGGATTAGTCATATTTTTTAACAAAGAAATTACTTTGTTTCTGAAAATAAATAAGGAGTATTTTTACTAATTTACCTGTAATTAAAGAATTACGAAATGCACATATAATGCATGTATAATGCACAAAATGCACGCCATAATTATTGATCCTTTTTCTCGTCATAATCATTCGATATTTGAAATAGCTTTCTGTCAAGAATTTAAGCTAAAAGTTAAACAACGATTAAGATTCTAATGGTACAAGTTGTGTGATATGTTATGTTGTGTTCCTAAATTGCTGTCTTTTACAAAGTTTAAAATATCGAAATTTTGAAATCAATAGCCAAATATGAAATTTCATCATCAAAACTGCACCAACTCAAAACTCGAATCATTCCTTTTTAATTTTTCATCAATTTGCTATCCTCCTATTTTCTATTCTCTTTTTAAATTGAATACTCAATAAGTGTAAACGAAGAGTAGTAGTAGTAGAAGAAAAAGACGTGTTGTGATGAGTGATTTTTGTTTGAATAGGCAACCTTTATTTATAAACAGATGGCGAAGGTAATAGAATTCTTCGACCCCTCCTGGAGGAAAAAAACTACAAAATATATATTGTTCCCTCTTGTTCAATATGTTCGTTATACCTTTTTCCTTTTTTATTAATTGTTTCTCCAAAAAATGTCTTTTTTATGGCAATTTTTTACTTATTATATTTATAGCATGTTTAATACCACGGATTAATTTACTTAGTTTGAAGGGTAGTTATCCGAGATCAATTTCCCTCGGTGTCTTTTAAATCGAGTCTGTCACACAAAGCTTGTTTAGTATAGTTTACATCTTTGATATTGACGGGTTTTTTTTGTGCGATTTACTTCGTTACTCAATACTTTTTAAAATATTTTTATTTCAAATCAAAATAGAAAAATTAAATTGATATGGGCAGAAGTACTATTTATCTCAATTACATTTCACTCTGATAAATGTCAAATCAAGCTTCTCATTTTTCCAAATTGTACATTAAAATTTATAGGCTTTTTCAGGTCCTGTGGCCTCAACTTAAAAAAGGCTGAATTATTTGAATTGATGACGTTAAACTTCCATACAACATTATTTTTATTTTTTGTGCATCCTATGAATTAAATACATGTTTTTAAATTTTTTTCGTCCTAATTATTGTCCCTTTTTTTGAAAAGTAGGTGAAAAGTAAAAGGGTTTTTTTTAAAAGTATTTTTTTGAATCAAAATGTAAATATACGTTTATATTCTAAATGTAAATATCAAATAACTAATCCGATAAATAAATATTTCACAAACAGGATTCTTTATACAAAGATTTTTAGAAATAGAAATTCGAATTGACAACGTACTAACTATTTTTTGGATCATTATTAATATTTTAATTATATATATACATTTAATCAACAAAAGAAAATTATATTTGAAGTTTGAAAGGAGACTTCAAGTAATATAAGAAAATTTAAAATGTGAGCTGAAAAGTTGAGATGATTTCAAGGAGTTTAAGATTGGAAAAATGGTGGGAGGTGGTGATTGGAGAAGACGAAGTGAAAATAAAATAAAAAATTTGTTAAGTTAAATCTTTCACGCGTTATTGTTGAGTGTATCACACTCACTTTGACATGTCCATAAAAAGTGTCAAAGTAATACAATAAAACTCTACATAAAATATCTAAAAAACACATCGCTCAATTAAAATGTTTAAGTGATATTTAATGTCCACTTTAAAAAGGTGAGTTTAGGCTAAAAGGATTCTGGCAAAAGAGCTCTGAAGAGGACATTTGTCCCTTTTTTATTTTATCTTGGCTAAGTAGTAACTCACATTACCAATTACCGCATAACAATACATTAAACTGGAATATGATTAGCAGAGCCTTTTTTTCTTTGTACTTTGATTAAGAGGGTTATTTTTAAAAAACTTTGTTTCCTAGAAAAAATATTTTTAAAATATTAGACCAATCGAATATGAGAGAATAAAAAACAATATCTATAAAATTTCCATATGACAGTATTGAATTTTTGTAGAGATATCAGGAAAGTAGTTGCAGTATAATTTAAGTCACCTTTGGTTGGTGGTGTAACAAAAAATAATAGACGCAACATTTTATTGACGGCAAATATTTATATTGTGTTCTGTTAAAAATTATGTATTATTTATAAGACGTAAAGTATAAGTCTCTAAAATGTATATGAGGATGTGTATATTTACAGTATGGGAATTAAAACATTAAAGGACAAAAAATCTTAAAATAAGTAATTTATGCATAAAATCTTTCATTATTGTTTCATGCAGGGAAAAGTTCATCATTATAAACTCCACTAAGAAATCGTACAAAGCCTAGAAGTACTATGGATGATTTTTCGAGCCATTCAAACTGAATTTGAAAACTTTGATACTTCCTCCGTTTTAAAAAGAATGACCTCCTTTCTTTTTTAGTATGTTTAAAAAAGAATGACCTCTTTCTTTTTTTTGGTAACAATTTTTTCACTTGACATGTTTAAGGCCACAAGATTAAAGGACAATTTTGTACATTTGACCTAACTTTAATTTAAGACCACAAGATTCAAAGTCTTCTTTATACTTTTAAACTCCGTGTCATTCTTTGTGAAACGGATGGAATATAAAATTGTGAATTGTACTAAATAGAATTGTACTAAATAGATACGTTCTGAAATACAAATAATATGAGAGAGGCACGAGAGAGAGAGAGGGGGAGAGTGAGCAAGAGAGGAGAGATACGAGAAAGATAAGAGAAAGACGAGCGAGAGGGTCAGTGTATCTCATATACATACTAATCGTGATTGGATACAGTGTATTTGAAATACATTACACCTAATTTTAACTCAATGTATTCGGAGACTAAATTTTGCACAAATGGTACTTTTGAAAACACGTGAAAGTTACGTAATTAGATCTTAAACATGTATTTTTTTACCTAAACTTTATGTTTTTGGATTGGCAGAATACATAAGCGGCCCTTGAACTTGCACGCTTTTTCCGTTTAGACACCTTAATAAGAGGCCTTTCCTATTGAACACTTAAACCACTCAAAAAGTGTACCTATCAAACACACGTGGCTGACTTGTCGCCTGTCGTGTGAAGCACGCCTTTTGAGCGCGTGAAGTGAGAAAATAAAAGTTGATGTGTCTGATTTGTCATACTTAACAGTACAATTTTTCCCTTTTATTTATCCACCCTAAATTCTTTCCTTTTTTTTATTTCTAATCTCCTTCTTCTCCATATCTCCATTGTTGCTGCTGGGGATCAAATGATTGAAGAAAATAACAGTCTAAGCTTTGGTACATCATCCCCGAGTTTTGAAGGCTATGTTTGATCTTAAAGTTGGTTTTGGATTATATCTTGGTTAGAAAAACTATTTATTAGAGCAACACTTCTTGGATGTATTTCATTGAATATTGCTCACATTCCAAGTTTATTTGGCGGCCCACATAATCATTCTCGCTCCAAAGAACAAATTGAAACAAATGATACCTCGCCCCTACACCAAAAAAGGTACATTTATTCTCACAATCAATACAGAAATACGATTGTTAAGCTGAGGCGGAAACAACAACAAATTAATTCTAAATACCGTAAGAAAAATGAGTAACTCTGCAACTGTTTGTATTGCTAGATCCTCACTAATAGGCTTGCCGTAGTATCTCTGAATTATAGAGATTGTTAATAGTTGGGTTGTCTAAGTAAAGCATTTAAAATTATTTCAAAACTCGAATCAGCCGTAGAACACAACAACAACAGCTATTTTCTTCAATCGAGCACGCCATAGGAAGAATATATGAAGATTAGAGAGATGACTGCAAAGTTTTCTTAGAGAATCGATCACATTGAGTGGGAATCGTGAATGAAATTTAGGGTTTTTTCAAAATGAATTTTGAGAATTTTGGGGAATGATTGAGGGGTTGGGTGTTTTACCACGTAGATAGATTTTTCCACGTAGGAGGGTGTGTATGTCACGCGCTTCATCTTAAAATAAATGTCTCAAACAACAGGTGACAAGTCAGCCACGTGTGTTTGATAGGTACACTTTTTGAGTTGTTTAAGTGTTCAACATGAAGAGCCTCTTGTTAAGGTGTCTAAACGAAAAAAATGTGCAAGTTCAAGGGACCGCTTATATATTCTGCCTTTTGAATTCAAGAAAAAGGATTGCCATGGAAGCTCTCTTTCTTGGATCCAAATTAGCCCACGTGATGTGCAATCCAATAAAGCCCATGCCTAGCGCACATGACAAACCCTCAATTAATTATGTGACGAAATTTTACCAATGTTGCCAATCCCTTTGGGGTGGGGAGTGGGGGGTGGGGAATGAAAATACCTACTTTTGAGTATATATATATATATATATATATATAATTTTATTTTTGTAAGTTTATTTAGCTTTGATAAAAAAAAAAAGATAATCATGTCTGAAATTAAATTTCAAGCATTTGTAATTGAAAGTGTGATTTTGTGAAACTCATACATCATAAGTTATGGCCTGCTGTTTAGTATGACTTGCAAAGACTTTTACTTTTGAACATATTTATTTAGACGCATGTGAAAGTAATTAAACTTTCAGTCCTGTATATATTTGAATCTTTTCGTGTATTTTTACACCTAAGTCAACATGATTGAAATACATATAAAAACAATTTGAATAGAAATTTCATATATCATAAAGAACAAAACATAATCATCGATTTATCAAAAACACATCAAATATAACAAAACCATTTGACATCTTTTTTTTTGTCCAAATTTGTACCTTAGTCTACATATGAGTCTGATTTTTTTATTATTAAATATATGTAAAAGCATGTCATTAAACCGTATATCGATTTCATTTTGATGGTAGTATGTGATTTCAGTTTTTTTTTAAGTAAGTATATATTCCCTCCATTTATTTTTATTTATTATATTGCGATTTTAAAAGTCAATTTGATTAATTTTTAATGTCCAAGAAAGAATATTAATTTGATATTTTAAATAAAAAACGAATAATATTATAAATTGTAATTTTTTACATATCAATATGGAGAAAAAATAAGTTACAAAATGTTAGTCAAACTATTTAAATTTAACTATAAAAAAAGAAATATATGACAATTAAAATTGAACGGATATAGTATTTGTTTCAGTTTCAAAACAAGGGTAACAACTAATTCTGCTTACCCCCAAAATGTTTTCAGAAAAAAAATATAACAAAGTATCACTTCTTCATTTTAATAGGAAAAAAAAGGTTGAACTGATAAGTTGTAGTTTTTTTCTTTTGTTAAAAAAAAAAAAGTAACTTTATTGTTCCAAAAGAAGATTTACGAGGCGTTTGGTCATCAGTTGTGATTTTTGATTATTTGAAGTGAAAAATAATTTCTTAAAATATTTTTTGAATTCCAAAATAATTTTTGAAATTTAACTTTTAAATTTTGCAATTCTTTTAAAATTTTATGATCAAATTTTTTTTTTTAAAATGAGTAATTTCTCTACATAGTCATCCAGCGAAATTATCTAACAATATCACTTATGTTTGTTATAGGATAACAATATCACCCAATTTTATCTTCTTTTTTTTAAAAATATACTTGATACAAAAAAAACATTATCTCTCTCATGATAGGATGTCATGTCACATCATTCTTTTTATATTATTAATATTTTTTAATTTTTTAAATGACAGCTTGTTTAATGTATCTATAAAAGAGTATTAATTCATTCTCTATGAAAATCTAGTTACTTCAATTTTATAGTGAAAATTTTATCCTATATTTTATTTACGAGTATTTGTCGTTATATCCATACAAGAATTTAATCTTGATGTCGAGGAAAAATTTAAACTAGTTACTTGAAGCCGATGAAATAAACTTAGTAACAAAAAATATATCATTTTACAGTTAATATATTTTATTTAATTTACTTTGACATCGTCAACTATTTAACTATTTTAACTTATTATGCGCAAGGCTTAATTGGAGCAGTTAAAGACTTGTTTCCTTTAGATGAACACAGAAGTTGTGTTAGGCATATGTACCAAAATTCGAGAGAAAAACACAATGGATAAGCACAAAGGTATATATCGTTTTACAGTTAAAAATATATTAACTGTAAAACGATATACATTTTGTTACTAAATTGACTGTCTTTTTTATCAGCTTGAAGGAACTAGTTTAATTTTTTTTCTCAATAACAAGATTAAATTTTCGTATAGATATAACGACAAATACTCATAATGAAACATAAGATAAAGATTTGAAGCAACTAGATTTTCATAAAAAAATGAATTAATGCCTCTTATAGATCATTAAACAAGCTGTCATTTAAAGAATTAAAAAAATATTAATAATAAAAAAGAAATAATATGACATGACATCCTATTAGGAGAGAAATTTTTTTTTGTGTCAAGTATATTTGAAAAAATAAAATAAAATTGGAGAATATTGTAGTTCTTAAACAAACATAAATGATATTCTTAGATAATTTCTCAAATAAAAATGACTATTCACAAAAATTAATCCAAAAAAGTATATAGACAAACGACCCCTTAGTATTTATTAAAAGATTGATCAGATTTAATTTGGAGAAAAGCAGCCACCATCTAGGCTCTAGCTACTACCATCTTTAACTTCTTATTAGGATTATATTAGATAAAAGGCGGAGTCACAATTAAAAGGAATCTGAGGGTTCTGACAAAAAAAAAAATTAATATTTTTGTTTATATCACAACTCAAATCAACAACTTTTGCATACAAAACATTTCACAACCCCTTTATTCCCATAGAAAAATTAATATAGATTTATATTCATTTAATTTTTTAACATAAATATAAAATCTACGTTAAAAATATTAAATTCATCTAAACCCGTGAATTTTCACTTAGCTCCGCCTAATAACCAAATTGTCACTATAGTTTGACCAAAAAGTAAATGGGAACCGATGAAATTAATGTCAATGAGGTTATATTGCTGATCATTTATGAATATAAAAAATAGACGATAGCGGTAATATACCAATAAAAATAAAAAGAAGGGGACCAATAAAACTTTAGACATAATTTTAAGGACTCGTTCGGTAGAAAGTATTAATCAAATAGTTTATGATTAAAATTTAGTTCAACAAAAACATTGTTTAGTTACTTTATTTAACCTAATTCATGGATTAGTTATATCTCATAGAAGGTCTTATTTTATCCCTAGAAGAGGCAGGGATAACTAATCCAAGGTTTAACCATCCCCAAAAAACTTCTCCTATATTTTTTTTTTTTGTAATTTAATGTTCCTTTTTATTTATATGAGAATATCTAAAAATATTCTTGTAACTTCTCCAAATTCGTTCTATGTAATTTGGTGATTTTCAAACTAATACTTCTTTCTCCCTATTTCATTTGTTATATTGAGTTGATTTTTTCGATTTTCTTTCAAATGTAGTTTGTCAATTGATCACTTTATCTTTTCAAAAAAAATAAATTTCGCATATTTGAACAATTTAAATAACATTAAATCTATGTTAAGTTTAAGGTATATTTGACCAACAAAAAAACGTTAATAGTCACTGCATTATGTATCTTTGTATCAAACGACCGCTAAGAATCTAATGCAAGCATATATTCCCGGTAAGGCCTCAACCAACAACCTTACTTTGTTCCATAACGATTTTTAAGCCAAAATCCGTTCGATTTCGAAAAATAAAAAAGTATAATTATTGATTATCTAATTCTATATTAAAGATGAGCCGTTGATCCCATAAAAACAATGTTGAATTTGTTGTGGGTTAACAATAGGGGCTTAGCCTAACATTCAACGATCAACCAAATCCTATCCTAACGAATTCACGACCAAAAGTAGCTAACTTTTTCCCAATAAAAAGAATACAAATAATTGAGAAGACACGTACTAAAGTGAAGACAAAACATTCGTAACCAACCTAAAGATTAAAAAGATACATTCGTCTCAATTTATTCGATATTTTTTAAATTTCATATATATTTACTTTTTGTCATAATTTTTTTATATATCTTTTTAGATATTTTAAATTATCAATTACAGTGATTCATAATATCTTTTATGCAGTATATAAATATATATAAATTCCATTTCCATAAATGTCAAAATTTCATGCGCATATTTTTGATTAAATTTAAATTACTTGACTCTCAAAAAATAAAAAATATCATACAAACTGAGATAAATATGTTATAATTCCAAGACAAACTATACTTTTCTTCCTCAACTTTATTAGACAATAAAATGTTTTGAGTAAAAACAGAATATATTGCATGATTCGTCCTTCCATATTGAGCCCACCTATTTAAAACAAAACGACGGCTTTGGCACACCACACACACAAAAAAAATAAAATTATGTGGGATGGTAAACGGCATGGAGCATAATTTTGACTTTTAATTTTTTTTATTTTTATTTTAATATTTTTGAAATCTTATTAATTTAGATTTGCGACAGAGGTAGAGCCCTTGAAAAAAGATGACTTTAACTTAAATTTAAAAATTCTAATTAAAAATAAAGAAATACATATATTTACATAACTATATACTGCAATATCTAGTGGTACTTATAGACCTTTTAAGCAATTTGTGATTGTTTTTTTACATTTAATATATTTTTTTTAATATATATATCCTTAATGACACACTATTATAGTTAAAAAATCTTTTATCACAAAGTTCTAATACGTACTTACTCCATTTCTTTTTAAATGGTTTTGTAATCTTTATAATTTTATCCAAAATAAATAAATTTTAAGAAATTTTAGAAGGTATTATTCTTTCCTTTATAATTTCTTTACCTAATACTAAATGATTGTTACCATTTTTTAAGCAGCTTTTACAATTCTTATAAGTAAACTTTGGGAAAAGATAAATACTACTCCTAATATAGTAGATAATATTCTTAATAGATTTTTCTTTTACTAGTTTATTTTAGTACATTATTCTCTTTTAGTATTATCTTTATATCAAAAAACTATATACAATACTAGTAATTAAACTAAAAATTTTCTAGCATAATTTAATAGAATAAATCCCAATAAATAATTTCTTAAGGAGAGTGTCATATTAACAAAACAAAATTTTGAAAAAGGAAGTAAAAAAGTCAAATAAAAAGAATCAAAGAAAGTAGTATCTTTTATATGAGTGATAAAAATATTTTTTTTCCTTAAATTTTATGTCCAGTTAAATATCTTATATAAAATGAAATTGATGGCATACTCTCTTTGATTATATCACACCTACTTTCATTTACAAAAGTCAAAATTTGCCTATTGAAAAACAATAAAAATTGATGTATTAGAAAATGGTAAAGAAATACCGTGATAAGCAATAATTAAAGCTCAAAGACAATGAAAGAACTATTCAAAGAAAAGAATGGCTACTCATATATATAGTAGAGTTACCTAGCTAGGTTCAAAATAAATAAATTAAATGAACATGGCTACTCATTAAATTGAATGAACGGCTACTCATTAAATTGAATGAACGGCTACTCATTAAATTGAATGAACATGTACAACTCTCTATTTTACCACATTAATTTCCATGGTAAAGGTGAAAATTAATAATTAATCATATTTTTTAAAAAATAACAACATTATCAAATTAGTTACTATTTATAATAAGCATGGTAATGAAAATGAACCGAATGAAGTAAAAACGTACCTCCTAATAGATTGCACTCAAGCTTCTGTAGGTTAACGAACTTGAACTTTTATATCTTATTTTTTTAACCTCTTTTTTTTTTATGGGAGGTTCAAATTAAGAGTATATATATATATATATGATAATATTATAGTCATTAAATTTACGAACTCTGAATCTATAACCTTAGAAAATGAATGTAATGTTCCTGCTCTAAATTGAACATTCAATATATAGTCCGATCCATATTGTTGCATTTGACCAATGAATTTTGTTTCTTCATTCCAAAGGAACATACTTTATTAGACAAACAAGTTACATATGCTAGTTCATATTATTGACTTCAAAGTTGCAAATTGATTAATTAATAGTTTAATTTCTACCCAGCCTAACATCTAAAAAAAATCTAGTAGATACATTAAAAAACCAATTTCTTGCCTAATCAGTAATCACATGCATGCTAAAATTATTTTGTATACACGTGTATCTTGAAAGTTTCTTTTTGTGTGTGAGATAGATGCACAAGACTGGCTAAATTATGTTATTATTAATATTGGAGTATTTTTTTTAATTAGAAATATATATTGAGAATTGGGTCCTTAATAACATGATAAAAGATTCCCTATATACCCTTAAGCCTTAGTACAAGCGGTTATATTATTTATATATAATTAAAATAATATTTTATATAGAAAGATTCTATTTTTTATATATAATTAAAATAATATTTTATGTATATATAGTAAATATTAAATTCCTTTCGACTATTCCGTGTATCTGTTTCTAATGAATTTTGAATCTCGTTATTGAGAATCTTGCCTCTATCACTACCCCTAAGATACTTTTTTTAATTTGGCACGTACTACCAGAAGAATTTTCAACAAACCCTTTTTTCCCAATTTAGAAATATATGCAAGCACAACATTGTGGAAACAAATTACAACTCCCTCTCGTGAACTTTATTTAATTAAATTATTTTTGTATTTCTCTTTTTTTAAAAAGTGTTCTAAATTCCAACAATTCATTTAAACATGGGCTAGAAAAAGTATTCTACAAATTTTGTTTTCAATAAAACATTTTCCATTTCACCAGCAAAATAAACTGAAAAATCACATAAACAGGAAAAAAGAAATTGTATAGCCAAAACTTTGAGAGGAAGTTTAATACTATTAGGTATGAAGTACAAGAAGAAAATAATTATTTATCCCCACCGTAATTTGTCTGTATCGATCTCGATTAACAACCTTACTAGTAATTTAATCACACATAAAACACGTGTTAGCCTTAAAGCAAAAAAGGTTAAACTAACTTCGGTATCGGGTATCGGAGTGCACACATATAAGGTGTTTTCGATACAAAACCCCCAAAATATTATTTTAAAAACATTATTTTCTAAATAAACAAAAGATTTAAAAATTATAATAAACGGAGAATGAAAAGATCAGAACATATTTTCATACCCCTAGAAATTGATTAATTAAATGAAAAAAAAAGTAACCCAATAATTAAAGTGAAATCCAAAAACAAACAAAATGATGTGTATTTAGAAAGCAAAAGTACAAATTCCAAATCCATATACGCCGGCACAAGCAACGCCAGTATTTGTTAGTTAATCACTCAATAATTGCAATACAAAGACAAATCCAAAAATGAGTCAGTCTATACCCATTTTGATTTTTTTGGTATTTTATTACCTTATCACCATATAAAATAGAATTATCTTATCACCTAAAATCCTTCACATATATATATAAAAGAAATTATATCTATAGAGTTGCCTCTTGTTTTGTTAATTTTCTAATCAATAGTATTAATCAAAATTAGTAAATTATAAGTAGGGGAAAGTTGAACTTAAATGATAGTTAAGAAAAGTAAGAGATGAACTTTTATTGAACAATGAAAGCTTAAGCTTAGACATCTATCTACATGGATTCCACCAACAATTTGTTTTCCCTCAGAATAATATTAAGTAATTTTGTTTTAATTTCTTCTTAATCATCTTTGTTTTCACCGTTCTCCTCAGCTTGGACTTTGCTACTATTGCAAGGATTATGTAAATTAGCAGTAGGTAATACCTTCCTTGACGACGTCGTATCAATAAACGTAGCTGAGCTCATCTCCATTTGACAAATCCTAACTGCCCCAAATAACTTTTCCGGCAACTCTTCCTCCGTCTGTGACTCAACCAGAAAACCCATATCGATCGTCACCGACGTTACCGACCCTAACGCCAAGAGCAAAATAGCGCTAGCAATAGCTGAGCTACCGATATCCACGTCGATTTCTAAGTAATTAGGGCCTCTATGATAGTAGCAATTCAACGCTTTACCGAGTATACAAGCTGAGTAATTCCCAACTGCGGCTTTCACGATCCACGGTCCTTTTACGATCCGGTTAACGATCTTAAATCTGCTGTTACGATACGCATCATCGCCGTTGACGAACCGATAGAGGAGAGAACCCGGTTCGAGCGGCTCATCGTCGTTTGTAGCGAAGTAGAAAACCGCGCTGTGTTGGTCACGCCCTGGGACTTGGAGATTCACGGCGACTATGAAGGTTTTCAGAGACTTGCCTTCAGAGTGAGATTTCTTCAGCGCGTTCATCACACGGTTGTCGTGTCGAGCCAGGACGTGGTCGAGCTTGGAGTTAGATCGGAGCCAATCCACTCCAGCAGGCTGTAGAAGCCACGCGCCAGAAGGTACTTTCGCCTTTTTCGTTAAGTAGTGTGGCCCTCGCAGATTGAATAGGTCTCCCGGCGGTGATGCCCAACCGTTTTTTCCCTTGTCCAAATCCACATGCTTAAGTGATCCGCCGGTTATGGATTCTTCCCTCCAGTCCCCACCACCGTCACCGTCACCGCCTGCGGCGGAGGTAGAGGTAGGCACGACGGAGCGCTGATTGTGGAGGTTCTGCTTCTGTTTTTGTTTAGTGGAAAACATTTTCCGGTACCGCTACTTTTCCGTATTACGATTGGAGTGTATGATAGTAGCAGTAATAGTAAAACTCCGATGAAAAAGGCAATTGAGTACCACTTTTGGGGTTTTCTTTTTGGGTATATATTTGAGAATAGCAGTATAAAAATGCCCTTGAGTTTTGTAGAAACTACGATAATGCCCCCTTTTCAATGCCACTGACAAATGACAGCTAATATTGTCAAAAGGTAAAAGGCTTTTAGAAATGTCTTTAACGTTTTCTTTAGGTTCAAAAATGCCCTTTAGTTAACAGAAATATGACATGGAATTGTACTAGACATAGATCACTTTTCATTGGTCCACAATTCTTTTATCAAATAAAAAGACCCACCCAACCCAAACCCGTTTTCACATGAACACTTAATTTGGTACTTGTTTTCTGGTAAAAATTAAGAGGTAAATTATCCGCAAATAAATCGCTTCAACTTTGATTTCGACGATCAAGGGTTCTTTTCATCCTTTGATTACATTGGAAATATAATTTTGAATCTTGGAGTCATCAAATTCAAAACCCACTTTCTTAATTTAGCTAATTTTAACACATGCCTCGTTTTTGCTACATAAATGTCGTGTAGATGCATTTAATTTTTTAATTGTAAATAGCATTTGTGGTGATGGACAGCAATTATTCGGCTGTTTCCAAGGAATCTTTTGTTGAATTACAAGTTAAAAGACGATAACTTTAGCTATATATACATATGGAAACTTAATTTTGGTACTTGCTTTCTGGCAAAAAATGGGTTAGGTTTGGGTTGGATGGGTCTTTTTATTTGATAAAAGAATTGTGGACCAATGAAAAGTGGCTACTTATTTAGTACAATTCCATATCACATTTTCTGTTAACTAAAGGGCATTTTTTAACCTAAGAAAAACGTTAAGGGCATTTCTAAACCAACAGATGGAAGGAGGGCATTTTTGAACCATTTCTAATAGGTTAAGGGCATTTTTAAGCCTTTTCCCTTGTCAAAATAAATAATGACAGACAAGCACTCTCTCGTTCATTTTCATATATTCGCAATAAACGTTTGCATTTTTTTTAACAAAAATAATATGTATAAATAAGTTTTTTTTTAATATATGAAAATAAATAAGTAAAATTAAAAATATAATATTAAATAAAATAACAAATAAAAGTGGATAAATTAAAATAATTGTTCAATTATTTTCATACTTAGAGCCAACTTTCTCCTATTTTTTGGAATATTAGTTAGAGGTCCATATTTTTTTATATTAGTCCGACCATAGAAAATTAGAAAACAAACTATACATATCAAGTGGACCGATCGAGCCAAGAGATGGGACCATGAGCCACCGGTATGGGTGGATTCTTCATGGTGTGGTCAAGGTATGTAGGGTGGATAGACTTAAAAGGGTGTTATTTAACACGATTTGATATTAAAATCTTACAAGTAAATGTCAAATGCTATTTTTCTTAGGAAGTATCTTATTTCATAAAATTGAGATAAAACTCTCCATGCTTTAAGATATGAAAGTTGGAAGAAATGTCTTGTGAGTACTTTTTCATAATTTGTGTGTTGATGATTCATTAGTTCTATTAATTTTTTATTATTATTATTTTTAAAAGTTGTCCACAATTATGTTTTTCTTAAAAAAAAAATATTGTTCATAGTATAGAAATTTTTGCCAAATGTGCATACTCAATTAATAAAAGAAAAATAAAATAACATTCAAACAAAATAAACTAACACTAGTTTAACACAACAAAGATGTTCCAATTCGCTAGGTCAATCCAAAGCTTAAGCAAGTAAAACATAGCCGAAGTATTTGAACTCGGAACAATTCTTGTTTTAATGTAAATATTTTAAAGGTTTTTTGTTTGCTAAAATCGTAATTAAAAGGTTGAACACACAAACATATTCGATCAATCAAAAAAAAGTTTCTATAGCAATAATTAAATGTTTGGGGCTTGGGAATAATACTATTTGCGTTATGTTTTTTTCACTTGTCTAGTTTCTAATCTAACAATTAAAATTAAATATAAGAAATATGACAACTTACTACACAAAAATAGCAATTGTTTTCTAGCTAGCTGTGTGGTTTAAAAACTTCAAACTTCATATATTGATAGCCCTCAACATCAATTCCAACTGCTCCTGTTGTGCCAAATATTTTTTGGCAGATTGTTAGCCCAATAAATTAGCCTACTCCTGCCTTATTTATTTATGTGACACATTTGGTTGTCTAGAAATAACAAATCACCCTTTTATCGGATCATCTAGATAATCAAAAAGTTGTTAAGTGTAAAAACTTTAAGAGATAAGAGGGAAATAATAGATTAGTTCATAATTAAGTACAGATAAAATTAGCAAAGGAAGAGGCATGCCAGTAAATAGGTCAGTCGAATTTCAATCGCAGTGTGTATTCGCTTTTAAAAATTAGTAGTAATACTCTCTCAATTTATGTCTCTACTTTTGAAATTGTCAGTAACTTTTCAGGTCCTTCATCAAATCTCAAAGCTCAATGTTGAACGCAGTTTAATGAGAAACACATATACTTAGGCTGTGGAATTTGATCTGATTGCTAGTTAGGATAATAATAACTATAGGAGGATCGCCAACTAACTACGAATAATATGTAAATTTTGACGGAGTATTTGTGACAAACAAATTTATCACTAATTCTCGACGGATTTATGACAATTTTATGATAGAATTCATTAGTGGCCAAATTTTGTTAAGGACTAAAAGATCCGTCACAATTCAATTAAGTTACAAATTAAATAATTGACATAAATAATGGTTGGTCAATGGTCACAATTCTGTTACGAATTTATAACAAAAATAAGAATCCATCACAATCTCATTATAAATTTGTGACAAGCTTGTGGTTTCGTCATAAAATTGTTACGGAAATAAGGTTTGTGTCACAAATTATTAACGCAAAATTTAATAAAAATACTGATGACATTAATATTCTTGTACTGGTTTGTATGTTGCTTGGAATTTCTTTACTTGATAACTACACTCGGAAATTTGGGAGTATTATTTAGATTAATTGATATTGTGGTAACTTTTTAAGTAATTATACAATCTAATAATTATATATAATGGCCTTTTTATTTTTCATAATGTAATTATAGTGTAGTTATAAATGTATTGTTGATTAATGTAATAACATAATTAAAGTAAATTTTAAAATGAAAGTTAATTATCAAAAAATTAAAGCTAATGTTTAATAAATATGTATCTTTAAAAGTAATATCAAATTAGATATATAACATATTGTTCTTAAAATTATATTAATTATTAAATATAATCTCATAACTTTGAATTTTGCATAGTTAATATGGCTATATTTCCATTTACCACAACAATCATACTATAGTTGATATTTAGTTTTAGGTCTTAAAAAAATAAGTAGTAAATATTGAGGATAAAATATGAAGAAAATAAAATATACTTTTCTCTTAGACATTGAAAAGTACTCCAAAATAAAAGAAAAAAGGATCAAAAATACACATTAACTTTAGTTTACTGTTTAATTTTATTTTTGCCATTAAAATAAAGTTAAATTTATCTCTTTCGTTATTAATTTCACCAAAATTATTTCTTATTAAATGGAATCCTCAAATTCGCCCAAATTGACTCAATCCGAATTTAAAAAAAAAACAAACCTTATTCTTTATTTTTAACACAATGACCCAACCCATCTAGGATAACCCGATACCAATTAACCCGATTAACCCAACATCCTATTATCCATCCCATTTTACACATTCTCTCTATAATCTCTTTTTCTCCCGCAAAAACTAATTGAAGAACAATGAGTTGAAAAAATGGGAAGAACTTCTGCGGGAAAAGTAGGATAAATATTGCAAGTACTTTCAGTTTTACAAATGGTAGATAGAGCAAAAAGATAATAAGGAAATTGGCACAAGAGTTTTGCATAATCTAGAGACTAACACGATATCACAACCATTTACTTGCTTACTGCTTCTTCAATAGAAGGGGTCCAAT
Source organism: Solanum sitiens (assembly GCA_016801875.1). Taxonomy (NCBI): domain Eukaryota; kingdom Viridiplantae; phylum Streptophyta; class Magnoliopsida; order Solanales; family Solanaceae; genus Solanum; species Solanum sitiens. The sequence continues at coordinate 967,423 of JABWTJ010000361.1, read as the reverse complement.
GTTATCTTCGATTTTCTTATTGTGCTACACGTGACTTCCATCACATAGAGGAAAAGTCCTACACCTCCAACACTTGCACACAAAAATTTCCCACTTAATAAAATTACCAATTAAATTCAGTTCGAAATGTTATTCTAGCAAGAGCTTCAGAATCAAGAAAAAATTACACACAATAATAAGTAGGGAGATATCAATGACTCTGTTCTCCAATTCATTGATTAGTAAAAGTAGATATCATATGGTCCTCTTCCGAACCAACTAAAGAGCGGGGAAGAAGGGTCTTCATTCAACATCGAGCCCCTCAAGTCTTGAGACTCTTCAACTTACAGTCCTCAATGTTGATGTCAATGGAGAAAATGAGATTAGAGAGAGAATGGGTGAAATGGGATGGGTAGTAGGACATTGGGTTAATCGGGTCAATTGGTACCGGGTATCCTCAATTGGGTTGGGTTATTGGTTAAAAATAAGTAATACGAGTTTTTTTTTAAAAAAATCGCGTAATTGGATCAATTTGGTCGATTTTGGGGATTCCGTCTAATGAGGGGTAACTTTGGTGAGATTAGTAAAATCAAACAATAAACCAAAGTTGAAGGGTATTTTTAACCCTTTTCCCTAAATAAAAAGAGAAAAGACATAAAATTATTACTGAATTTATCCCGAATTTTTAAAAAGACACCTTAACTTTACAACCATATGATATAGAGAGTGGTGTGCACTCTCTTAAAGAGAGTGAGCAACCTAAAATAACTAATGTAATTTTATTTTTAAAAGTATTTTATTATAAAATATATTTTCTTATTTTTCTAATTGTTTTAACTTTTTTTCCTTTTTATTTTTTCTCTTTCTTTCTTTTTTCTTTTCAAAAATTCATTTTCATCTCCATTTATTGAAACTTCTTACTTTCAATGTCATCATGTTTACCACAACTCCACCTTTTTTTCTTTTTTTTTATTACTATTAGTTTTACTCTCTTTAGTTTTAAAACTTTACCTAAATATTTTCTTACATTTCGAACAATTCGATAAACTCATTAGATTTCAAGATGATTAGGAAGTATGATATAGTTTTTTTATTCGATTTCAATTGAGTTCTTTCAATTTTGAGGAATTAATTGATTATTTTAAAATTACCATTTCTAATTTTGAATTTATATGAAAATGAATAGTTGATGATACCTTAAAAATTTTAAATTTTCTTTAAAAAATAATTATTTTTGTTATCAATAATTTGATAAATCCTAAATAATAGTATGAATTTTATAATTATAAAGAATTTGATCGGAGAAGAAGAAGAAAAAGAAAAATAAAAAATAAAAATGGGTTTCAATTTGACATGGGGGGTGGGAGGTGAAGAAAAAAAAATGAAGGGATGAATCACTTGAAAGTGGGAGATGAAAGATGAAGTGAAATTTAAGATATATCAGAATTAAAACTCAAAAATAAGAGAGAGAAATAGAGAAAGAAAAAGATAAAGGAAAATTTAAAATGGAAAAAAATATATTTTTAATTAAATTAACACGTGTCATGTAATGATTGGGGTGTGAACTCACTTGTTTCTTAAAATTTGGGACGGATCGAAAATGGTATAATAATATCTGTTCAAAATTGTTTAATGGGATTATAGGACAGTCGCAAAGTGAAAATGTCTTTATGAAAATTCGAGATAACTTTAATGATGACTATATCTTTTCTCAAATAAAAATAAAACTTATTTTCAGTATCAGTGAACAGTTTTTTATCTAAACAGGGTAATGGAAAGTAACATGAAAATTGAAAAATGAAACTCTCACAAATAAAATCTAACTAATCATTAACTAAACAAATTTTTTATATAATATAATGAACAAATTAATTTTTTTTTATGAAAATAGTTGTATCGCACACAATTTTTCAAGTTATGAATTCCTCAATTTCATTTTTTTCTTCACCTCTCACCCTTACATTTATTCCACGTCAAGTTAAATCCTTTCCCTTTTTTTTCTTCTCCATCAAATTCTTTATTTCAATGATTATTTTTTTATATAAAAAATGAATTCATACGATTTTTTTGAGCTTTATTGAATTATTGATAACAAAATTAATTATCTTTCTAAAAAAATTTAAAATTTTAAACGAACCATCAATTACTCCTTTTCATACAACTTCAAAAATAGAAATAATAATTTTAAAAGAATCAATAAATTTTCCAAAAATTGAAAGAATTTAACTGAAATCAAATAAAAAACTATATGATGCTTCCTAATCATCTTGTAGTCTAGTGGTATCGTGTTCGAAATGTAAGCAATTATTTAGATAAAGTTTTAATAATAGTAAAAAAGAAAGGTGAAGTTGTGATAAAAGTGAAACTGAAAGTGAAAAACTTCAATGGAGATGACAATGAATTTTTAAAGAAGACAGAAGAAAAAAAGAGAAAATAAAAAGAAAAAAAGTTACAATAATAAGAAAAATATGAAAATATATTTATAATAAAATACTTGAAAAAATTAAAATTAAAAGAGCACACACATTCTTTATGTCAAGTAGATAAAAGATAACAAAATTATATCAATTTAAATTATTTAGGGTGTGTTTGGTATGAAGCAAAATGTTTTCATGGAAAATATTTTCTTGGAAAACAAGTAGATTTTGGACTTATTTTCTCATGTTTGGTTGGTGAGTAGAAAATATTTTCCGAAAATAATTTTTAGTGTTTGACTTATGAATGAAAAATATTTTTTGAGAGACATTTTTTATTTTTACTAGAGTAGAAAATAATTTATGAAATTGAAAATATTTTTTAAAAACAAAATTATTTTGTTTTGGGGTGGAGGGGGGGGGGGGGGGGCAGGGGATAGGAGTGAAAAAAATATAAATTTGAACTTGATAATAATTTTTTTTAAAAAAAATTAATTTTTTCGGGGTGGGGGAGGGGTGGGGTGGGGGGTAGGGGGCTAGCCGGGGAAGAGAGTAGGAGTTTAAAAATAAAAATTTGAAGTTGAAATATTTTTAAAAAGCAAAATTAATTTTTTGGGGAGGTGGTGGGGTTGGGGGGGCTGGCCGATGGTGGGCGGGTGGGGTGGGAGGTCAGGGATAGAGTGAAAAAATAGAACTTTGAAATTGAAAATATTTTTTTAAAATTGATGTTTTTCTAAAAAGTAATTTGAAATTAGAGGAGAGTCGTGAAAAATGTTTTCCTTAATTTTTGAAAGGAAGTAATTTTTTTTAATTTTGAAGAAAATAAATTAATTTAGAATTTTTTTTTTAAAACTTTTATCCCAACTAAACATAAAAAAATTGAAAAAGATTTTTCAAAAAAACATTTTCTTCGTACCAAACACACACTTAGTATATGAATAAAACGTCTACATAATTAGACTATTTTTATTAAGAATCAAGAGAAAATAAGTTCACAATGTCACACACATCTTTTCTCTTTATTTTATAACACAGAGAGTAAAAAAAAAAGTAGAAGCAGGAGCCAATGGTCAAACATTTCCTTTTAATTGATGACAACAATTATACGTGGCATGTACTTATTTATATTAAACTTACTTACCTTCAAATCTAATAATAATAATGCCTCTCACTCATCTTCTAAATAGATATTTCATCCGTTTAAAAAAAATAACTTTATTTCCTTTTTAAACTATTTAAAAAAAAATGATCTATTTTCTTTTTCGATAAAATTTTAATTTAAATTTTCTACGTGGCATGTTTAAGACTATCATTAAAAGACATTTTGGTATATTTAACATAACTTTAATTTAGAACACAAAATCAAAAAGTCTTTTTTTTTAAAACTTCGTTTCAAATCAAACTAGACCATACTTTTTAAAAGGAAGGAAATATATTTTTCTCTGAAGCGTAAGATCTTTTATTATTGCATCACCGAATTACATAATTTAAATATATTTTTAGCATCTTACATGATTTAGTATGGGAAAAACTTTTTAATTTTTTTTCCCAACAAAGTGATAGAATACCTAGATAAATTATTAGCTATGTGTTATATATTTATAGGATTCAATTATATGATTGAATATGTTTGAAAACTTTTAAATATCTTCACACAATATGTTATGATTCAACCCTAATCCAACATAAATTTTGAAGTCACGGAATTAATTATTGGATCAAAAAAAAATAATTTGGAATTCAAGCCTAAGCAGCAACTAGTTCAAAAGAAAAAGAAGTTAAAAAGAAAAGTTATACTTGTGTGAAAATCTGATCCTCCTCATCTCCCTTCTAAGTGTCTGTATTTTCTTATTTTCCTTCTTTGATCTATCAATCAATAATCTTACTTACGATATTTCTATATGTTTATTTTGGGGTTTTTACTATTTTAGTTGTTACATCTACTTTTGAGAATTATAATTAAACTTTATTATTATATTAAATGTGAGTTCTTTACACAACACTTTTTTCTCCCATATTATTACCACTTGAATCATATCAACAATATTTTTAGCATCTAACAAAATCTTCAATTATGATAGCTCATGTACTAAATATTGATTTTTATTTAATACAACACTGTGAAATTAGGTCTTAGGCCTAACTCACACCCAGGAAGGAGTATTGCTCAAGCCTTATAAGGAGTCCACCTATCTCATTAACCATCGATGTGGGACTTTTGTCATTCTTTAACACCCCACCTCACGCCCAGTGCTTAGCATCTGGTGCGTGGGCAATTTTGATTTTGGGGGCCCCAACATCAGGTGAGACGGGCCCTGCTCTGATATCATGTGAAATTAGGTCTTAGGCCTAACTCACACCCCAAAAGCTAGCTCAAAGGGGGAGGATTGCCCAAGCCTTATAAAGAGTCCACTCATCTTATTAACTACCGATGTGAGACTTTTGACACCTCTCTTAAAATGTTACGTATCTTAATTTTTAAGTAAAATCTATTAAATCATCAACTTGAAAAATAGGTGAAAATTGAAAAAGGTATTAACCTTTTTTTTATTCATTTTTTTTCCATCGTGACCCACTTCCGCAGTGGGGCCCCAATAATCTTAATATTTTTATTTTGGGGCATTTTTGTCCCTTTCCAGTCACCATCACGCAAAATCCTTGATGATTGAATAAATTTAGTTCTTTACAATAATTTTCTTTCAGAGCTCCAATATTGAAATTAAGGTATTAACAAAAAAATTTAAAAATATTCAAATACAAAATAGCCTTAGATCAGCACGAAAAGACATGTTATTATGGTTATGGTATAAGAGAGAAGGTTATTTATGTATATAAAATATAGTATTAGTTTTATTATGTTTGGTAAAAAAAAATTATTAGATTGAAAAGTCAACATAATTTATATTATGTTTGATTATATTTTTGTAATCCTACATAATTAATACTAACATAATTTATGAGGGAATCTATGTATAATGTTATGTAGGATAGAATATAGAATAAATTATGTGGATAGTAGTCATACTTGTATTAAAATGATAAATTACATATTTATCTATTAATTTATTTTATTATTTTTAATTGAAAACTTTTTTGTTTTCCTATATATAGATTTGTTGTTTTTATTTTTTATTTTATATTTAGACCATTTCTATTTCTTTTAATTTATTTTATTTTTTTTAATTGAAAACTTTATTGTTTTCTGTCAATATGTCTAATTTTTATTTCTTATATATAGATTGTTTTCATTTTTTTTATATACTTATCGTTTTGATTGATTTATGTAAATATAAATATTTTTTTTAATATTAGAAATTAATTATATATTTTAACCGTACATATGTTAATCAAATATTAACAATATATATTATCAATATATTTCACATTTTATTAGCATGTATTATTATTTTGTAAATAATATATATTAATAATTTATAACAAGTTTAATATTCAATAGTTAATAACTCATGTATTATAATCTCTACGTAACTAAATAATTTCTACATAACTAATATCCACATAACTAATACCCGCATAATTAAACTCAAGATAACTAAACTTGCATAATTAAACTCTGCATAACTAAATCTTGCATAACTAATACCTGCATAACTAAACTCTGCATAGCTAATACGTGTATAACCAAACCCAACATAACTAATACATGCATAACTAAGCCCTGCATAGCTAATACCTGCATAACTTTAACCAGTAACCAACAGTCCCTTAATGCACACATTTATCTTTTTGACGTTAACATTTTAAGCCTTTACATATTTCCTCCGTCGCATATTTATTATTTATATATAAAAATAATTATTTTAATTAATGTTATGATAAAATTATTTAATCTTTATTTAGATATTTATAATTAATTTTTATTTTTAAGTGTAAATAAAATTGTATGATAGAAAAATTAAACGATAAATTAATAAGAATATTTTTAATTTATAATTTCTTATAAATGTTATAAAGAAGAAAAGTAAATAACTAATATAAAAATTAAAATAGCAATAAAATTAATTAGGACAAAGTTGTAATTTGATGGAATAATAGGGGCGAAGAAAGAAGTTGTGAACGGACGGGAAGTAAAGAGAATCGTTGGTGACGTAATACTAGTTTGAGTAGTCATTCTTGACTACAGCGTAAATGTAATTAATGGGACACGTGGCTAATGGACAATGACTCCTCATAAGATATCAAATACTCACTACTCAATTTAGATAGAAATTTTTCGTTTTCAAAAGTCAAATAATTCAAAATTTAAATTTGAGAATCTAAGTATATAAGTCACAATATTAACTTATTCAGCTCTGCATATCGCTAGCGCAATATGGTAGTCTGGAGTGAGTGCAATAAAAATTATTCCTTACATTGTAAAGTAGATAAAATACATGACTTTGTTATCCTGAACCAATTGTTCATTATTTTCATTAACAACCATATCATTATTTAATATTCACTGAATATTTCATCACTACTTTAATGTAGCACGTAAAAAATTATGTAATATAACGCAAACAACTACAATCGAGGATGTTTTTGTAAAAAGTAAATTGAGGTAAAATTAAAATTTTCAAAAGATCTCAAATAATGAGATTAGACTCAAAAACTAAAAAAAAATAGTATTTGAAAATTTGAGATATTTGACAAACAATAACAAATTATATGAATAACACTATTTGTAATTTTTTCCACAAATATTATTAGAGAAATATATGCCAAACGGGCCTAAATTCGTCTTTCACCCTAACCCACCATCACCTACCCTTACTTTATCACCCATTCTGTTTTCAAAAGTTTGTGAGTTTATCACATTATATATTTAAATATTTTCTGCCTAATTACTATATGCATAAAAATATGAGGAAAAAAAATGCTTGTTTCCCTTAAAAATATATATTCTATCCTTTATATTAAAGACAACCATTGATGCTTTATATTCAAATTTTTGGTTGAAAATATTTTTATACTATGAGTCAAACTTATGTTACATTTTTGTGCTAATATTAGTGAAATAAAAAACATTCCTTATCTATGTCAAAATTGTGATATTCATCCTACCTTTACTTTTTTTATTATTATTATCAAAAGACCAATGGCTAAGAATCATATATGTATGTATAAACATGTGACTTTTTCTGGAAATCTCTCTATTTTATCTTTTTCAATACATTTTAACCTATCCAGCACCTTCCCCTAACTGCACTAAAACACAAATAAACATCAAATGTCCCTTTCCTTCATTGTTTTCCTTCATCTTTTTTTTTTTTTATAAAAAGTAATTTATTTCTTTTAGTTTTGGGAGTTGAAGGAATTAAAAAAAATGAAAAATATTTCATACTTATTAACTTATTATGATCCAACACTAATTTAAAATAAAATAAATAAATTTATAATTTTCATAATCGAACACTGGTTTATTAAATAAAATGAAAAATTATTCCAAAATACATAGATTTACTTTATGACCAAACAAGCACTTAATTATTATGTTGTAATCATAAAGCCTCCTACCTCTAGGATTTAATTATGGGTGTTGAAGAATTTTAGTAGATAATAATATCCTAAACTATTTTTAAGGAGTAACTTTCACCTATGGTAAACATAAAAATTATATTTGTATGTTATAACTATAGTTTGTATAATTGCGCTCCGTAATAAATATAAATATATATATTTTGCTATACATATACAAAAGAAAGCAGTTGTATAATTTCGCTACATATACAAAAAAAATAATTGTATAATTTGCTTTAGTATACATATATAAAAGATCAATTGTATAATATGTGTTTGTATAAAGCGAGAAAAAAAGAAAGACAAAAGATAATTGCGCAGACGTATTTGTATAATCATAAGTGTATAGGAAAATATTGTATGCATTTGTATTTGTATATACAATTTTCTCTCGCTTTATACAAATACAAACACAATGTATACATTTATGTTTGTATAAAGTGAGAGAGATTAGTGAGCGAGCGAGATCTGGGAGAGGGGAGCGAGGAAAACGAAAATATATGCAGATATACAATTTTCTCTCGCTTTATACAAACACAAACACATTTTATACATTTGCGTTTTTGTATAAAGTGAGAGAGGCGAGTGAGCAAGCGAGATCTGGGAAAGTGGCGAGCGAGAGAGGGGAGAGAAGGGAAGAAAATATATGTATATATACATTTTTCTCTCACTTTATACAAACATAAACACATTTTATACATTTGCATTTGTATAAAAAATGAGAGAGGCGAGGGAGAGAACGAGAGCGGCGAGCGAGATTCACCTGGAGAGAAGCGAAATAACAATAATTTGTTATGGGTATAATTAAATAAAACTATATTTATAACATTTAATTTAAATTAATAGTTTGCTATTACATATAATTTTTCCTTTCTAAAAAAATACTCCAAAATAATAATCACCGTCTACAATAGGGATATATTTTGATAAATTTTATGCATATTTATATTATTATACTTTAATGTAAGGGTAGGTTAGCTTAATTTCATTTTTTTTTAATAAAACGGGTAGGTTAGCTTAGGCTTCATATACAAATATACATGTTGTTGGTGTCTCCTTTAGGTATTTTGTAGAATAGAATCCAACTTCTTTCTCAAAAAATAAGGGTAAAAAAAAAGGAAAATGCGAGAGAGGATTACATGGAGGAAAAATGAACTTCTTATTAAATTAAAAACTCAAATAGTCAATCAATTGAGCTACTAAAATTTTCGAAGAAAATCTAACAACGTGGGCCATGAATATTTCAAATTGCTTGTGTATAGTTTATTGTGAAACTTACAAAAGAGCCTTTGAAGTCTGAAGATATTCATGTACTAACTTGAAGTAACCTGTGACAACTTCATAACTTTGTTAATCATTATGTTCTCTTTAAACTAGCCTCTTTCTTTTTTTACTTCTTACTGTTTTTTGTGTGTGTCAGCATCTATTGTACAGTTGATTCTCCATGGTCGATAGCATGGTCTTTTAAATTCTTACTATATTTTATTCATTTAATTGGAAAAAAAAAGAGTATCGTATAGTGGTGTAAAAAATATTTAAGGATAATATATATTAAATATCAGAGATTTGAACTTAGACTCAGGCACAAGAAATAAAAATTTATGTTATACAGCAATAATATCACTGCAAAATAACATGCAAAAAAAAAGAATCTATTAGAGAATACAAGATTGTCAATATTTTTTTGAAATCTATATACGAACAACAATGGGAAAAAGTCGTTGTTACGCCTCAAACCTTTTTTGTTATTGTCAATCCAAAGACTCCCCTACATGTCTTCTTCATTTGATCATATCAAAATATTTTTTTTCCTAAATCTAATTTATACATATTGTGCCTCTATAAAATTCTTTTTATATTGTCGGTGCGTTCTGATACATGTACAACTAATAGTTATAGGGAAGTTTCGAATAGCCAATAGAAATTTATTGCAACAAATTTGACTGAAGTTGGAATTCACTGACTGTGTATGCACTGGCTCAGAAGTAGATGATGCCAAAGTGTAGTTCACGGGTCCCCTCCTCTTCTTTTCTTTGGAACTGGCTACACTCTAGGCATTCTCCATTTGTTAAAAAGTACAGATATTGAACTTTAAATTTATAGGTACAACACAATGGCTGAAGTAAATAATGGAAGTACACCAGCACAAGTATTTGACATCCTTCACTTGATTTTTTTGTATAGAACCAAGACCATTCTCACTAGAAATAGAAAGGTTCCGAATCGGATGTTGTGGGAAGTGTATAACGCTCATGTTACTAATGTTCATCAACAAAAACTTAATATAAACAAGACGGGCAAAAATGTTGAAGAGTCCTATCACTATGCTTATAATTAAGCTATAAACTATAACCAACTCCAAAGGGTGGAGACTGAAACTCGCGGCATTTCACGACCTTTGTAGATTGTCAGCAACTCGTTTGAAGACCATTCTCTTATTGGAGCGTATGCTGTATTTTCCCCTCTTGATCCCTGTCTAATGTTCTGCAACACAAATTGATATTCGTATAATGGGACGCTCAGCTTTGTCTAGCATAGTGCTTGAACCTACTTCTGACGGCATAATATATGCAGATTTCTCTAGGATCCTGAAATTAATGATCATTCCCTACTCAAACACGCTCGTTCAACGCGTCCGCTGGAAAACAAATACACTAACAAGGCCGTAACCACAGATACGAAAATGAGAGCACCAACCTTGATACATCACAATACTTCATCGTCGTCTTTATCAACCACTCTATGTAGTAGCTGAGAAATACCCATCCAAAAGCTGACTGGAAGGTGATACTTGAAGTGACTGGTCAATGCTGAACTTATGTCACAAGCAAATTTCTGGAACTCTGGCTTCACCACCAAGCGAATCAGCATTGCTGACCACAAATCCGGAGCCAATTTCACTGCACGTCCTAGGGAATGAAACCCACTCATCACCCTAACTAGAATACCATGTTCCTGAAAAAGAGAAATGAATAATTATTCTCATGAACCTTGCTATGTCTGAAACCAAAAAGGACCACTAGGAAACAGAAGTACCAAACCAAGAACTTAAGATGCAGACTATGAAGTGGCCACCAAATTAAACAAGAAAACCACAATCTGTCTGCTGACCAAAGCAAGAAACTGAATTTCGAGAGATATAGAAGAAGTGACAATGACATCCCATGCAACCATTCATAATCAGTAAATCACACCAAACAGAATCACAATTGGTAATTTTTCTAGTAAGGTGATATATTTTCTTATAATTAATGAACTAGTAAGATCTACTTTAATTTGTTTTTTATTAGACTGAATATTTGGAGTTCAGTGGTGACGGTTAAATTGCTTCGTCAAAGCTAATAGTATCGTGATTATAAGATCAGAGTACAATGTTAACAATAGTAAAATGCACTTCTCCATTGTTTTGATAATAAGCACTGTTGCTCATGATTTGCATAAATAACAAGATGAAATATACCTCATATCCAAATAAACGTCTCGCTCGAAGCTTCTCATCAAGAAGATTATTTAGAAATTCATCTTGATAGAAAACATCAGCTGCTTTAACTATGTCTCTGACAAGGAACACACGGACTCTTGAACCCTTGTCTGACAATATAAATTGGAAAAGGTCTTCTGTTGCAGAGACTACAGCCCGTATATCGAATGATCCCAATGGATCCGAGTAACTCTCCTGATTTTCTCCTTCTGTTTCAGAAGCCTGCTGAGATATTGCTGCAATCTGCATGAAGATACACACTTAACAATTCACATACAGGAGTCCTAGACAACCCATCCCCAGCTTTATCAGTCTGTGTGTCAACAGATGCTGAAGTATTAGAAAAGATCAAGCTTCAGGTAGTTTTTCTATTGTTCATCTTACCAAACAAAACAACAACAGAAAAGCTGACAACTTCCACCGAGTACTCATCACATCATACTATTAAAAAAGATCATATTAAAAGGAAGACCTAGAAAATTCACATAAACTTTCCACATAAACTTCCCACATATAATAATTTTTGAATCCAGCAGGAAAAGAGCTAATACGGCCTTCTTTTCACAAATAGTCAAAGGTTCTTGTTCAGGAAAGAAATAAGCCTCACTTGTGCTACCTGCAAGAAACAAGTATAACAACACATAGAAGAATAAATGACCTACCAGTCTCTCTAGACGATTCCATCTCATAGAACCATCATTGCGGATGAGAAGCTCTCTCAATATTCTCCTCATATCAGGAGTTGGATCTACCAAGAGTCTTCCGATAACAAAAGGATATGCACTTTCAACAACTTTGAAATCTGGATCCAATGCTTTTGCAGTTCCTTCAAGAGATCCAAGCGCTCTTATCACCAAAGCATAGTCAGGAGGAAGAGAAAAGTTGAACTCGTACATCACATCATACAATTGATTCATTATGCCCTGAAATCATTTGAAGTGCCACTTAGTACTTGCAAGGTCATGAAGCAAGCTAACAATCATGTCTCATTGAAGAAGATATCCAAGGAGAGTTACTGAGCCTTGTATAGCTGGGAGGAGGCAAGTGACATTGCAAAAGACAGAACTAGATGGAGAATTATCCCCACTTCAATATGGTGGGCAATCTGAAAAGCAAGGAATTCCAGATGTTTTGAAGGTATAGAAAATAGTGTGCAGGATGTTAAACTAAACTGCATTTTGTTGTGACGTTTTTGGTGTAATCAACTATACTCGAAAGACACTGTTTCTATAGTTGATGTTTTAGACTCGATATAGAAATAGAGTAGGAGTGTCTGGAGTGCATTTGTATGTAAGGTTTGAGTACAACCCATGTACTTTTGTGATATAATACAAAGTTACCACTTACCAGTTTAAAAAAATATAAAATAAAAATAAAAAATAAATAATTGCAATAGGTCAACCAAATTTTGGAGGAAAAACCATCCTATAGTACAACGACGGGAGGTTCATCCCTAGCATATTCCTTGGACAAAGATGTGATTTGAGAAGTTAATCACACAACTCACGAAATCCAATCAAGCAGCTCTAACCAATCCACCTGAGATTGTTTACTGGTAGAGCCATTAGAGTACAAAGTAATTACGATCCGCATAGAAAAATGTAACATTTGGTTTACATCTTGTCAACAACAAACATAAATTAAAACCTAGTTGGAGTTAACCACATAAATCCCTCAATATTCATTCCCCTCCATTGGACTCATTTTATTCCAATACTAAGATTCTACAACACTAGAAGTACTTTTCTATGGGCAATAGCTCCAAACAGACTTCGAAGTGTCTCCGCAAATACCGAGTCTATTGCAAGTGTACTAATACACCTCAGCCTAAACCCTACTGCCTATATGAACTTTTTGCTTCCATTGTGTCTACATTTACATTAAGTCGGCATTGATTCTGAGAGATGATAAGGCTTTTTTATACAACTTGTGATTTTAGGTCTAGCTTGTCCACTTCCATCACCTCCAATTATTATGAAGTCATACATACAAACAGACCCTATGGAGGTCTACAGACAACAAGACTACCATCTTCGCATCCTTCACTGAATTTATCCTGTGTGTGTGCTACTTGCACCTTCTGCAAGATGCTATCATTTCTGATGTTTGCATAAGTAGACATCCATTTTAAAGCAACACTTCTAGAAGGTTAATTTCGTGGATGAATGATATTGTTAGTCTTTTAACAACGCTATAGAACCGGGTTTTCACTTTGATAAGGATTCAACACATCACACATCTGCTGACTCTTCCATTTTCAAACATATTATGTTAATCATATGCCTTATGTATCATCTTATTCTCCTATAGCATTAAATCTAAATATCTCAATTGTTGTATTAAGCACCAAAATGTACCATCAATGAAACTATAATGATATATGATAATCCTTCCAAACAAGCGCAAAATTCCTTGACGAACAAATACAAATTACAAGTCATTGGCAATGCGATCTTTTATTTTTTTTGATAACTGGTGTCAGGGCCAGCTTGCGCGCACCTCGACCAATTCCATGGGATACCTGCCACCTTCCTTCCACCAGTCATTGGTAATGTGATCTTTCTTTGTGCTTTCACAAAGGAAGGATTTCATCTCATTCAACTCAACATTATGCAAGTCTTATGTATTTTGTCCTACGTCGACTAATCCTAAAGTCCAAACCTCAGGTTGCATCTCTCTCTTAATCTGTAGAATGCATCTCCAAAGTTCAAACTTCACTTTGACTCCGACTAGTCTCATCACCAAACACAACACTTTCTACAAAGCACATATATGATGACCAGGGTAAACAAGAGCCGGCTCATTGTAGATCCTTGATATAAACCCACAATTACGGAAAATCCTTCTATATTCCTACACTGTTCTCACACTTGTCATAGAGACCGTGTCCGTCATGGGTCGACAAATGATTGTGAGTTTGACTGCTTCAATGGCGTATGCTGGTGCTTGCTTAATGGTGTTGAAGAAACAAAGAAATATAAAACTGGAAGTGATAAAAACAAAGAAGAGATAATGGAAATTGGCCAGATGGAAGGGGCAGTACTTGTCTCCGGAGGCAGAGTCACACTGATCAACTCAGTTCAAACTTGGATGCCATTCCAACTAACATGATGTCACTGTTCCTACCTCAGCAGGGATTATCAACAGATTGGACAGTCAGAAGGAAGTTCCTATGGCAGGGGAATAAAGAAAGGGAAGGGTATAACCTAGTTGAAAGGAAGGAGGTAACTGTGGAAAAGAGATATGGGGGAGTGGGTATAAAGAACTTGAAAAAACATCACAAGGCCCACAGAATGAAATGGCTCAGGATAACTTGATGAAGAGGGGATAACCTTATGCCCTAGATGTTTACTTTGTGGGGAGAAGACAGAAACTGTAAACCACCTCTTCTTGCACGAAGAGTTTACAGGACAATTATGGAGGTTTTTTTAAATTTGAGAGGTATATCTTGGTCTATGCCAGGGAAGGTCACACAGACATTCCAAAGCGTGATGAGATAGGGATACATGTCAAAAGCAAAAGCAAATGGAGAATCATACCAGTCAGCATATGATGGACTATCTGGAGGGAAAGAAATGCTAGGTGTTCTGGGAACATAGAGAATAGTATAGATCAAATTGAATTGTAACTTAAATTCTGTGTTTTGGTGTGACCAAATTTGGTCTAATGATCCTGTCTCTATTATTGATGTTCTGGATTCATTATAGACATAGGATCATAGGATTCTGTAAATATGGTCAAGTACAACCCATGTACTACTCTTCTCTTATATAAAAATACAAAGTTAAAGGCCATAATCCTAACTAAATTCCAGTAGAATAAATGTATATTTAAGTTGTCTTATACTACTATTTTCCTCATTTAAAATCACTAGTTAAGAACTTACCTATTATAGGCTTTAAAGTAACCTGATTGTGAAAAGGAAACTTCAACTGTCGGTGGATATTAGTTGAACTCCATGAGTAATACTTATGAGGGAATCTATGTACTATCTTATGGGGACAATATATGGAATAGATATGTAAGTATTAGTAATACATAGAGTAAATAGCTAAAATGACAAAGCCAACCCAGATAAAATTCCATTCTGTTTTAAGTAGTAAACATATTAATACATTATACGCTATTTTTATATACGTCAATGCAAACATCCATCAAGGAATAACCCATTATCACAACCCCTAGATAACTAATTCCTGGATAACTTGTCTTTAAGCCAAACATCTCCGTAGTGCAAAAGGTACTCCCTTTGTGGCTTTTTTTTCTTTTGGAAGGGAGCTCTATTCAGATAAAAAAAAAAAAAATTCCCTAGATTAACTAGATTGCACTGCTTGGTCTTTCTTTATTGCTCAACCATAATACCTATATGTATAAATGGGAGAATGAGCTTTATTGGGAAGCTTTCTCAAACTAGGAAAAAAACAATAGAAAAAGGAACAGAGAGGGAGCAGGTTAAGAACCTGGAAATCTTGGGATTGTCTGGTACCATCACCAAAGGACGCTTGCAAAGCTTCTGAAACAGATTGAATGTCTACTCCATCAGGTAGAAATCCCAGAGAAAGAAAGTCATTTGCTAAACCCAGAGAGTCTCGATTAACGAAGTGAACAAGCTGCAGTGCACAGCACTTATCAACTACCAAACATGAATTTATTACGAATACTTGCCAGCTTTTGCTTACAGAACCAATTACGTTAAAAATAGCAAACCCCACGCGTGAAAAATAAATAAGCAAATAAATAAATAATAATTGCAAAGATTCTGGAGTACAGTCATCTGTTGAAACACTGGACATGTAATAGATCAATAATACTTAGACAATCCATGCAGACATCAAAATATGCAATGCCTTAAAGAATTGAAGTTTCAACTTTAGAAATTGTTAAAACACATGCCAGCACTTTCTTGCTTTTGTAATGCAGTCATCTATACAACTTTGGGATGCGCAATAGGTCAATAAGAACTTCAGACCCCATCCATGTAGACATTAAAATATGCAATGCCTTAAAGAACCAAAGCTTCAAATTTAAGGAACAATCTATAAGCGCATGCCAATACTGGAATCGAAGATGTGACCTCTTCCTATGGCAGTATTCCATAAACTCAACAATGAAGTTCAAGGATATAACAGAAGCAGAGCATATGAAGATACACAGAACATTATTAGACTTAGAAATGTAATGCAACTGCCAAAAAAAATAAAAAATCAATCCCACTCAGATCTGAATCATGAATAAGTGTAAAGCTAGAAAATAAAGCCTTTGCTACCAAACCTCATATCTCCACAAAGAAACAATAGGAACAAATAGTTGATAAGACATTTTGTGTAAAATTTGTAGTTCAATGAAGTTCTCGCATCATCCTAAATTTATTCACTTTTAATTAAATAATAATAAGAAACTGATGCTCTCGCTTCCTTCCCAAATCAAATCAAATTGATGCTCTCGCTTCCTTCTCAAATCATACTCGAAATCTGATGCTGCCTACATCATCTTACAAAAGATTTTGGACTTTGGAGAGTTATTTTATCTTGTTTAACTCATTCTAAAAGATTAATATGTTTTTTCATTTCCTACATCATCTTACAAAAGATTTTGGACTTCGGAGAGTTATTTTATCTTGTTTAACTCATTCTAAAAGATTAATATGTTTTTTCATTTTTTGTGCTTTTTTCTGGAAATCAAGAAATCAGCGTTTCACAGAGTTAATGCTTTAATTACAAGGTCTTTAGCTCATACACATTAGCTTAGCACTTAGCATGTACTACAGATTCAGATGCCAAGTATCACACATTCATACTTCATCATCCTTCTGCTAAAAGGTTGTGGTGGAGCTCAGCTGTGATTGTACGGAGAGCTCTGTGTTTTTATAGAGAGGTTGGTTGATTTTCTGTCTTTTTTGGGCTTAAAATAGGATTTAAGGCACGCAATGGGCAGAGCTTACTTCTTGTCTGAAATGGACAAGTATACTCGTAGCGGAGGCAACAAGGGTTTTGAACGTATCACTACTGGCAAAGACAAAGTTAAGTTGGGGAAGAAAATGATGAAAAAGAACATCACCCCAAAGAAGAGAGAAGATCTAATAAAAAGAGTATGAGTGGATCAGAAAATAACTGTAACAAACAGGTGTATCGGCTGGAAAGAGCAATAAAAGGGGAAATGAAAAGAGGAGGTTTGGTTGCATAGGCAAATGTTGAGAGGATGAATAAAATTAAAATGCTGTAACGCCTCTAGATCTGTGATTTATATTTAGAGCCCCAAAGCATTTTCTATCACAGCATTCTAGTATAGAAGCTATACGAGCATATGGGAATAAGATTGCTTCACTAATATACACACTCATGCATCTGAATTTCTTTGTGTGATCCCACCAGTTTCAGCGTACCAACAACACAGATTCAATTAACTCCTTCCCTTCCTTTCATTTCAGAAAGAAATCTCACTCAAAGAGGGATGCTCAGACAGAATAGAAATAGAAACAAGTTAGACGAAATATCCAAAGAGTAAATGCTCGGCACACTCCAAAAAGAAGTCCTACAATCCAGGTATCCCGAAGAAAATCCGAGAGATGATTTCACCGGGACTGTCTATAATGTATTGCAAGAAAGTGTTTTTTGAAAAAAGGTATAGTAGAAGAAAGAGAACTAAAATACGTAACAGAAATATTCATTCCAAACAGCTCAAGTTTTCAAAAACAGTGGTAACAAAAACCTACACGAGCAACTATAGGTCTCGTCTTGCAGCCCCACCTTACACAAAAGAAATCACTCACTCTCAAACAATTTAAACTTGGATGAAATGGTCGTAGAACTCTATGAACATTCTACAGGAATTGATGGACCACAACACATAGTGATATGCAACAAAACAGGATCTCAAAGACATTCATAAAAAACTAAAGAGCAATGTCTGTCAGTAACTGCAAATTATTGATGAAGCTAGCCAATACTACTTGAACTAAAGGTGATGACATAAACCCAAACAAATAATAAACGATGACCACATGAAATGCATCCAAACTATATCTCAATACTCCAAAACAGCAGTCAGTCAACCATGAATGATGAGAATTTATCACTAGAGCTGACCACTTTAATAAGTCCAACACGATAGTGACGTGGAATGTCTCCCATCATGCCAAAGTCAAAATAGGCAAGAGATCCATCCTCAGTAGCAACTAGGTTCCCAGGATGAGGATCAGCATGGAAAAACCCCACCTCAAGCAACTGCCTCAATGAGCAGTATAACCCCTGATAAAACAAAAGATATTACACAAAGTTTAAGAACAGCACAGAAAGGAGCAGATAAACTCTACTAAGAAACACAACTTCCTTTTTATTTTTTATTTTTTGTTTAAGAAAGACAGCTATTTACTTCCTTTTTATTTTTTATTTTTTGTTTAAGAAAGACAGCTATTTTTTTTTTGAGAAGGCAAAGACAGCTATTTACCTGGTCAACAAGTCTCCTCCTGTTTAGGTTTGCCTTCCTCATTCGACTTTCATCTGTCAACTTAATCCCATCTATCCACTCCATCGTAAGCACCTCCTTACGGGTAAAGTTCCAGTATATTTTAGGGACCTTGATACCAACAGTTTTCTGACACTCGACATTATCAGTTACTGCACTCCCTGGGACAGTTTTCTCTTTATCTGTAAGTAAAAGCTAAGTTAGCGTAAATTGAAATGAACAGGGTTAAGGAAATATTTACTGAGCACTCAAAAAAATTTCGCACGCATTAAAGTTCACTTATTTTAAGGTTGCCAAATATTGCTTTTAGATCACTATGCTCTACAACCTAGGGACACATTGTCGGGAGAAGGGAGACGGGAAATGATAGAAAAGGGAAAAGAACAGAAAATAATGGGAGAGATGAGACAGAGTACAAGAGTTCATAGAGAGGCCATTCACGGAGTCATACTCATGAAGTAGAGTATATTCAAATAAAGTGCAAAAGAACCCCCAATTACAGTGAGGGAACCAAGACCAAGCTAGATTCTCAAACTATTGAAACTGAAGTGACGAAGAGAAGATAAAAGCATATATAACAAAATAAAATCTAATCTAAACAATGATAAGGATACAGGTTAACCTCAAAGGGCTTAGATTAGACTAAATATTAATAAAAAGAAAAGGCTCATAAATACCCCTCACATATGGGAAAAGGTTCATAAATACCCTCCTTCCACTTTGGTCTAAAAATACCCCAACCTATTTTTTTGGCTCAAGAATACCCCTAACCTACTGGAAATAGCTCAACCCCCCCCCCCTTCCCAACCCCACCCCAAACATTATCCTCTCATAACCCAAATATATTCCATGACATTCAATCTACATTTGTACTGACTAGTTCAAAAAAATGGAAGGCAGAAAAGATATTCCATAATATCACAACTACTAAAGCAATGCCTGGAAGAAACTTACTACTGCATGCATAAAGAGATGCGAATCTTTCGGCATTTTGTGCTTCCAGGATGTAGTCAATTTCTTCGAACATGTGTCTCACCTATCCATTCAAGCAAAACCCCTGGGGGTTAGCAAGTATATAATAGACAACTATTTAAAAGAAGTCATATTTACAGAAAATGGGGAAATAAGAGGATAATGAACCAATTAGGAAATGAGACATATGATGAGCTAAAAGCAATTACTAAAATACAACTTTGCCGGCTTTCTTTGATTTAGTCTCTTAACAAAAGAATAGGTTAAGAACTAGTGGCCAATTGATAGTGTCATCTTTAGAGTAAATTCGAGATATTTTCATGTGCCTTGATAGCTATTGGTTGAGTTGTTCAGTTTCTAATCAAGGATTTGATTTGTTAACTGTCGCAGCCGTTTCATTCAGCTGTGACAAGTGCACCTTGTAAATTTGACTATACATGCATTAGCTGAATCAGAATTCACCTCATAATCATTCCAAAGAACTAGCAATAGACTAGTAATATACTCCTTGAGATAAAGACAGACTTGATGTATAACCGATCACATTCACTGACGCATTGTGTTCCAGATATCATCTTCTGAAGTACAGAAACATAAGATGGAAATTTGGAATCTCACCATCTCATTGACAGCTACCAACAGATCCTTACGAGCTTTTGCAAATCTTTTTAGTTGGCCACCAATCATGTGAAATAACATAGCGTCCAGTGTCAGTAAATGTGACATATGAGGCCTCTGGACCTTAACAGCCACCAGCTCTCCAGAATGCAAATGAGCTGCAAAACTTGAAGCCAAGAAGAAACATTAAAAGCTTGAATACCCATTGTGCAAGGCACTCACTCTTCCAAAACCCGTTACATTCCCCTAGTAGATTTATCTTCAAAACGAATTAACCTACAAAGAGACGCCCAAGAGCCAGAAGTATTATAGGAATAAATGCATCATGACATCGTAAGATGCATCAATGAATTAGTTGGTGCTAGAAATGTTAGAAAAGTGAACGATATCTTGGATCAACAGAATGACCAGTTTTGTCTCGATAACCACTCTTAGGGAAGGTTCCACGTGGGGTTGGATATAGAAGATTCCTTCCAGAAGATAAGGTAAAAGGTTAGGAAAAGGAAGAAAGTGAGAAGAGTAATGAAACGCCATATAGAGAACTAATCAACGACAATGGCAGAGAAACACCAATAAATTCAAGCTCTAACCTTTATATACTTGGCCAAGAGATGCTGCAGCAATTGGCTTCTTGCTAATGTCAGCAAATACTTGTGAAACGCGAACACCCAACTGGGACTCAATAGATCTTCTTGCAAGATGAGTTGGAAATGGGGGGATTTGATCCTGGCAAGATGAGAAGTACAAATTAAAGGATAATACATTATGTTGAGAGATCTTATCCAGCTTTCAAGAATACAACACTTCTTTCCTCCCATTTTTAGTAAGCAATAGGGCTGGAAGGTACTTGTAGAATAGAAGGCCAGAAGCTGGAGATGCAAATCAGCCATTTTAAGGATTTGAACTTCCTTTTGAATGGAAGTTTGAGGTCCAGGATATCTTTTTGTAATAAAATATTTAAAAGATGAGACATGCTTGGGACAAACCAGCAAAAAAGAAATGTAATGGTAAGTTGGGATATGACCATAGTAGCAGCACTGAAGTTTTAAGTTTACCTGTAACTTTGCAAGTTCTTGACAATACACTTTTGGTAATATGTCCGGCCTTGTGCTTAAAGCTTGTCCCAGCTGTTATTCAAACAATTGCAGAATTAACCATAAGACCTTTTTCCCTGCTGGAGACAAGTTACAAGCTCCTGTTGGAACCCAGGGCTGATGCACCATGTAAGCAATCTGAAATTACAAGGGCTCTTTGGCCCATTTAACCACATAGAATTGATATCACACATGACTATATGTAGTCAATAAACAAGAAGTATATCACATCAGCAGAATATTTTTTCGATAATGGTGTTCTATCTATCATATTGATGAAGTGGCATCACTGATCAAATACATTCTCTTGCCATTTCATGGATACATCAAAGAAGACCTCAACTCACCCCCATCCCACCCCCACCCCACCCCACCCAAAAAAATCATTTGAGTACATCAAGAAAATAGATGCAAGTACAAATTTCTAATCCCGTCCTAAGCAAAACCAATTGTGAGGAGAAGAGCATAGACAATCAACCATCTTTTTTACATTGCAAGTAACTGAACAACTTTGGAGGATTTTCCTCAATTCAAAAGGGATCATGTGAGTGATGCCAAGAGATACACTTGAAGTGCTGGAACAAATATAGCACTCACTCAGAACAGAAAGAGAGATGGAAGATTGTCCCTGCTTGCATTTGGTGGACAGTTTGGAAAGAGAGAAATCAAAGGTGTTTTGAAGAAGATTCTAGCTCTATCCAGAGTCTGAAGATGAAGTGCCTAGCCCTTTCCTTTTTTTAGGTGTAAACATGCATGTATGGAAGAGAGAGAATCTTTCTGCTGGCGTACTAGGATCTTTGTAAGTAGGTTATAGCTTAGCACCTCTTCCTATATTCCCTTGTAAATATGGGCAGGTGCAGATTTTATGCATCAAATAGTTACATCAAAAAAGAAACCTTCTAAAAAATAAAAGCAACGAGTCCCATCTACATATAATATCTTAACCATTCTTTTGCCAACAAGGAAGCAGTAAATGCACTCTTTGCACTATATATACACGTAGTTAATGCCACCTACACCTCCTTCTCAATTCCTGTTTTGCATCATTCCTCTGCCAATAAGGAAGATATAAAAGCATTATTTGCACAAAATACCTAGTAAGGAACCAAGTTTAGTTATTCTCTAAATAAGTATTTCATCTTTGTCCACTCTTCTCCTAACCCACATGTTTGTGAATAGTATTTTCAAGGTAAGGCAATTGAACTCTGTGATTGAATGAGTTTCTAAAGCGCTTTCCAGGTTACACGACCGATTTGTAAGACTCTGATTCTCCACCCCACCCCACCCCTCGGTTGATCAGTAAAGCAGGGCAGACAATTTTTTGAGAAGTCTAATTAAATAAAAAAAATACTTAAGTCCAGGCTACACATATTACCTTGGTTAGAGCAGAATAACTCAATAAACCTCTCCCTGTCTACTTAAATTCTTTCATATTTTAATTGATATCAACATTTCCAAAAGAACAGACAGAAGCTTTCTACTCCTATGTACAGGTAACCGGAATTCAAAATACATCATCTTGACTTAAAAGAGCATGTAAGAATGAAATTTCCTCCATTAGTTTAGGATGTGGATGCTGCTTGACAATCAAATTCAGTGCGTGGAAATTAAATGTACTAATCTATTAGCTATAGGAAGTAAAGAAACCTGCTAAGTTTAAATACGAGCACTTCTGGTGGTCAAAAGCTTTTGCCCAAAAACCAGTGTTTCCTATCTAGTATTATCTATATATAATAGGGAAAATAGATTCTCATGTCTCTTTGAGGTCTCTGGTTATGCCTGTAACCTGAGCTTAAATATCTTCTATATTGGTGTGTCAATGTATGCCACAATCTGAAATGCAAATTCAGAATGGAACAGAGAAGTGAGCCTGGCCTCTGCGCAGTGGCAGACTTCACCCAACAATTTATGCTCCTTCCATGTAATGATGATGAGGCACGACATCATGTACATTCTCCTACGAAATTAGTTGTAAGCCTATTGAAGGAGTATCCTCACCCCTCGTAAAAACAGCACCAAGAACAGAAGTGGTAATAGACTAAACCACAGCAGACATAAATGAATACTTCTACAAATAATGATGATGTTCTACACCAACATAAGAAGATAAGATGGTCTTAACAGATAGTGTAGCTTGCCTTTATGTAGAAAGGACCCAAGTCGATAAGAGTTTCTCGGAACTGCAAATAAAAGAAGTAAACTCATTGTTAAGGTCTGCGTGGACAACCAATTAATCACTTGAAACTCAGTAATAGATGGAACCATAAACAACAGTAAAGAACAAATAAAACCCTAAACAAGAAAGCCTCTGTCTTAGTAAAATCTGAAAACTAATCTAGTGAATTATTTGAAAATACACATTAGATGAAATATGACTTATGAGTGGGGCAAAGTAGGCTATGAGTAGAACCACAAAATTAATTATCAAACCAAGACACACCATCCTCATCCAACACAAAGTGCAAGGCAATTGAAACCGTATTTTTTAACAGACGGACTCTTTAAGGAGCTGCAATTGTACGATTCGCAGATGTATAGGTGACAACAAGCTCATAACAATTGCAGGAAAGCATATCTTAATACTTAATTCAGCAACAGGTGATTGCTTGACAAAAATGCATTGAAAAGTTCCCATTCAAATCACTATAATAAGTAAATACCTAAATGAAGGTATTCCGAGTAAATTTAAAACATATAGTATCAAAGAACTACGTTCAAATACAGTGTTGCCCACTTTCGCCTTCTCTATTTCTTTATTTTTCTGTCACATCAATAAGGAAAGGGTGTTTCGAGGCACACTAACTGTTACTTGGGATAAATAAAGTAGTATGGTTAAAGCATATGAACTTAGTTCCAGTACTCCCAACAGAAGAAGATATAGAGGTTTTAGTAGTATGGTTAAAGCATATGAAGTTAGTTCCAGTACTCCCAACAGAAGAAGAATTAGAGGTTTTCCTTTCCCCGACTTTTCCATTTTATCATAGCAAGATGCTAGAAAACACTGAACAAATAATGGAAGTCATTTCACAGCTTTCATGCTCTGAAGCTGAAAAATCCATTTGATACAATCTTGCTATTCTGTCAAAATGCCTACAGAACACCTACAGTGAAAAATATCTGATCCATTGTATGCAATAGACCAAATAGACAGCACACTGTAATCTGTCAATAGAACACCTACAGTAAAATATATCTGATCCATTGTATGCAATAGACTGAATAGACAGCACACTGTCATCAGTCAATAGAACACCTACAGTAAAAAATCAAACCTTTCAGATAGAACTACATTCGAGAACTGAAAATACCTTAACAGCACGTCTTCTTAAGTCATGGACAAATAAGCGCCAAACGGTTAGCTTCAACACATAGAATGAAATAATGGCTGCTCTGTACAAAGCCATGAATGGGCCAAAACGATATAATGATGAAAGGCTTTTCGACTTATAAGTAAGTGCATGACCGAATTCGCTTTCTAGTGATTCCTTCCTCAACCTAGCATACTCGGCAGTTGGCCTTTCTCCATGCACACTGGAAAAACCAGTAGAAAAGCTGCACCAAAAGCGCATTAACTCATTAATTCTTTGGGAAGAAAATGTTCCACTACAGAATGTATGCACAAATGTTAGAGTACAAGATAAAAATGAGGGTGGTGAAGCCAATAAATTGATCAATAATGCAAAAGAGAAGTACAAGGGCGTTTTGGAAGCAATATTGAACTGGTTCAGTAATCAGTCACAAATCAAGAGAGAGAGGAGAACAATATTCATTCACTTACTATTTTGGGGTTGACACAAAATTGCCATGGTTTCCAGCTAAAATAACCTCAGGAAAACTACTGGATGAGTATTCGCACCAAGCAGTCTCAACTGAGCAGCCAAAACGCAGAGCTGAAAAGAAGTCAGGGGTGGAAAAATAACCACTTAATTTTTTTATTAGTTGAACAAGTTGAGTGATGACATAATATCAGAAGCTGATTTAAAAGCTATAACTTCTTCAGTAATAAGCAGAGGGTGATGACAGCTATAATGAGAAAATATGAGGAGCGCTAAAAAAGGTGACAGCTACAACAATTAATATTTCACAAGCAAGAGGCTGGTTCTTGGGGGGGGGGGGGTAGAAATCCAATAAAGCGAGTGAATTCAAAAGGGTCCCATATATAATATGTTAACACTTGAAAGTAACAAACTAAAGGGATAATACATAAATATACACTCAAACTTAACCTCAGCTAGCAAGTAAACACTCCAACTTTAAGAGTGCATATCTAGGCACCTTACTACAGATGGTCTCAACTGAAAACCAAACACTCCAACTCGTCAGCACTTAAACTCTGGATACAATTTCAGAGGTGTTTAGATGATCATTTGGTAATTTGGTGTGTTCAACAAACACAATGGAAATGAATTGAGCTATCTATCTAGATGCAACTCTCAAAGTTAAGAGTGCTTACTCACTGAGGCCAAATTTCAGCATATATTATGCCTAAATTAAACCATGAAGAGTAAATTCCACATAGGATTTTCACTCTCTCTTTCTCTAAATAGCAGACAGGGATAGCGAAATTTACATAATTTACACCAGGAATCGGCAGCACTTAATTAAAGAAAAACTAACACACACTGTTAAATGGTGTATGCTATTTGCTAGCAATATTGTGTCATTTGACGAAACCAGTGAGAGTGCACTCTAACTCTGTAAACTAAAGGTTACAGTGAAGTTTAGGTGAGATTCCAGTGCCTAAATGCAAACAATTCAGATATCTAGGTATGATTAGCACTATATAACAAGCAAACAATATTCTGAATGAAGGAACACTTCCATATAAAATAAAATTACGCAGCTAATTCGGTGAAGAAGTACTAATAAAAATGGCAAATTACTTGGGGACAGGACTGCCAGACGCCGTCGGTTAAGGCATGAAATTATACTCCTCATCGGCAATTTTGAGTGTTCACATAACCTTGCCCAGCGATGTATGTCCAGTGCATATAAGGTGTTTGACAATATGCCTCTGAAAAAACTGAATTCAGGCGTAGCGATTGAAGGTGCCAACGGTGCGGTGCTTCTTTCCCTGTTTTCTTTGCTATTAGCTTAGGGGACCTAAGAATGCGCCACGTTCCACATACGTGGCTCACAGTGAGAGTCTGCAACTGAAAATGTACACTTGAATTGTGCTGCGGAAAAACAATATTACAATCTCTTAACTACTTATCATAGAACAATTATATCCTATTTTAAATTTATGAAAATGGAATTGGAAAGCATAAAGTGTTTTAATTGAATTTCATCTTCAAGTTTTATATTTAGAATTTTCATAATGATTTTTTAAAATAAAATAAAAGGTTATTTTTAAAAAATGAATAAGATTTATGATTAAATTAACTTTTATTTAAAAATATGTATGTCATTAATTATAAATAATTGTGAATGTCAAATTAAAACATAAATCTAAATTAAATTTTATTAACATTAGATTTAAATATTTGTCGAGCTTAATTAAACTATACATATTCAATTAGATTGAACACAATCTAACTTATAGTCATGCTCTACAATCAAGCTCGAGCTAGATCATTAGTCTTTTATATGTTCTCAATAATCAAGTTTGAATCAAGATTTTAAAAATTATATTACACCATTAATTTTTATTTTTTTTAAAAATCATAAATTCGAGGCATACATACTATAACATTTACTTGCATTTTATTTTTAATTAAAAAAAAGTAAATAATGTACCAAATTAAAGCTCACCTTTGACTAAAAATACATAAGATGGAACATAGTAGAGGCCAGAGGGCAAGAGGCACACTTTTGATTTGGACTAAATAGAAGCGTGAGAGAAAGCAAAAGAAGGGCATTTGGTAAAAATTGGGAGAATCAGAGATTCACTTCACTTGGAAAATGGCGAATCAGATTCGTCTTGAAGCAGTACCTCTTCTAGTAGTCGTACTTATTGGTGCCCATGTCCTCGCTTTGGTAATTTCTTGTTCTTTTTCAATTTCTGTTTCTGAAGCAATTATGAACATGGTGGAGGGTATAATTTGATTCATATGATGAAAATTGGTGTAGGTGTACTGGATTTATCGGCTAGCAAATCAGAAGCAACCCACGAGGCTTAAAAAGCAATAGCATTTACTTCGGTTTTCGGTTTTTGCTCTTTTTTATCCTGTTGAATTTCATGTTCGGGGACATTGAATTGGTTGACAATTTCAGTTGAATAGAGAAATTGGGTTTGTGTATTTTATGTTTTGTGCCCCTTGGTCCCTTTTTAATACTATTTTGCTTTTTGTTAATGCTGGATAACTTTAGTTATTCCTTATAATTTATTGAGAGTTTGGGTTTCTTGAAATTCCAAAGGGTAATCTATACCTTTATTGTACTTTCCATTTTTTGATTGTTAAAAGGTATTTCATTGAAAAAAAAGTGCTCTCTCTCTATATATATAGGAAGCACTGCTGCAATTGAAAAGAGCCTAAAATTCTGTATCATTTGCAATAAGCCATGTTACACACACAAACAAAAAAGTAACAAGTTGAAGATTTATTTGCAATAGCCTGGCGCAGGCTGGAACTCAATGCTCAAGCACCCATTCATTCTGGACCAAAAGTTATTATCTGTATTCAGAAACTGGTTATGCTTACAATTTTTTTTTGTCTAACATTCTGCCTGAGAAACCAGCCGACTGAAGCATTCCGACTTTTAAAGGTGCTTTGTTTCCCCAGATACACTTCATGGCCAAAAGGAGATGCTGTCAGGTAAGTCACTTTGATGTTTATAATGTGCGCTGACTGTGAATTTCCCTTTTGCATCACCCTTCCACATAAGAGGATATGGTCTGGAAGATGAAGGCGTGCTGTATGAGTTTCCTATTCTCTCTTTTGCTTGAGAATGAACTTTGGTGGGGTTCTGTTTAGTTTCTTTTATATTTGTTCTTTTAATTTTGACATATTTAAATTGTGCTCTATATTTAACATTGAATTTATGTTCTTGAAAGTCGAATTGGGAAATATACAATTAAGTCAGGATATAAATATGTGCTTCATAGAGTTGCTTTAGCATATCTGCATGAAAGGCCAAATTATGACCTGTTCCCTTGAACTTCTTCCTCTTCCCATTAAGTAAAAGCAAAATACATTGTACATAAAAGGCTAAATATCTAGATAACCCCTTAAACTTGACACATTTTGTGAGATAACCTTACAAACTTATAGAGTAACCAAGTTAGACACTTCTACTTGACAAAAACGTGCCTTCTAAACACATAGTCATCAAAACCGAGCACATGAAAATCATATGCTGATGATGTATCAAATGTCAAATGAAATAACAATATGTGTCAAAATTGAAGGAAATTAAAAAAAATATAAAAACAGGCCCACCCCCACAAGACTACACCTCAACTGATTAAGTATAAGTGTCTGACTGGTCACTCTATAAGTTTTTAGTGAAATCTTACAAAATGTGCCAAAGTTTAAGGGGCTATCTAGGTATTATTTAGCATTATTTGAAAATTTTGAGTTCACAGGTTTAACCGTGGGTGACGGAGACCCGATGGTGTGAGCTGTTGGCCTTCTTGTTCCTTCATATATTGGGGATGAAGAAAGTGGGGGAAATTGGTCGTTTGGTGTTTGGCCTTGTTCATCTGATTCTGGACAATTCTTTCCAAATATGGCATCATTTAGGGAAATTTTTGTGTCTGTTGGGTCAGATTTTTATCTTTTTTTTTTTATGATCGTGGTGTCCCGTCCATGTTGGGTCAGATTTCTATCTTCTTCTTTTTTATGATCGTCGTGTCCGAGTCAGATTTCACACACCTCGACTAATTCCACGAAATACCTGCCACCTGCCCAGCAACATGTACAGGTACCAGGTAACTCCAGGTAACTCTGTTCACCGAGGCTAGGACAGATAGAAGAATCACCTAGTATTTTTTTTGTCTCCACTGAGTTTTGATCTCAGAGTTCTCAACCACTAGGGCACACCCTTTAGTCACATTTCTTATCATTTCTTGTTATCTTTTTCTGCAAGCTGGCATTCATTGGTTTGCATGACAACACCTGTGCGAAATCAACTTCTTCTTATGCTATTCAATTTTGATTATTATGGCAAGCAACGTGTCTATTACTGCTAAAATGTAATTTTCACTAGTAATTGCCTCTAAAAAGCATATTGAGTGGTAATTGAACTGTCCTTATTAATTAATTGCTGCTAAAGATCATTTTTTGTGTAGTGTTAGGAGTAAATTGGCTACTGAGCTATTGTACTTGTGTGTTCAGTCAATCTTCTAATACATATATTGATTTTGGTTGATCGCTGTAACTGGAAATCAACATCCTAGCCCAACTTCAGCCGCAACGCCTGAAGATATCCATACTTTATACACTAAGATGCTTGAGAGGCTGGACTTTGTCGAAATTTTTCTCCTTTCTTGAATTTCCTATATGTCTCTCCCATCTCTGAGTAGGACTCTGTAGAAAACTGAGGCTCAACTTTGAGCTAGCACTTCCCAGTTCCCATTATGCCAAGCGACGGGCAGATTAACAAAAAATACATGAGGAATCTAGTTGAGTTTCAAATTTTAATGCACATAGTAGGAGTGCCATGCAAGGTTCGTGCTTCTAGTGTTATAGAATCAATGTTAGCCTAAAAGAGATCCTTTACTAACAATTTTTTAAAAAATATACTAATAATGTATAATTTCACACCATATGCAGCAGTGAGTTTTAATGTAATAAATTTATTCTTTGCCAAACGAAAGTGTATATTTCACTTACTTCCTTGCTACTCTTTCATAACAATTTTTATTCTCCTAAAAGAAAGGAACAAATAAATTGTAACAAACATGACAAAAAGAGAAGCTTAGCCTACTAAATCACTTTAAAGTACATGAGAGTGCAAATATGTTGTCTTTCTAAAAAAAAGGGAGTGCAAATATGTTGCATTATAATGTCAAGTTAAGCAACATGAAATGTTAGAAAACACATATGAGGAGAGAAAAAAGTTTCGGTTGAGTCGAGCATATTATCATATACCTTGGGTGCGGTGGCATTTACATTTTCCATCTACTACACAAAACCTACAACTACCTGGAAGAGAAATCAAAAGCATTTACATTTATCTTTACTCTTCTGTTACTTCGCATCTGGAAAAGACTTCTCCGAGGAGCAAGAGAAAGGTATTGCTTACTTTCTGCTGGTTTTCAATTTTCAGTTTTGGTTCAATTTTTGTTGTAGCGAGGACGTATGTATTTAATGTTAAACTGGTGACTGTTCCTGCTATAGAGATATTCATTTTATTTACCGTATCATCACTAACTCTAGAAGTTATGGAATTTTCTTATGGCTATTCTAGAATTACTTGTGCCTTCCGTCATTTCCTTAACTGATTCTACTTATGTATGTTCTTGAATATTGGTTGTAAATCTTTTAAATTATGTCCAAGTTGCTACTCAAATGGGAAAAAATTTAATTTAACAAAGGCTTTTGTAGTTATTGTCGAGCCTTTGAGTCAAGTATTTTGCATATGCATATACTCCCTCCATTTCAAAAAGGATGGCCTAGTTTGACTTGGAACGGAGTTTAAGAAAAGAAAAAAAACTTTTTAATCTTGTGGTTCTAAATTAAAGTTATATCAAATGTACCAAAATGCCCTTTAATCTTGTGGTCTTAAACATGCCACGTGGAAGTTGAAGTTAAAGTGTTGCCAAAAAAGGAAAGGGGTCATTTTTTTTTAAACAACTAAAAAGGAAATAGGGACATTCTTTTTGAAACGGAGGGAGTACTTCATTACAACTCTTACATGAATTGAGACTTTTAGCTTCTCATGAAGATAGTATTGGGATTTTCCGTACAATATTTTGGATAGCTCTGCTTGGTTATTTATGCAAAATTTGCAAAATCACACATTGATTGCTTTTACCAATTTGTAGTTTATTATAAGGGATGAGGTTATGTAGGAATATAATTCGTTTCTATGCCTAAATGTATTTGTGATTTGAGGTACACTGCGTCCTCTTTATTTTGCAACTATTTCTTACTCTGTAGTCTTGTCACACAGGATAAGCTCGCCGCCCACCTGCTGGCCAGGTGAAGTGAAGTTATCTTTCGGTCAACTATCGACCCAGTTAAGTGCACAAAACACGGTAGAATCATGCAATGCACGCTGCTGGTGTGCTTCTTGCTAGCAAGGAAAGGCATAAGGGAGACAGGGTTCAGTTCAAGATCTGTGCGAGATTAAGAAAAAAGGTCATTTGTTCAGTTTGTAATCACTGCTTGAGTGGGTTGGTTACTGTCTCTATTGTGGAAGTCACTTGCAGGTCCAATGTATGAATAAAGAACTAACCTTAATGGAGAGAGAGAGAGAGAGAAAACAGGTAAGTTTCATGCACTTAGGATTTTGTTGCAACTACATTATGAAAAAGAAGTTGTATTGAAAAGAAAATGACACTGCTCCTTTCAAATTCGTTAACTTCTAGAGAAGAAACCTATCTCCTTTTTTGTCAATTTTATGGTTCTTTAATTTGTTCAATTTGCCTTTGAAGATCCAAGGTACAATTTTCTTGTAGATAGATATGAAATGGTTCTACAAAATTATGCTATAAAATGTCAATGCTCCTTTGTTGGATTTGACAATGAGCCAACCCTCAGTTCATTTTACTTTTGGTTTCTATAATTCATTATTTTTTTTGTTTACTTTGTTTGCATATTTGGAAATGTATGTATTTCAATGAGAACACTGAAAGTTTTCCTAAATATATACTTCCAAGAATATCCGTAAAGAGAATTTATGTATATAATTTGTAATTGCAATGTCATCTTTAATGATTCCGTGACATTTTGTTTTCAGAGATATTGGTGAATTCATCATCGTTAGTAAAAAAGGTGGAGACTGATTTATTTTTTTGTACTTTGATTTTGCATCTGTTCCTTCCACTCAGGTACTATGTGATTGCAGTGATTCATGAAATATCGATTGTTTTCCTTAGTAATCACCCCTGTACGGTGTTTTACATCTAATTTTTGACGTCTTAAGCAGCCTATCATGCTGATGTATATCAATTTTCCTACTATATGGTACTTCTGCCATGTTGGTTTTATTGTTTTAGAAACATGCAAAAAATACTTTGACATTCTATTCCGTATTTCAAGTTGAATTTACAAATTCTCTGGTTTTTGCTTCTTTTCACTTGTTTTTGTTCTACTAACTGCAACTCTATTGTAAAAGGGGAAAAATCGAGTGACATCTTCTTGTCCCATTTTCTCATCTCTTGCTAGGGAATTACCCTTGTGGTTTAGGAGAATTGAAGGTTCTTCTACTAATCTAATGCAAACGTGCTGCAAAATCCTCCCTGTGTTGTTTGAATATATTCTGGTCTTGGTATCTCCTTGTTACATGTTCCTATGCAGATCCTTTAAATCACAACTGCTCCTTCAATTTGTTGTTGTTTTTAATTGTTCAATTTGCTATGTGTTGGTGTGTGTGAGTTGGTTGCTTTAGTACTTTGGCTGATTGTCTTTCTTTCTTTCTTTTATATAGTAAAGGAGATATTATATTATGTGTTTTTTTTTAACTATGGAAATTTTATTACAAAAGTGAGAACTCCCGCTCAAGTAACAGAAAACAAACAGTCGCTGGACATAGTCCCAGTTCTGAGTGAGCATCTTTACTCCTTTACTACCTATCTAGCCCTAGCAATGATAGAAATCAAGCTTGGACAAAACTTTAGACAATTTAGGCTTCTTGGAAACATATTAGTATGTATCTTGGATTATCAATCTCACGATTGTAGACAACGTTCGTTTCTTTTCTTGAAATATGACTTGGTTCAGAATTTTCTCCATTCTTGAATTGTGACATCATCATTTCCAAATACTTAATGTCCAGTGGATTTGGATTCCCCCTGCCACCCCTTTTGGTTCTTGTTTCTTTTCATTCTTTCTTATTTCTCCTTCTGTGTAGTTGCTGATAGAGTTACACTAGGAGAGATTTATTAAAATGGTGATAACCTCACTTCTAAAGGAGGGGATTTTGTGTTGAGGTTCTTAGTCCTGCAGGTACTAGTAAAAGATATCTTAGTATATGGTATGTTGATGTACTAGGGGTATCACATAATAGGTATTAGAACAATTACTAGATGACTTTTATTTTCCAATATGATTAATGGAATCATCATTAAAAAAATATAATACAAAGACTATTAAGTTGAATTCTCATTGTCCCAAAAATCACTGTATCAATCATAAGGACTCCAAAACATTTCATTTACATCACCAACTGGTCAATCTACCTAAAAACTCATGTAATTACCTTTCAGTAAATTTATAGTTACAGTATTGACATTCAGAGAACAAAAACAAGAAAAAGCCAAACCCAAAAACAAAGCTTTGTTATGTGTGACTTCTATGGAAGGGTCCGATCACATCATGTTTACTAGCAGCATTAGCTTGTATTTCTGCAAGAGGTTGTTTCACGATTAATGGAACCGTTGTAACCAAGCTCCTCGCTCCCAAAAGACATAACTTCAACTTGGTTGCACCGCTAGACTATATGCCCCCACACAACCTTGAGCTTTGTGAGATGTTGAAGAAATTAGTATAAAATAATTAGAACTACAATCATATGATATTTTAGAAATATAGAGAGGAACAATAAACAGGGGAAGAGAAGATTTTTGGATAAAATTCTTTACAAATCATTGGCGAAAAAACTACTAGAAACTCATATCTTGATATGGATAAGAAAAGATGCAGAAAGAGAAACTTAGCTTTGTTGAATATTAGATTATTTTCTTTCAAAAAATTAAATGATTGTGATTGAAGCATTACAAGCTTCTGTTTATCTCTAAAACTAGTGGAACATGGTCCATCAACTCTATAGTACTAATACGTCTTTCTGTTTTTTTTCCTATTCAAGGTAATATATACTTACTATTGATAGTTAATATTAAGCTAATTAATGATGCATGCTGGCTTATTTTAAGATTTGGATTAAATTGTTCAATATATTTCTTAGTAACACTATATATGGACTGAATAACTTGTACTTGTGCAGTTTGAGTTTGAAAGAAAGAAACAAGAGATATTAGCGGTTCAAAATGCATCGATTGCAGAAGGAAAAGCTAATCAACCTTCTCAATTAAGTGAAATGGATATATGGGTGGAATCTGTTGATAGAAAGAAAAAAGGAAGAGTCAAAGGTCTTGGCTCTTTGGGTCGAACTATAAATCAACATCACTTTGCCCAAAGAAATTGATGAGATGATTAAGTCCGAGATAGATGCTTCAAATGCTGATTTGTATGCTCAGTTGCAGAACAATCGATACAAAAATAAGAAAATGAGGAAGGAATTGGACTTGTTGAAGAAGCATGTATACAACAAATCATCTATAAAATGAACGACATCTAAGGAAGACAACCAAACTTATGAAGATGAAAGCGATGATGACTCTAACAATGAGAATGAAAGTGATTTTGACCCTGATAACGTGGATGGAAGTGATTCTGACCCTGATGGTTGGTAGTAGTATTAAGGTTTCAAATTTGAAATATTTTGTTTTGGACCATTTTAAGCTAGCGTTTGGCCATAAATTTTCAAATATTCTTGGCAAATATTATTTGGATGAAAACTTGGGTGAAATTTCACCATGTGTTTGGCCATAGTATTTGGGAAATATATTTCACTTTTATAAAAAAATATGATTTATACCCATAAGTTTTAAAACTATCAAAACTAACCATAAGTTTGTATTGCAAGTCAATTGGATCTTCGTTACAACAATAACAAATAGTGTTCATGACACTAGATCAATGTGGTAATTTGGAGTGAGTGCAACAAGCATCATTTCATACATCGTGAAGTAGACAAAGCACATGACTTTTTTATCCTTAGTCGATTGTTCATCATTTTCATCAATAATCATATCATCATTTAACATTCACTGAATATTTCATCACTACTTTGGTGTTAACGTAAAAAATTATGTAATATAACGCAAGCAACAACTATAGAGGGTGTTTTTGTAAAAGATAAAAGTTTGGGGTAAATTTTCAATTTATTAAAGATCCCAAATAATGAGATTTGGGCCAAATACTAGAAAAAACTAGTATTTGGGAATTTGGGATATTTGCCAAAAATATTTGTCAAATAATGACAAAGTTTATGGACAAACACTATTTGCCAAGTTTTTTCCCAAATATTATTTGGAAAATCTATGGCCAAACGGTTAATCATACATTATTTATGTGGATGTTATGAATTATGTTTTTTGTTAGTTGTAATGGTTTATATTAGACTTGTTGAATGGTGTCTTTGACAAATATTGGGGATTTGAAATAGATTTTTGGCTAATTATTAAATGTGTCTAGTGATTTACATGGGAATTATTACTTGAGGATTTTCATGAGGATAAATGCTAAATATATCTTGCAACATTTTTTTCTTGCGGATTTACTTGGGATATTTCGTAGGAATTTTCCAGCAAAATAGTCTCATAAATATCGTAAGAAATTTTCTTGTTACTCCAATATTCCTTCGGATTTACTTGAAGATCTTCATGGGGATTACTTGCGAATTTTTTCCATCATAAGCCGTAGGCGAGTTCCTTCTCGTAAAAATTTTTACCAGAGAATTCTAGCAAAATTTTGATAGTTAATTGCAAATAAATCTGCAAATAACTTACCTGTTATTTTTTCCGCAACCAAATTATCTAGGGATATTTTAAGTCTACATGTAATAGTTACCTACGAAGATTTTTCCATCAGATTTTAATTTGCAAGAAAGATCCACAATTTACCTGGGGATTGTACCGCATTATCTCTAAAAAATTTGACCAAACTAAGCCATTATATAAAGCAATTTATCAAAATAATCAATTTAAAAAAAAATTACAAACTAGTATAAACGTATTTCATAGTAACATTTTAGGGTATATTTCAGTTTTTAAAACTAACAGCAATAGGTTGATATACGTTACTGTAAGTAACGTTTTACTCCTAAAACGTTAAACATTACTGTAAGTAACGTTTTACTCCTAAAACTTTATTTTGAGTAACGTTTTACTCCTAAAACGTTAAACGTTACTGTGAGTAACGTATATCAATCTAACGCCGTCAGCTTTTAAAAAATAAAATATACCCTAAAACGTTACTGTGAAATACGTTTATACTAGTTTTGTAAAATTTTAGAAAAACATATTATTTTGATGAATTGCTTTATACAATGGCTTAGTTTGGTCAAAACCTCTTATTCCTATGAAATACCCTAAAAAATTTTATTTTTCTCTACCCCTTTAATAAGCCTTATTAGATTCATGTTTTCTTTTTTTTAGATTTCTTGACTTTTAGACGAGAGGGAATTTTTGATACTAATTTAATTCACCAAATCTCTTAATTCTTAGTCAATGAGGTAGGCTAAAATAGAAAGAAAAAAAAGAGCAAAAACTGGACTTAATCTGGGCTTGTTTGATTTTGTTTGTTATATTCGGTACACAACCTTTGTTGGAAATAGCACGTTATACTAATTTTTCAACATAAAAAGTGAATAAACAAAAATATAAGTAGATTAAAGAAAACCAGAAAATAATATTAGCGTGAAAATAATGAAAGATTGGATCACATAAAGAAAATTATTAAAATAACAAAAAAAATCACTTTCATAGAGACTAAAACTTTACAGATTTTGTCACATCAGTAATTAGGTGTTCACGAGTTTAAAAGATGTGAAGTTACAAAGTTGCTTAATTGGTAGCTCGGTTAAGTCAAGGGGGGTGAATGCTTCAAATCACCAATGGAATTTAATTTGGTAGCTCACCAATGGGGGTTGTTTGGTAGCTATATAAAGCAAAGTTTTATCCATGTATTAGAGTTTTGTATACCGTTTGATAGGTGGATAAGAAAAAAGTTATTCATGTATATAATTTATATAACGTTTGATAGGTGAATAAGAAAAAAATCATTCATTGATATAATTAATACTATATTCCAAATATGAATAAGAAAAAAGATATTTATGTATAAAGTTAATTAATATGGTGTTTGATTGACAATTTTGAACATGTATAAATTATGATAAAATTTGTACATTATTTATACAGAGTAAAAAATGAAATAAATAATACATATATAATTAATACACCGATAATAAAAAGTTAAAATGATAGTATTACTCTTATTACTCACAATTGACTACTTTCTTCTTTTATATATAATTAAAGAGATGTTTGACTACTTTCTTCTTTTACATATAATTAAATTTACTTTAAATTCTATATGTCTCTATCCTGCTTCCAAAACTTTTCATTTAAGTCTATCTATACTATTGATGAAGGAATATAAAAAAGGTAATCTAAATTAATTGTGCAACAACTTGTAGGGTCAAGAAAGAAAAATATTGTATGAAAATTATAAGTATTTTCAAAAAATATCGTGGGGAAAAAACAATATTTTACTTTCTCCAATTGTCATGCTAAAATAATAGGAGAAAACAAATTAATATAAGTACTATGTGTTAGATGGAGTTCTTTGTAGTCATTTTTGTTAGAAAACTTTTACTCCTCAATAAAAAATTTTATAATATAAATTTAAATTTAATCAAAGATTTCGAACAAAAAGGGTGGGAGTTGCCTTGGCAGGCTAGCTAAACTTAATTTTTCAATTGCTGGAATCATGCATGTCACTGTACATTTAATAGTTGCTGCCTTTTCAATCCCTATATTCATAAAAGATATCAAAGAAAAAAATGTTCATTTCTGAGTAAGTATCAATTTTCATTTTTATTATTTTTTCTGTATGAACTTTAATTTATGTATTAGTTAATAACTCCATTCTTCTTAGTTGGTAACGGTCTTAATTAGTTTCTCTATATAAGAGAGTCTTCTTTGTAGTTATAAATTGTAAGTTGTTAACTAATAGAAATATTCACCATTACTCTCTTCTCTCTTCTTCTAAGTTCACTCGCCATTATAAATCCCAATGCCCCAACTGTCTTTGGTGCTGCAAGCAATCGAATTCTATTCATATTGCTCGTCCTGGTGAGCTGCCAAATTATATTACTTCTATTTTTGGCATGTTTGATCACGGTCATCTTTTACGTTGTGAAGTTGGGCTGCGTTAAGTATTAGTTTTTTTTTTTTTTTTTTTTTTTTTTTGTGTGTGTGTTTGTTTGTGTTTGTGTGTTTGGTTTGAATGGGTGGAGATTCCATTTTGTGTGTCTGTGTTTGGGGAAAATAACAATTTTAGTCCCCAGTTATTGTTATATTGTAATTTTCATTGCTTATGTTAATGGGAATGTCTAGTACTCTACTTTCTATTGTTGATTTATTGTTTGGGTTTAAAC
The DNA here is from genome assembly GCA_016801875.1 of Solanum sitiens. Taxonomy (NCBI): domain Eukaryota; kingdom Viridiplantae; phylum Streptophyta; class Magnoliopsida; order Solanales; family Solanaceae; genus Solanum; species Solanum sitiens. The sequence goes on along the minus strand of JABWTJ010000361.1, from coordinate 928,547 downwards.
AGTTTCAGCATTGTTTAAGGTCCTCGTTGCCGATAAAAGTATAGTTTGTAGTTCTACAACAAATTGATATAATGCATAGTAATTTGAGTAAGAGATCAAGTAATTCTGTTAGAGTTAATATCTTAAAAAGGTGACTCAACTTTGAGAATCTAGTAAATTTATTAAATTTTGTTTAATTTCTATAAAAAAAAATCACTCAGTTTATGTTGAAAACAAAAAATTATCTCATATCTCATTAATTAATGTCGATTGGTGGCATATACTTACATTTTAAAGAGTTGCAAAAGATTATTAGAAGTCTTAATTGTTCTAATACACATGTTATTAATTCATGTATTCTTATCTCCTCTTTATTTTATGATGAATAAAATCTTGCCTAATTTAGACAAACATTATTTGCAGTCTTGCATAACTAATATCGACTTCTAGGTAAATTATTAATTATACCATTTTATGCATGCAACCAAACTAGCCTTAAATAATTATGCATGTTACATCATTATGTAACAGCTTTTTTCAGTATACACGTGATATAAAAAGTTGGCCATTTCTTAACTTTGTTGAATATCAGTATCATTTTTTTTTTTATCAGATATAACGGGAAAATAGGTGATCGCTGTAAAAATTAAAAAGACTAGCAAATCTTATGTTACATTTAAGGTAAATCTTAACTTTCCGTGTTAATTTAGCGTTGATTTCTCGAATAATCATCACTCAATTACTAATTATAATCGAAAATTAGAAATTTGAGCTAGTAACTATATGAGAAATGGAGTATAATAATTTGTGCTAGCTAGCTAGTAAGGTCTATAGTTTTCAGAAATCTCTTTTAAGCTTTTGTTTTATAATTCTGTATACGATTTATCTATTTTTTCCGATGAAGTAATTTCACGTGACACCCCTTCTCCGTCATAAATCCGCCTCTGAAATCACGCCGGTCGTTTCTCTGTGTATCTTGACGATTGACGCCTGCTGTTGTGTATTATATTTGTGCTATTTGGAAATTGGAATTGCTGTACACGTTGAGTAGATGTGGGCTGGATTTGAAATATAGAAATATTATTTTATGAGTTGTTTGAAACTAGAAGAAAATATTAAAAAATAATAAAATTATCTTAAAGACAGAGGAAGTACTTTTTTAATATAAGAATTAAGTAAAATAAAATATAAGAAACTATGTAAGAGTTTAGACAGAGACACAAATAAATATCACGAGTGTAAAAAAAAAAAGGTTGACCAGCTTTCCATTTAAGTGATTAAAGGACAAAAGTTGTACTAAATATGGAATCTTCTAATTCTAGGTATCTCCCTTAATATCCCACTATGTATAGGAGTAGTGAGTATTGTTTTTTATTTCTTTCTCCGTTCGAACACTAATTATATTTGAATCACTCACAATAAGATTTGTTCGGAGATAAAACTCTCAATTAAAAAAATAAATAAAATTAATACGTAGAATTCAAATTTAAAATATTTAATTAAAAATTTAAACAATTTCACTACTAATCAAAATGAGAATCAAGATTATGATCAATTTCACTTCTAATTATTGCTTAAACCTCTAAAACATTCGAAGTAAAAAAAATAGATTTGAACAACTCAAAATTTATGAATATATATTTTTGATTTTCTATTTAATGGTAAAAAATTGAGATGATGAGATCTTCAAAAAACAATGTCTTAAAAACCTTGAATGTTTCTAAAATGTAATAGTCACTCATGATATCAGTGGTCTAAACTTATTTTATAAATTAAAAGACCAGATTTTTTTCTAAATACCTACTAGATCTAATACATTAAAAATAATGACTTTATCATTTTGTTGTAAAAAAATAAATGGCAGGTTAATTAGTTCGAAGTATCCAGGCACGATGATTTTTGCATATGCGTTGGTAAGTTCCCTACTCTTTTTTTTAAAAAAATAAAAATTATATATATATAATTATATATTAGCATGTGTTACATAAGGCCCTGAAGCCATAGAATCAAAACTAGTAGTGTGATTTGGTTTATTAGATTGCCTAACCTACTAAGATTACAACTGGTAGTTATACAGATCCATTTCTTCACAAAAACACCTTAATTATCAGCTTATGTAGCACTGCGTGAGTTGGTATTGACAAAATATATGTATATATTATTGAACGTTGGTAGATTGCATCCTTAGGTCGCCAAAAAGTCAGCTACTTTGTTCTCTTGACGGAAATTATATACAATATTACATAGTTCAGGTGATAAAAGGTTATTCATAAAATTTAATATCGTAATAACAATTTTATTTAAAATTGAAGTATTTTTCAAATCATTTTCTATCTCTTTTTATGAGATAAAAAATACATTCCTTTCATGTTTGCCTGTTATCATATTGGGCTTTCGGCCCACTTCCTTTGCTCATAAATCTGTTGTTGCTGATATGGAGTTATAGGCCCACTCCTTTTCTAGGGAAAAATTATAGAATATAGCAACATCAATTAATATTTAATGTATATAGCTACAGTTTATTTTTTAATGCTATATAGGTATACTTACATATTAATTAGCAAACATATGTTCTACTTTTAATCTGATCAGAATCCTATCCTAGAAGGTATAGGTCAGTTATATTTTTTAAAGTGCCAAATTAGTAGGTTTAAGGGCTAAAAAATATCCTTGTCAGTTAGTTACATTAACTAATCGACCTTTTTTAGTGGGAATTTTTTTTGAATGTATTTTTGTATTTAAAAAAACGAAATATGAAATTCAACTATTTTAAAGTCAAACTGTAGCTATTTTTTTAAAATACGATATTTATAGTTATTTTAATCAAATAATTCTAGAACTATAGTCATTTATGTAAGTTATACAATAAATAAAAGGGATAATTGTATATATTAGCAAACTAATAATCTAAAATAAATGGAGTAGCTACGTTTTGATTTAATTGTGCTCCATAGCAAACGTTTGCAAAAAATTGCGCGCCTCTCTCCCAATATCTCGCTCGCCACTCTCCTCCAATCTCTCCATCGCTTCCTCACTTTTTATACAAACACAAGTGTATAAAAATTGTTCTCCATCGCTTCCTCTCTCCCAATATCTCGCTCGCCACTCTCCCCTCTTCCAGATCTCGCTCGCCACTCTCCCAAATCTCGCTCGCCACCCTCGCCTTTCTCATTTATACAAACAGAAACGAAATGTATAAATTGCGTTTCTGTTTGTATAAAGCATGAGAAAATTGTATATACACATGCAAGTACATATATTTTCGTCCTATACACTTATAATTATACAATAAAAATACTCCCCTGCCCGATTTCTTTTGCCTTTCTCTCTTTCTCGTTTTATACAAATTTCAAATTGTATCTAATTTCTCTCTTTCTCGTTTTATACAATTGGATTCAATTGTATATTCCCTGCCAAGTCTCTTTTGTCTTTCTCTCTTTCTCATTTTATACAAATTCAAATTGTATATAATCGTTCTATACACTTATAATCATACAATTCGTTTTTATACAAGTCTCTGCCCAAGTGTCTTTCTCTTTCTCGTTTTATACACTTCGTTTTATACAATTCGCTTCAACTGTATATGTATAGCGAATTATACAGTTTCTATGTTTGCTATGGAGCGCAATTATGCAAACTTTGCTATAGCATACAAATATGAATTTTTTATTTGCTATATGTGAAAGTTGCCCTAAATAAAATGTGAAGAGTATTTTTATAAATATATATTTTTAATAAAAATTATGCAAGATTTATTATTTCTAATACTTTTAAACCAAACACTGTATAAAAAATAATGCAAACATTACTAATGCATCCTATTTTGTATTATTTATATACACTCTACGACTTCTTAAAATTTTACTTTATCAGATGCATTATATGTTGGGCCTCGTTAAAGCAAACTAGAAAAGGAGTGGCAGCAACAACTGATTTATGAACAAAGAAAGTGGCCGAAAGCCCAAACTGATTTACAGGCAAACATGAAAGGCTTAGACACCATTTGCACTGCCTGTGTGAAATCATGTCTATTAGTGGTGTATAAAATTGAATCAAAAACCAAATTAAATTATAAATTGAGTTAAATCAGAAAAAATCGGACTAGTGATTTGGTTTGATTTGGCTTGATGTTGGAGATTTTTTTTTGACTATATTTGGGTTGGTTTGGTTTCAACTAAAAAACAGCAATCCGATATCAAACCAACCCGACATTATATATATAATTTTAAAATTTTATTTATTCGTAAAAATACTTATTTTGATATAATTTTTAAATATCTCTTATACTTTTTCATAGCTTTTAACTTTTAATATATTTGTTTCATATTTGAAAGTTAGAATTTTTAATAATCTAATAAAGATTATAGTCCATACATGTTGGTAATTATAATAAAGTTAAAATAAATATTAAATTAATACTAATGCAAAAAGAAAATCAATTCGATACTAAGAATGATAATAACATTGAATATTTGTTTTTTAGTTTTACATAGATTTAGACAATTAAAATACATGATCTAATTTTACTTTCTTTTAATATTTAGTCATGTAAATGATACTTACTAAACTTATTTTTAGCATGATTTAGTACTTTAAATTTTGATCAATTTCATTATGACTTATTAATTTGCAATATTTTTTTACGCGATTTATTATTATTTTTTGTTGGATATTTTAGTGTTATTAATCATATCATATTTTTTGTTATTTTCTTGAGATATAACTTAGCTAGTTTGATTTTGGTAGGACTAAAAATATATTTGAAGTACAAGTAAATTATATGTTTGTATGAAACTCTATAGAAAAATTCGGAAAAACCCGAAAAACCCGAAGTTGAAAACCCCAAATTTTATTGGTTTGGTTTGGTTTATAAATTCAAAAATCCGATACAAATGATTTAATTTAATATTTGAAAAACCCGAACCAACCCATTCATGTATACCCCTAATGTCTATCATCACATGTGACCAATCTTTCTGTCAAACAAGAGCAAGACTCAAATGCTCAAAATAGATTGTGTAGAGTAGTAAATTAAAGATGGTGCTATTTTCCTTTGTAGTTAAATTAAAAATAAGACTATAGTAAGCCCCTTTAGAGATAGGGATGAGCTAGGAGCTTATTTCGAGTATTTATGACTCTAGTGGCAATACGTGACAGGCGAATGACATGATTTTCGAGGAGTTACATGACGATCGTGTGATAATGCATCAAATAGATATAAGGGTGGACGACTCAGTATGTCCTTGTATGGACCGATTGTGTCCCAACAGGAAGAACTTTAGAGGAAATAGGAGTGAACATCTATATGGACTTCATGCGATCACTTTCTCTCATGTTCCTCCATTTACAAATTCATTTATCTTGTTTCGTTCAATTGTTTGAAAGAAATGACCATAAGAGTTGTCAATTTCAGACATTAATCCATTCTTTAAAAATAGTTTTGGCCTTCTCCCTAAAGAGTTGTCACTTTGACACATATATCAATTCTTTAATAATAGTTTCAACCACTTCCCCTCCATTAAATGTTTAAGCTAAAACTTTGAGCCGGAAAAAGAAAATCAATCCTAGTCTTCTTAGCCTTATTTTTTTTTGGAATTTTACAGAAGTTCTATAATGTTAAGAGCTAATTATATTCTATCCCTTTTATTTTTCAAATTATAAAATCTCTTAAATTTGGTGAAATCCGTATATATCCCAAAGTATCTCGATACATCGCGTCCTCGTTTCGGATACACCGCGTCCTCGTTTTGGATATATCGCTCAATGTCCAAATACATTGTGTCTCATTTTCGAATACAAAACTCAACATCCTGATACATTATGTATGTCCTGATACATCGCGTAAAGTGATGTATCCAAGAATAGAAGAGAGTAGATATTTTTGTAATTTTTTCAAATTCGTATATAACCCAAAGTATCTCGATACATCGCGTCCTCGTTTCAGATACATCGCTCAACGTTCAAATACATTACGTCTCATTTTCGAATACAAAACTCAACATCCTGATACATTATGTACGTCCTGATACAACGCGTAAAGTGATGTATCCAAAAATAGAAGAGAGTAGAGATTTTTGTAATTTTTTCAAATGGTAGAGAATTTTAGAAAATAGGTAAAATAAGTTTTGTATTTAGATAACTTGTCCTGATTTTTAACGGAAAACTATCTAATTAGACAAACATTCATACATATATTAATCAAATTTATACTGTCAAATAGTTGTATATTTTTTCACTATTTAATAACTTCGTATCAAATTTGGAGTGAGATACATCACTCCTTCAAAGTACTCTTAAATCAAATATAACTTCACCATTAGTAATTGAGTATACAAAACTTTATGAGTTAATATCTCAAAAGGTCACTCAACTTTGTGAATTTATCTAGCAAAGTCACTTACCTTTATTTTTTATCAATAAAATCACTCAACTTAGACTTTTGTATTAATAAAATCACTCAACTAAATTTATCATAAAAATTTAAAATTAACATGATAAAATTATTATATCATGATCAATTAAAATAACAAATAAATATCTTAAAATTACTATTACATCATAATAAAAAATAAATAACAATATTTTCTTTCATAATTTTTTTCTTCGTTATCGTCGTCAATTATGAAATCGAAATTAAGAGAGAACTCCAAACCAATTACCCATTATAAGATCAAAACAATAATTTTAATTATTTTTCTTGTATTCACATTCCCATTGGCCATTAGTACACGCACAAATGTTTGAGACATTTGACAGACTAAATGAAAGAAAAATTTTAAAATAGCTGCGATACGGTGTTTTTTGTTTGAGTGTTTTTTATTCCTAGTAGGCAGTTGGAGATTTTTTTTTTAAATGTCTTTAAAGTTGAACTGAAAACAAGTTTAAGAAAGTTAAATTTGGATTTTAATATTTCAAAATTGTCATTCATCTTTATTGTTTTATTTTATAATGAAATAATAATTTTGTGCTATTTATTTATAATTTTAATCAAGAATATGATTTAAAAATAATTTATTTTGTTATGTCAATTTATTTTAGAAATAAATTTAATTGAGTGATTTTATTGATCTAAAAGTCTAACTTGAGTTATTTTATTGATATAAAAGTCTAAGTTGAGTGATTTTATTGATATAAAACAAAATTTAATGACTTTACTAGATAAATTTTCAAAATTAAGTGACATTTTGAGATATTAACTCAAACTTTATAAATTCAAAACTTTCACTTAATAATATAATATTACTTTGACATATAAACAGGTATGGATGATTTTAGATTTTGCGCAGCTAGCTGTAGCTCAGGTCCGAGATGACGTGAGCTGGGTAGAGCCAAAACTGCCGACTTGGGCGTTGTACCTTATTGTCGGTAGTTTTGTGATTCTCGACGATGACATATGCCAGATGCTGCTGATGGTATAGAGATGCAGGGTGCTCCTGTAGCTGCTCAGGCTGCTCCTATGGCAGCACAGGATGCTGCTGTAGAGATTAGACCGCCTGTTGATTCAGATGCGATCATCGACACTTTTTCGATGATTGTATTTTCTGACCACGACGGTGGAGAGTGTGTCATATGCTCTGAGGATTATGCTGACGGAGATCGTCTTCGCATACTCCCTTGTGAGCATATGTATCACCATGACTGCATCAGTGGATGGTGGTCCACTGGAGTTATTCAGTGTCCCATATGTCGTCATGACTATTATAGTTTAGGTCTCTAGTTTAGACTATATAAATATCTTTTTTCTTCTTCTACTCTTTGTATATGTATATTAATGTTGTATATATATTGATTTTGGATCAGGTCACTTTTGGGCCAATTATGTATGAATCTTTTTTATGCAATGACAAAGTTGATTTTAAAAACGGAAAAGGCTCAAAAATACCCTTAAACTATCTGAAATAGCTCATATATACCCTTAAACTATATTTTGGCTCAAAACTACCCTTCCCGTCAAACTATTGGATCAAAAATGCCCTTCTAATTAACGAAAATTATTAAATGCCATGTGGATGCCACATGAATGCCACATGGCATGCCAATAGGATTCCACTGCCACGTAGACTAAATAAAAAGGGTCAAAAATACCCTTAAACTATCCGAAATAGCTCATATTTACCCTTAAACTATATTTCGACTCAAAACTACCCTTCACGTTAAACTATTGGGTCAAAATACCCTTCTTATTAACAGAAGATGTTAAATGTCATGTGGATGCCACATTGCATAACAATAAGGTTCCACTACCACATAGACTAAATCCCTAAATCCTAATTACTCCCCCCCCCCTAATTTCATTATTTCCAGAAACGATATATTCACCCGTTCTCCCTCATTTAGCGGCTAGAGTTTCATACTTTTCTTCGTGACTGGGTTTCAAAGTGGATATTAATGCTTGTAAGTTAGTAAATATTTTTTTCTTATTTCATAATGTTTATGATTTCAAAGCATAATAGTTAGGATTTCACAACTTTCCCCTATCAGCTAAGGCTTCGTAGCTTTCTTCGGGGCTGAGTTTCAAAGTGGATATTCATGCTTGTAGGTTAGTAAATATTTTTTCTTATTTTATTATATTTACGATTTATAAGTATGATAGCTAGAATTTTACAACTTTCCCGTCATTTCGCGGCCAAGGTTTCTTAACTTTCTTCGGAGCTAAATTTCAAAGTTGATTTTAGTGGTTGTAAACACAATAAAATAAGAAAAAAGTTTTACTAACCTACAACCAAGAATATCCACTTTGAAACCCAGTCACGAAGAAAAGTATGAAACTCTAGCCGCTAAATGAGGGAGAACGGGTGAATATATCGTTTCTGGAAATAATGAAATGAGGGGGGGGGGTAGTAATTAGGATTTAGGGATTTAGTCTATGTGGCAGTGGAACCTTATTGTTATGCAATGTGGCATCCACATGACATTTAACATCTTCTGTTAATAAGAAGGGTATTTTTGACCCAATAGTTTAACGTGAAGGGTAGTTTTGAGCCGAAATATAGTTTAAGGGTAAATATGAGCTATTTCGGATAGTTTAAGGGTATTTTTGACCCTTTTTATTTAGTCTACGTGGCAGTGGAATCCTATTGGCATGCCATGTGGCATCCACGTGGCATTTAACAATTTCCGTTAATTAGAAGGGCAGTTTTGGTCCAATAGTTTGACGGGAAGGGTAGTTTTGAGCCAAAATATAGTTTAAGGGTATATATGAGCTATTTCAGATAGTTTAAGGGTATTTTTGAGCCTTTTCCGTTTTAAAAATTAACTTACAGTTTATGAAAATTATCACGATATGGGCGAAAAGTAATTTGATAAGACTCAGTGAATTTGTCTCTAATGTGGAAAAGATGCTCTTTAAAAAAATATATATAGTACTAGATGTAGATGCCCGTGCGTGCACGGATCCAAAACATATTAGGTGAAAATTATTATGGCAAAAGATTAACGATAGGGCCACAATTAGTAGAAAGAAGGTTGGTAATATATATAAACATATATTGTTTATACAAAACATTTATGATTACACTATTACGTTACACTAGTTACATATTTGTACAAAAGTGGCAAAATGAATGGTGATGGTAATTCATCTTGGTGCAACACGTTAGTTGACAAAATACCTCAACTGTTGGGAGGAGAAACGTTTGAAATTGAAATGGCTTCACTGCTTCATTGTCCCCTATGCATTTTTAGTTTCCACTACTGTCAATATGATTAAAGCGTAAACAATGTCAAGGATATCAAATGTGGCATTGAATGGTATCGAATCGACTAAACTATTACCATCTAAAAACATAGGTGGGAAAACAACAAAGTAATTGCAGAGAACAAATTAAAGCGGAAAGCAACAAAACAAAAAAAAAAGAAAAAGAAAATAGAGTATGGAGATGATATTTACATAGTCGTAAATTGATTTCTATCTTCTTGCCCTAATTTTATATTATCATAACCGCCAGCGATGAAATTATTGTAGACAATATGTGATAACCCTAATGGGTGGAGGGAGGACCAATTTATAGGGTTATGACTTCATCTGATACGTACATCAAGTGCAGACAATATCTATTCCTTATTAAATACTAATTATGGTATTACTTGGATTACAAATAAAAGATTTAATGGCCACTACATTTTCAAATAGTCACCATGTTCATGACTAATTAGTTGCTTTGAAGTGGAACTAATGACATGCAAAACGAAAACATCCTTCTTAAATTGTAATTTCTTACCAATTACCCAAATATGATTAATTCCTACAAGAAAAAAGGTATCAAGTCACACACTTCTAAGGCCGTAAACCATATCATATGTGTGACATATCAAATTACAATGAATGTGTGTTATGAAATGCATTTTTCATGTAGTCTTAATTCCTCATATATAGTGAATGTGCCTTGTAAAAATGTTGAGACACAGGCAGGCAGCCTACATTTTTACATTTAATAGTGCAAAATGGAATTTTGTTTTTCATGCAGTGGTGGTGCATTTGTGAGATGTTGGAGAACTTTTCGATAGGAAATATCAAGTACTTGTTAATTTCATTCCTTGTTTAATTTCAAAATAGTTATTAAGGTGCATGAATTCATTCTTATTAAATAAGTAAATGTCTTGTAATAACAAAAGTATGATAGCTAAATTCAAGCAAGACTTAATTAAAACATTGATCTTCTAAATCTCAATGAAATCAAAACGAGCTAACACTACAACAAAAATGACTTTTAGCGGCATTAAATATTGACATTAATAAAGAGTGTTAAAGCCTTTGCCGGCATTAGTTAAGTGCCATTAGAACCAATGTCACTAAAGGCTTTACGAACATATACAAAGAATGACAATTGCCGCTAAAAATCGTTTTTGTTGTAGTGTAATAGACATATAAAAGTGCTAAAAGAAACACTGGATTGCTTAGAGCCCTCTCCTAATAATATGTTGAAGTGTAACGCTGATGGAGCATCAAAAGGTAATTTTAGACTTGATTCAACAACATTTTGTATCAGGGACCATGCATAATGGTAATTTGGTGGTTGCTCAATGATTCAAAATTCAGGTAACTACAAACATGGTAATAGAAGCTAGAGTTATAAGGGAAGTCTTTCGTATTAGAGACAGAGTTTGAAAAGGTCAAATTTTTTATAATTCCGTCATCTATGATAGTGAGCATGGTATTACTAATATAATATTATTATTGAAACATATTCATTAGCAATGGTTGGAGACTGAGATGTACTATGGAACGTCACCTTGAAAGTCAATACCATAACGGTGTTAAGAAGAAGTATTTTAGCTAATTTTATAAAGCTAATCTAATGTTTGAAGTGAATTCAATGAATGAATTTGGGTACTTACACCTAATGAGAGCTTGGGGCGTCCAATAGTACCAAATCAAAGCATTAGCGTTTTGTGAATTTTAATTCCAATCCAATCGAATTTGCATAAACCTACAAGGGGATGCATCAATTTTCTCTTAATTTACAGTGGTAGTATTAACTGATTAAATGTTTTAATAGGGTTCAAACCCTTATCTTGTTCTTGAATTGTCTCATAAACATGGGCTTTTGCTCATTGTTTTATTATTGGACTTTTTTTTTTAAGTATTGAAAATACTTTTAAATTTGATATAAATTGTTATTTTAGTCCTTAACTATAGATAACCTTAAAAACACCTCTCTATTTAATTAAATATATTTTAAAACACCCTTCTGATGCCACACGTCATCCACCCAAGCATAGGTATATTATTATTTCAAGTCCAATAAAATTTTACAATTTTTTCTTTTTTCTAAAATTATTTAGGGGATAATATTTAAAATGGTTACTCAACTAAAATTGTTTATTGGCTCGTATGAAGGCCACAAGGAGTCAAGGAACCTGGTCCTTGACTACCCAACAACAAAGAACATACTACACATAGAAAGTAAAGCTCACACAATATGTATGTAGGAATTTTTTTGGCTCAGTGAAGGACAAAATAATGACCTACCACATAGGATTCTATTGGATTCTCACTAAACCAATTAACTCTACTTGATATAAACTTCAACGATATATTATGGCTAACTCTAGCCACCAACTCAAATCTAATAGATAAAATGAAAATGTGATACCTACACAAGCTCATTAAGAAGAGTAAGTTTACAATGTTTAGCACAAAAGAAAGACTCAACCAAAAAAAAAAAAATGAATAAAAAAACAACATTGGTTGATAACATTTATATAATGAGGGATTCCAGATCATAATAAAACAAACAATTAAATCTGTACGTACTTTAATTATTATTATGTAGTAGAAAAGTACGTGCTTTGATTTATTATTGTGTAGTGAAAGTATTAATTGATCCTATAAAAATAACACATTCGTCTTACAAATTGTCCAATTAACGTTTCTTAATTTTATTGATTTACTTTTATATTGATCTTTACAATTATACTATTAGCAAATTATGGATTAATTTGTTACATAATTATGAAATAGTTACATCCTATCTACCGTATTTTCTCCAAAAATATCTCATTCAATTAATGATCAATTACATATACAAATATCTTCGAATTACCATATATCATTTAAATAATCTTTCCAAAATTATAATATTCTTACAAGTTACAATTATACTATTTACAGATATGGGATTTTTTTCTTACATAATTATGAAACAATTACATTTTTTTATCATATAGTATCCACAGGAAAATCGTTTTCTTAATGGCCAAATACTTGATTTCTTATTGGGTAGTGCAAAAGTAAATTTTTCCTACAACGATAGCACATACATCTTATATAGGAAATCACCAAATTAGCATTTCCTAATTTGATTGATTTACTTTTATTAGATTGATTCTTACCACTATATACTATATTGTATCCAAACATTATGGATTTAATTATGAAATAATTACATCTTTTCTATCAAATTGTATAAAAAAGATCTAATTGTTTTAATTGTCAATTGCACATAATTTCTTAGAAAGAATGCATCCAAAAATATCTTATTCTTGTAATATATACCATATCATTTAAATAATCTTCCCAAAATTATAATATTTCTACAAAGATAATTACCAAAAGAAAAAATATTGTAATAAATTAAAAACATTAAACTTTTTAAAAGAAACCACCACCATAAACAAGTTGGATAGGAATGAATGGTATATTTGGCTTTAACTTACTATAATGGTTGACTGATTGTAGGTGCCAAATTGGCCATTGAATTCCGATATAGAAATTTTAAGTTTCCGTTTTTAATAAAAATGTAATTACAAATATATAATAAAAAGAATATGCAATTTTTCCCAAATATATAGCATTGATACAATTTCTATACATTTGATGAAAACATTTGTTTACAATAGTGATACAACAATGATACAGTTTTCTATTACATATGACATATTTTCTATACATGGAAGAATTAATTTAAATCTTGGATAAGTGTGAGGAGATTAAGTTATTTAAGAAAATATTATTTTTTTTGGATTTGAATCATCGAAAATTTAAAGTGAAAATCATATTCCTCTTGATTTCTCTACGTGTTACACATCATGTTTGTTATTAATATTTTAATTTTATGAGCTTTTGTAAAGTTACATTATGTCTTGTCGTGTCAAATTTATTAGAGAAGTCATATATTTATTTTGTAGACATTTTCTTATTGATTAAATCGAAAACTAACCGTTAAGGAGCAAAACCGATAAACCAAAAATCGATAAAAAAATCATCTTATTGGTTCGTTATTGGATTAGCGTATTTAAAAATCGAAAACCGATAAATCAAACTAATAATATATAAAATCAAACCGAACCGATCGGTGTACACCCCTCGAGCTAAGTGAAGAACAATTAAACATATTAAAGAGGAAATTATTGCTGTCGATGGAGAATTTCGTTTTATTAGGCTGATTTCAACTTTAAACGTATACTAGGTAATAAATATATATAGAAAAAAACAGAGATATAAACGTACAGTCGAAGCTTTAATTATTTATAAAAGATAAAACAACTGAAACCAAATCATGAAATGATGTATTCTTAATTTAGGTACTAGGATTTATTTGGTCCTCCAAAAAAGATTGTAGGACCAAATTTTTCACTTGTAACTGGTCTATAAAAAACCGTGTACAGTTCAGGTGCATCATTAAGAATTTGTATTTTAGCATCATTAACATTCCCAGGAGTAGTGAAAACTGAAATTTGTCTACAGTATGCATCTTTATTAGAATCTGGACTTTCAATAAAACCACCAGAACCCATTGGAGGAAAAGTTGGTCCTGAACTAAATACTTCTCCTCCCCATGCCGCCCTTGATGCAAAACCCTTTAATCCTTTAAAGAGCTCTGGGGGCCAGTAACCAATTTTCGTCAAATCCTTGGAATAAATCAACCACCATCTTCCAGTTATAAGATCCTGATTAAAAATGTATTTGATTGAATGTACGTACTAAAAAATCTTCCAAATGAAATGGAAAAAATATCATATTTATCTAACCTTTTGAATGAGAAACGTGTCCACGAATATGTTGTTAGGACTAGAAGTTGGTGAGAATACCTTGTCCAAAGGGATGTTGCTATTCACAATCACGAATCCAGGACAACGTGTGTTGAAGCATTGAGTTGTGCCAGACTGTGCATGTGATTTAACAATGTGAAGGAATTGAAAAGAGAATAATAAAATAGGAAGAAGTCTAACTTACTTTGAATAATGAGAAAAATCATGCACGAGTATCGCCATAAAGAACTGGATCCACCTAGATCAATTAAATAACGTTTGATATTCTTAACATGAATCTTATAGCAAGAAACAAGACATGAATATTACTCCATACCCGCCAACCAGCTTGTATTTGGTCACCACCATTTTGTAACTTCACAACAGATGCACTCCATTGGTTCGGTAAAACCTTTGGACTGTAAATACTACTTATCATTGAAGCTCCAGTGTACTTGTTATTTTGGTCATCTGTTGTTTGTCCTAGACCAAACTGAATGTTTAAACAAAAATAAGTGACAAAAACAGGTTGGTCAATGACAAGAATATTCTAAATAAAAAATAGTGACTTATGCTAGACCACATGTTTAATTGGTATAAACAATATATAAATGCATGCATATATATATATAGACAAATACTAAATGATTAGGATAATTAAAAGTAATTTATTTCAGATCAAATGAACTTACATGATAGATACCATGAGCGTAACTAGCATTATATTGATTTGCTCTCTTTTCTCTAATGAGATCTTTTTTAGTAGTTCTTCTAATAGGAATCGTTCCCATTGGACAACCTCCATCTTTTAGTCCAATCCCCGAGGTGTTGTTAGAAGTTGATGATTCTAAGTTGTCTCTCTTAGTTAGAGAGAAAGACGGTTTCA
Organism: Solanum sitiens; assembly: GCA_016801875.1. Lineage (NCBI taxonomy): Eukaryota > Viridiplantae > Streptophyta > Magnoliopsida > Solanales > Solanaceae > Solanum > Solanum sitiens. The sequence continues at coordinate 913,210 of JABWTJ010000361.1, read as the reverse complement.
TCTATGAGCATCATAAAGTTTTACGAATTAGAGTTTTCTTACAATACTAGTTAATATATAATCAACAAAACAAAATTCTCAATAAAATTATATAAACATACTAGAGGATGATGAGTATGGATCTTTGCTTTCAGCAAAGGATGATCAAATGCGGGTTGTTGGTAGAAATCCACACAATCATAAATATCTCCATATTCAGTCTACAAAATTAAACAATTTCGTTTGATTAATGTTAGCAAATTGAAGGTTATAACTAATCTTGATGTGTACGTATGTACCATATATTTTTGAATTCTTTAAAGACAAAAGTACCAAAACAAAGAATTACTATAAAGTATCTACAAATATACCTTAATCGTTTTAATAGGTGGCTTATTTAAAATCTTTAGTTGCTTCTCAAATTCTTCATCCTCCTTATTTGTTAATCCCTCAACTTCATTGTAGTTCAAAAAAATCATAATTGCAATCAAAAGTTGCACAACTCTTCGATGCATTCTTGTGATATTCATCCTAAATATATACAAACAATTAAAAAGTTATACAAATAAAACATCAAACATAAAGACTAATGAAATACTAGAAATATGAAACTATGTATCAGTTTTGAAATTATTTTTGAATTCAAAAATAATTTGAAACAAGTACGTACTTGATTTCTTATTGTGTAGTGGAAGACTATATTGCTCTTACAAGAATAATTCGCTCGTCTTTATATAGGAATGCCAAATTGGGTTTTCCTAATTTTATTGATTTGCTTTTATAGGAAAAATTATAAGAATATATTATTTAAGACCTTAATTAACAATATATGTATATATTTGTTTTTATTTATAAAATTAAGTTTTTTATTACAAACATGATAGAATATTTAATTTTTGATTTTAAAAAAAATATATTGATAATATCCGATTTATTTCCTTTGTTGGAGGGGTTATGTGCTAAATTTATGGAATTGATAATTATTGTTTACCTTTTGGGTTTCCAACCATAATTTTACTGTTTATATTGTTTTTCTTACAAATATCTTGAATTTTCGTTTTTTTTTCTTTTTTGTATAGTTTAGTATAGGGGTGTACAAAACCGAATCGAAAACCGAATTAAACCGTGAATCGAGTCAAACCGAAAAAAACTCGACTAGTATTTTGGTTTGACTTGATTTTGTGTTGGGAAAAAAAACCCGACTATATTTGGGTTGGGTTGGTTTCAACTAAAAAATACCAACCCGAGACCAACCAACCCGACTTATATATATAATTTTAAAATTTTATTATATACCTAAAAATACTTACTTTGATATATTTTTTAAATATCTCTTTTACTTTTTCATAGTTTTTATCTTTTAATATAATCATTTCATGTTTGGAGTTAGAATTCTTAATGATCTAATAAGATTATAGTTTATACATGTTGGTAATTATAATAAAGTTTAAATAAAAATCAAATTAATACTAATGCAAAAAGAAAATCAATTCAACACTAAGAATGACAATAATATTGAATATTTGTTTTTTAGTTTTACATAGATTTAGACAATTAAAATACATGATCTAATTTTACTTTCTTTTAATATTTAGTCATGTAACTAATACTTACTAAACTTATTTTAGCATGATTTAGTACTTAAAATTATGATCAATTTCATTATGACTTATTAATGCAATATTTGTTTTACGCGATTTTATTATTGTTATTTTTTTTGGATATTTTAGTGTCATTAATTATATTATTTTTTTGTTATTTTCTTGAGAAATAACTTAGATAGTTGCATTTTGGTAGGACTAAATAAATATTTGAAATACAAGTAAATTATATGTTTTTATGAATATATTATCGAAAAAACCCAAAAATCCGAAAAACCCGAAGAAATCCGAAAAAATCCGAAGTTGAAAAACCCGAGTTTTATTGGTTTGGTTTGGTTTATAAATTCAAAAATCCGACACAAATGGTTTGGTTTGAATTTGAAAAACCCGAATCAACCCGGTCATGTACACCCCTAGTAGTATCCTATTTATTTTCTATTTTGGGGGATTATGTGCTAAAATTATGATATTAATAATTATTATTTACTTTTTGGCTTTTTAATCATAATTGTACGCTTTTATATTGTATTTTTGGCCCATATATTGAATTTTCGATTTATTATTTTTTTTGTATATTTTAGTATTGATTATTTCCTATTTTTGGAGATTATATGCTAAGTTCATGGAATTGATAATTATTGTTTACTTTTTGACTTTTCATCGATAATTATACTATTCATTAATTGTAGTCTTCTCTCACCTCTTTAAAACTATTTTCATACAAATATATTTTTTTCTTTATTGTGACAATTTTTTTTAAAAAAATAAGTTTTTTTACTTTATTTTTTGACAATTTGTTATGGCATGACTTAAATAACCATTTAAATTTAGAAAGTTTAATAAAGTAATTAAAACACTTGCATATTATATAGATTTTCATACAACTTTGGTGTCGAGTCTTATATAATATGTTAATATTATATTATATCTCAATATATAACTCAATATATACCGTATAATATGTCAAATTTGTGTAAACGAAATATATTTACCATATTGTTGACACCCAATTTTGGCCTAACATTTTTTAAAAATTCATAATTTTGAAGTTTTATTTATTTAATAGCTTAGAATATTTTTTTAAATTTTAAACAAGTTTATCGATAACTATCTTTATTTATTAAACTTTAGGATTTTTATTAGTTAATTTTAATTATATTTTTTCCATAACCGATTGAATACATTTAAATATTTATTTTTATTTTTATTCTTATTAAGTTATTATTATTTTTTTTTTTATTTTTTTTTCTTACAAAATTCACGTCATTACTCATTAGTCACATTTATTTTATATATTTACATTCATTTAATTTTGTTATATTTGTTTTTATATTTTACACAATCGAAAAAAAAACAATTTAAATATTATAGTTAAATTTTGCATACGAAGATTAATTAATAATTTTGGGCCTATAATTTTAAGCCCATACATTTAGGCCCATTGCATTTCATTTATTTATGTTAAAATGGGTGGTGATAATTTTTAGGGGGAGAATACTTTTTTTTACAGGGGGGAAAACGATTTCCAAATAGAAAAACCTAGTTTTTTCCTCTTTCATTTTTTTCAGCCACCACCCTCGCCGGAAAATATTCCGGCGATGCCAAAATACCACTTGTTTTTCACCTTTTCCGGTGCCTAACCCACCTGAAACAACCATCCAAACAGTCACCACACCACCCACAAAACCCTTGTTTCTTTTCCCGTTTTTCCGGCGAGCAGTAGCCGCCATTCCCGCGAACAAAGCAGCTCCGGCGAGGGGCTTTAGCTTCGATGAACTAGGGCAAAGCAGACTCAAGACGCCGCCACTTCCCTTCCCCTTCCCCTTTAATGATTTTTCTGTTATTTTCACAGGTTCAGCAGCTCCCACGCCATGCCATACCTCCAAACTCTTTCCTCTTCACCAGCAACTCCGAGCTCCGGCGAACATCAAGCAACAACCAGCGAACCACCATGTCCCAAGCTCTGGCGGAATAACTAATCAGACGAGCTCTAAGCTACGAAACTCCATTCTCTATTTCACGTTTCCTCTCTATCAGATCTGAACGGAAAATTCATCAAATGGTGATCTTCTCTTGCCTTTTGTTTTCATTTGTTTCCTTTTGAATATTCGTTGTTATATTTTGGATACTGCACGTTGTGAGTGTTGATTTTTTTATTTATGTTTTTCATTACTTTGTTCAATTTTTGGCCACTATTATTACTATTTTCATGTTTTCTTCCTCTGTTTTCAACGTTGCTGCCGACGAGATGTCTGTGAAACTATTTGATAGTTTTTTTTTTTCACATTCCTAAATTTGTATATTTCTAATTTTATTTGGATATTTACTTTGAGTTGCTTGTATTTTTCTTTTGCCTAAATCTCAATTATATTTATAATGTTATTACCGTTTTTGACCATCAGATGAGTTTAGTATCATATGGATTTTTGCAAGTGTTGTTACTATCTTTCAAAAATAAATAAATTATCTTCTGGATAGATTCTTATTCTTATTACATTTTGTGATGATTCTCGTGTACTTTATTATATGAATTGTTATGTTATTAATATATATATATATATATATATATATATAGATATACTTATTGTTTTTGTAGAAACGGATCATTTTATTTTATTTATTTTTATTTTCTTCACTATTCATTTTTGTTTATTTCTATTTCTTTTTTTAAAAGTTAATTTAATTGTCTGCATGTAATTGAATTTTGTTTGGATTATATTTTTCATATGCTTAATTTCATTTAATTTCGTCTTATTTTGAAATATTGAATAGGTTAGCTTTATTTGGATTTTCTCATTGTTTGATACCTACAGTTCATTATTGCTTTGAATTATTATTAATATTGTTTATTTAGTTGATTATGTATATTTTTTTACATTTTTCTTGTTGTATATTATTTGTTAAATTGGCCAATGATAAAATCTCTCCGTCGGTTTTGGAGGCCTACCCAATATTAAAAGACGAAATTTTTTTAGTTTAAGTTCATATATATTTATTTGTTAAATTGGCCGATGAAGAAATTACCGTCGATTTCCAAGGCCTTCCATGTTAATAAGACGGATTTTTATTTTTAAGTTATTATTTGAGTTATTCATTGTTATTTATATTTATTTGGTACTAACTCTTTTACTGAGTGTCTTTACAGGTACCCGGAGGTGCTTCTCCTTGAAATTATTCGAATGTAGTTCGAATCATACTTTTTATTTATTATTTTGTATATATTGACGTTAGGCAAACTTTAGGCCGTTTCTTATATTTTTTTATTTTTATTATTTGTGTATATTGCATGTTTATTATATTTGTATATTATTTTATTTTTTCCTCAATTTGAAAAAAAATGAATTCAGCCGGGACCCACACTTGTGGATTTCGAAGGGTGCCTAACCCCTTCCCTTTGGAATAATTTGAACCCCTTACCTAGAATCAAATTGGTTTCGTAGATCACTTAATGGTTTCCTAGTTTTTTCTTAAAATTAGGTGGCGACTTCTTTTTTTAAAAAACTCGTTTATTTTTAAAACTCTTTCAAAATTGAATCAATACATTATTTTTTGAGTCTCCACGATGTTTCGCCCTATTTGAACAGAGTAGGGATGTAAATACATATAATATACTAATAATGTACCATCTAAAACACCAAGTTATATCAATATTTAATCATCTAAAATATCAAAATTATATCAACATTGTTCATCTAAAATATCAAAATTATATCATACAAATATTATAGCAACATTTGCACTATTTAATAAATTGAACATGTTGATATTTTTTATCATTATTTTTTCTCAAATTGTCAGTTTGTAATCTAATGAAAATTATTATTTTGATAATATTATCTTTTAAAATTACCGCTAGTACAAATTTGAGAACTTGAAATTACACTAAAACTATATGACACTATTTATGGCTAATCTTAAAAATTTATAGTATCAAAATTTTACTTTATAATAATACAAACGTTTGTACGATAATATACCAACAATTATTAAATTCTACCCCGTATCAAAATTATACCATATAATAATACTAACATTTTTACCATATAATGTACCAAGAATTATTGAGTTCTAATATAATATATCAGTTTAATTGATATTTCGTGTCATTTTTTTTTCAAATGACATTTTATACCACTAGGTAAACCAACATAAATAATAGAACTAATTACATCATATGATTAAATATGCTTCTAAAAAAAATGTTAATAAACAACTAATAAAATTTAGATCTGCTAATAACATTCAATTAGATTATGAAAAAAGTGTTACAAAAAAAAATAAACTCAACAATTCTAATTCTCACATGGATATTTGGTACAAGTTTTGGTATTTGATTTTTTTTAAAAAAATTGATATATGCGTCACATAGCACTGCTTCTATCTTGAAATCCACATACCTTCCTACAATACATTTATAAAAAAATTAAACAACCTACTAAACAATTGTTATAACAATCAAATTTGAAATACATAATTATATGTTTTTATATCACCAAAAAGATAGATACAAAATGGTGTATAATATGGTTAAAATTGGTGTCCACTTCATTATTCTTATAATGAAATTCAAACACCAACTTAGAAAAAGCTTGGGGTGTTTAGTGAGATTGGAGAGTTTTTATTTTTATTTTTTGGGGGTGTTTAATAAAATTAAAAAAGCTTAATTTTTTTGTGTGTTCAAAGAAGTTAGAAAAAACTTAAATTTTTTAGTGTGTTTAATAAAAATGAAGAAAGATTATTTTTGTTGTGTTTGATGAAATTGCAAAAAATAAAAAATCATTTTTCTTTTTTTGGTGTTGATGAAATTGAAGAGAGATTCTGAAGTACATGGATTGATCAAAAGATTAAGTAGAAGAATAAGGTTTTGGGGAGAGAGAATACCGGAGAAAAAAAAAACTAAGTGGAAGTTCATAAGGAGCTCAAAGTTTGATCACAATGGTGTTAAAAATTGGAAAAATGAAAAAAAAATCCTACCTTTAAGTTCTCTTATTACTATTATCCCATATTAGTTTTATAAATTTTCAAAATTCCTCATTTTCACACATCAGATTAATGTATCAGCGCATCAAATTAATATATCTTGTGCATCATATTAGTGTATCATGTATAAAATGTATATCAAATTATTGTATCATATATAAAATGTAATGTATCGTACTTAACGATTAATGTATCTCACGCATCAGATTAATGTATCAGCGCTTATATTATTGTATCAGTTTAAGTGATTTTTGTAATTATAAATTTACAAGGAATAGATGGTAATTTTACCTTAAAATTATGTGATTATTGTCCTTTGAAGTTTGAATACAAATTCATAAGCAAATAAATACGAAGTTGAATCCAAAGAGAGTGGGAGATTGGGTTATAGGCCTACTCCTTTTTTAGTGATTTTTTATAGGGAAAATTTTTAAAATGTCAATATTTTGACATTTAATAGGACTCATTGTCAATACTTTTAATATTTAGTAAAATGTCAAATAAGAAACAATTGTTAAAAACAGAAAGGAAAAATTAAGGGGAAAGAAAAATATTAAAAAGAAACAATTGCTTAAAAGTCTTATCAGTTGAAAAACTTCAAAAACAAAGAACTAATTGACAATTTATTCAAATACAACTTCCATCTCTTTCTTCTTCTTTAACCATGTTCTAAAAAACACGCCTATCACCATTGTTCTAAAAATTCAATATTCAAGTTTCTTATTTTTTTTTTGTTTCTAAACACGTTTATTTACCATACATTGTCATGTTTGAACCAGTTTATTCTACTAAGGCATCATTTTGACGTTATGACATTATAATTTAGCTTTAAAAATGTCTGAAATTGTATGAAGTTATTTGACTATCACTTAAGGTTATGAATTTTATGTATCTCCTTTTAAGAAATTTTTCAATATTCAAAATACAATACTCATGTATTCATGGTATACGTATTAATCCATCTAACATATGTATTTTATTTTGCTTATTTCCAATATCACTTTGTATACCAAATAGTTTGTATTTATATTTGATTTTTTATTCATCCTAATGTATACCATAAAGTTTGTATTTAGGTTTGATTTCGTATTCGTCCTAATGTATAACATAAAGTTTTGTATTTATATTTTGATTTCGTATTCATTCTCAACTATAAATAGCCAAAATACAGTTTATTTATGTATTCATTATATGTGTATTCATCCTAATTGCATCAGTCAAATAGTTTTGTATTTTATTTTGCTCATTATATGTTTATATCAACTAGTTTATCTTTGATTTCGTATTCATTCACAATTTTAAATAATCAAAATACAGGTTTGTATTTAGATTATCACTTTGTAAAACAAATTTGATTAGTAATTAAAATATGAAAGATGAAGTATTGATGTATTGATGTATTTGATCAATACACTTCTTCATATGATTTAGTACCATTAAATTATTTTAATTTATTGATGTTTTTACTAATTAAGTTAAGATTTGTGACTAGTTTGCTAATTTTTCCTTTTTTCTAATGAGGCCCAACACATAATTCATGGGATAAAAAGTGATTGACATTATTTGTAAAGAATTTTATAAAACGAATTCAAATGTTGTTGATATTTCTGTCATGAGATTAATTAGGCATCCCAATGTTGTTGAACTTTATGAAGTAATGGCTAGAAAAATAAAAAAATATTTTGCAATGGAATATGTTAGAGGTGGTGAATTATTTGATAAGGTTGCTAAACAGATTCAGCAACACGAAAATATTTTCAACAATTAATTGTGACCGTTGATTTGTTTTATTGTGAAGGAATATATCATAGAGACCTGAAATTCAAAAATATACTCATGGATGAAACTGAAACCTTGGATTGAGTGATCTTTTCGATAAGAAAAGACAACATGACTTCCTCCACACGACGTGTGAAACTCAAACATATGTCGTGCAAGACGTCATAATAAGAGTGGATATGATGGCGAAAAGGTGGATATTTGGTCATGTGGGGTGATTTTATTTGTTTTGTTAGCTTGTTATCTTTTATTCCATGACACAAATCTTATGAAAATGTATAAGAAAATTAGTAAAGGGATATTTAAGTATCTTTGAATATTTCTGTTATGATACAAGTACCATTTAGCACACATATACAAATAGATATACGTATTATTTTGTTTATACAAACGTATATACTTCAACTACAAGTTACTTATGTAAAACCAATTATTTATGTATATTTATATACAAATGACTATTCATATACATATGGACCATTTCCGTATCATATTGGACTAATTAGAAATTGAAATAAAACACCAATAAAACTAACAACATGTCAAATACAATAGTATTCAAATGTAGTCGAAAACATAGAAATATCGTAATGAATACAATGTATTGTTTACCTTTTGTTATATAAGAAAGAAAGAAATCAATGGAATATTTTTCTTAATTCGGGAGAATTTGCATTATTATGAGCAAAATGAGTCTTCGCTTTCGTCAAGAAGAACAAGTCATATTAGGTAAGAAATTCTAACTAGATTTAATAATCATGACTTGAGAGATATTTTTCTTTGAGATAAGTGTCAAAAACACACCTAAACTATTCACTTTTTTTGAGTTTCATACTTAAACTATTGAAAGTGTGAGTTTCATACCTAAACTATCACTTTTAGGTTTGAGAAACACACCTCAGTAGTGTGTGTAATGCACTCTCTCTTTTATATGAAAAAACTTTGACACATGGCATTCCATATAGATAAAATATTTTATCTAGATAAAAATTATATAATAAAAAATTAATATTAATTAAAAATTATAGATTATTATCCATATGAAAATTAAATTATTTTTCTTATCTCACTCCACCACCTCCTCCATGTACCCCCTTCCCCCGTGACAACGTCATCCTTTTAAAAAAAATCATTTATAAAATATTTGTAAAAAAAATCATATTTCATCCTCCCCCCTCCCCCCCCCCTCCCCCGATAGAATTGATATTATTTTATTTAAAAAATCTACCCCATCCTATTTAATTTTCCGCTCCTAATTTTTATTTTTTTACGTTTTTCTTATTTTGTGTTAGATATGCACCTACATATATTTTTAGAAAAAAAATTCTACTAGTGTACCGAATATAACATAAACAACTAAAAAATATAAAAAGTCTTGTGGCGGCAAGTAAAATATATTTTTGATATGCATATCTAAACACTGGGGAAAATTTCCTCTAAAAGAAATTCTAATTAAAAAGACCCAAATTAACCCATGAATACTAATTAATTTGGGTGCTAATGTGTGTCATTTGGATCTTGGTGCATTTGATCCAGATGTTCAAGCAAAAATTTTACCATGGGTGACCCACTGGCAGAGCCCAGATTACTTTGCATATTTTCCTTCAAATAGTAGTGTGACTGAATTTCTGGGGGAAATGCTCAGTGTCGAAATTAACATGGTGGGCTTTAGTGGGATAACTTCTCCAGCAATGACAGTTTTCGAAATGTTCTGGATTGGCTTGCTAAAGCACTTAAATTGCCTGATAAATTCATTTCCACAGGTAACGTAACTGTTTGACATTAGCTTCTTGTTCGGCTAAAAAGCTACATGTTGTTTGTCTTCCAATCCAGCAGTCAAAAAGACCCAAATTACCCCATGAATCCTAATTAATTTGGGTCTTTTAATTAGGATTTCTTTTAGAGAAAATTGAGTAGGTTATTGAGTTATGGGACGGGTAGTTGGTTTATGGGTTTTAAAAAAAGGTCAAACGGGTAGTTGAATAGGATTAAGACACGTGTAAACAATGAGGGGTCCGTTAGTGAGAGTGGTATATGTGTACCTATAATTGAACGGCAGGGGCTTATGTGAACGCAAAGTATAATAGCGGGCATAAACGTACCATTTATTTAAGTTTAGGGGTAAATCCGTCCTTTTACCCTTATTTAAATGTCACATCAAATTGCCATGTCATTTTTTGACCTTAACACATGACATTTATATGAAAATGGAAAGGAATTCGGACTCATAAATGTTGACACCCAATTTTGAACTTCCACAATAGAAATCAATTCATGAGCTTCTTAAATTCTCAAACAACTTAAAATAATTAGTTTTGTGAATTAGGAAAAACATAATGATTGCGTTATTTTGAATAATAATTTTTGCCATTTCTTAAAGTTTTTAGATAATATCTATATTTTACATAATTATGTATATAATTAGTATATTTTATGATTATCCAAAAATCATCTCAAAATATTTTAAATTTAGTAAGTAGTCTTTTAAATTAGTTTTGTTTAAATCATAGTTATATCTATATCTATATCTATATCTATATATATATGTATATATATATATTATTTTATTATTATTTTTTTTGAATCACTAAGTTTACAATTAAATTAATTATTTTATTTTTTTGTTAAGATTAAGAAGCTACCTAAATTAATTTATGTAAATTCATCCTATTAATCAATTACTTTGAACCATTCAAATAGAAATTTTGAAATTTTTGCATTTGTCCCACATTGCTTCCCACATCTTTTTTGGACAAAAAATTGGTCCTATATAAGCCTCTCTTCACTACACCAAAGAGAGATATAGAGAGGAGACCAAAGAGTACCCAGAAATTTTCGGGAATTCTTGGTTCCATAGTTTAATATTTATAAAATATTTTTGCGGCTGTTTGAGTTTGGAGAGGTGGTGGAATCGTCTCCGTCAAACTCGTAGTCTCGGTTCGCTGCCCAGAATCAGGTAATTTCTTATTTTTTATTTATTTATTTATTTATTTATTATTTATTTATTTATTTATTTATTTATTTATTTATTATTTATTTATTTATTTATTATTTATTTATTTATTTATTTATTTATTTATTTATTTATTATTTATTATTTATTTATTTATTTATTTATTTATTTATTTATTTATTTATTTTTATTTTTTTATATATATGCATATATGTATACATATAGCAAATTGGATTCGTTTCACATCATGGTCTAATATATTTATTTAATTATTCATGCATCATTGTTATATTTAATTCTAAGATTATTACATATTTTGGATGTTACTGCTTATCTATTATGTGTGCTTTTAGATAAAATTAACGACATCATTGGCTTCTCCTATCCAATCTATTTATTTATTTACTCATTTTGGCTTTAGATGTTAAGTTGTAATCTGTTTGGGTACATTCATTATTTTAAAATCGTTTAATCTTCTTTAAGATATGATTTAGGGATATTATTTTCAAGTGCTAATTTTTATTTTTGCTCTTCATTGCATGTAAAATTCGTCCGAGTTTCAACGTGAACTCTCACTCTCTCCTTTGCATTCCATGAGAAGAGCCGTAAAGGCTCAAAGTTCCTCTTTTCCAGTCAACCTATTAAACCGATGGACGGGTCCCAAGATTTAAAGAATTGAAGAAAGTCGAAAAAGATGAATTAGAAGACCCGTTTTATATTTTGCATTTCGTATTGTATCTATTTTAAGGCATTAGCCCTTGTCGTCTTTTACTTTACTGTATTTCTTTAGTATTAATTATTTGCTTAGTCTAGGACAGGTACGAAAGGAAATGGGTCAAAAACCCAAAACAGGTGGGTCCAAAAACAGGTCAAGGCGGACAGAGAACCCGATTTTGGACCCAATTCTCTTTCCCTCTCTCTCTATTTCTCTCTTTTACTTTATTTGCTTATTTGTTTGCATACTTGTCGTTAATTTTAAAGTTAGCGAATCCCCGCAAATGCCGTAATTCGAAAGTCTGAATCCCCGCAAATGCCGTAAATGTTTTTATCGACTCAAAATTAAAATAATTTTTGTAAAATGAAAATGACTAAAAAATAAATTAGTATTTCAACTCTCTACTTCTAAATATTTTATTCAAGTCAAGTTAAAAGCAAAGTTTTAGCCAAATTTGTTAGTTGCTGGAAAACCGTTTTAGACGGATGTTTTAGGTGCCTAACACCTTCCTAAAACATTAATTTGAATCCCCGAACCCTTTAAATGTTTTCAAGCAATTTTCTCTGTTAAGTTATTTGAAAGCAATAGTTTTCTTGATTTTTCTTCAAAAATTAAGTGGCGACTCTAAAAACCGAAAATCTTTATAAAAGGTTAAAATTTTCGATAAAACAGAAATGGCGACTCCGCTGGGGACTAGGAGGATTCTAACCTTAAAACTAACGTATTTTTGGCTATGTGAGTTAAATGTTTATCTGTTTATTTATTGCTTTATTGAACTGTTGCATTCAAGGCATATCATAATTCCGTCAAACGACGATTGTTTCATTTTCACTAAAGGACGATTATGCGGGTTCGCAGTCGTTCGTTAACCAAATATTTTCTCGGGACACCCTGACGAGCGTAGTTGGCTACTTGATAGTCAACGATCGTTAACTGTCCCAGCTCAAGTAGTCCGCTTGGGTTACCCTTTCCACTCTAAAAACAACCCACTCTTAGTTAAACTAAGATAGAGCGAAACCCAATCCCGAAAATAGCGCATTGGCCTAAGACGACCCAACACCCAAGGAGTGTTGGGCTCATTAGATAGACCACCTTGAGTCCAAAAGGGTCTACGGCCTGAACGGGCGATCATATTTATTTGTTTAAATTTGAAGGATGTATACATCATCTGAAAAAATCATTGTCCTCGGGATTGGGTGTACATTGTAGCTTATTCTAGTCAAAGAAAGAGCTCACAAGTTACTAGTCTAAGACGCGGGAACCCGGAGAGGAGAAGAAATGAAGGACCTTCTATGGAAGCATAGTTCAGAATTGTACCCCTGCGTGGGACTGATTATTTTGTATCCCGTTTTCCCCAATTATGTATCCCCATTTAAGTTTTATTCATAAATTTGTATAAATTTGGGTTTTGAGACAATGGAATATTTCAAATGACTTATACATCTTTCAAATCGTTAGGCCTACCCTTGGCATAAAAGGGTCACATATCTGTTTAGAACGCGCAATAACTGTTTATGTGTTATAATTGTTTGTATGATTATGTTGCTTCATTTGGAGATATTCTAGCCTACTCATTCTCGAAAAATATTTTCTAGAACTCCTTAAGCATAAATACCAAATCACTATCAAAAGTACGTCCAAATACTCCTCGAGTCTTTAGTCTCCCAATAAATTCGAACTTTATTTTTCAAAAAGTACTCTCTCATATCAAAAAAAAAAAAAAATTCAAGAATGGGTCGAACTACGTAGGACCTGAATTCTCTTTTATGAGATACGTAGGCAGCCTTCCAAGGTTCGGTCCCCATTTTGAGAAAATTTTATCTTTCTCAACTCTTATAAAGAAAGTAGAGTTACATTTCAATAAAAAATCAGAAGTACGACAATTTACTTTGTCCCGACTTAAGTCGACATTTCTGACTCATTAGTCCTAAAATAATATAGACAAATTTCTGTCTATTTAGTCATCTTTCTATATACGTGGGCTAATTTACCTTCAAATGAAGCGACTCTTATGTGTTTACAATAATGTGTGTGATATTTTGTATTAACTATCATCGACACAGACTAACACATCTTGCCTTTGAGTAGTTTTTCTTCGTCAGGTATCTTGAACTGATCTGTATCTTGAACTGATCTATGTTGATTAAGCTGGCAGATCATCCTTACTTCACTAGGTCAAAAGGTCCTGCAGATTCCTTCCCAAGGAAAAATTCTAACAAAGGAAAGACGATTATGGGAGATAATAGCGAGGAAGTAGGTCTTACTAATGTTGTGGTGGCTCAACCCACCATAGCGGACCAAAATGAGTTGATTCTGCAGTTGATGCAGCAAATTGCAGAAATGAGAATAGAAATGCAAAGGATACAGGATCTACCTCCGCCGGGTTTTGCTGTTAATACTGCAGATGGAAGGCCTCCTATCTACTTCCCTTCCTCTAACATGGATCCAGCTCAAGGCGTGCCGCTCGCTCAGAATTCCCCCGCTATAGACCCAACTACCCAAAATCCGCAATATGCTTCAGCCTCTTATCAAACTCCACCACATCCTAAGAACCATCATTCTCAAACGCCCTCTCACCCTCAAAATACCCAACCTCAATCCGCTCCACCACTGCAAAACCAAAATCAAAATCCAAATCAAAACGCTTTTAATCCCCAAACATCCCACCACCACATAAATCAAAATACTAATCCTCAAACTTATCCACAAAATTACCAAGCTGCTCAAAACGCCCAGAGTCCTTCCATAGCTCCACCCTTGCCTAAAATAACCGCTTTCCAAATCCCTGTCCATGCTGAGCACGACGTGCACGGTTCTGAGTTGGACCACTATGAGGAACAGGAAAGAGAGTGGAGGGCGAAGGAAGAAGCAAAAGTAGACATAAAAGAGGAGATTAAGAAGGCTATGAAAGAGCTTCAATGCGTCCCCGATACCGCCGGACTTAACTATGAAGATTTGTGCATTCACCCGAGTTTGGACCTTCCAGAAGGGTTCAAGATCCCGAAGTTTGACACCTTCGGAGGAGTAGGCAACCCTATGGCTCATCTTAGAGCTTACTGTGACCAGCTCGTGGGAGTTGGAAGGGACGAGGCTTTGCTGATGCGGCTTTTCAGCCGAAGCCTATGCGGAGAAGCTCTTGAATGGTTCACCTCGCATGAAACCCGACAATGGCCCAGCTGGAATGCTCTAGCAAAGGATTTCATCGAGCGATTTGCCTACAATGTAGAAATCGTTCCTGATCGTTACTCTTTGGAGAAAATGAAGCAGAAATCAACCGAGAGCTATAGAGAATTCGCTTATAGGTGGAGAAAAGAAGCGGCGAGAGTGAGACCGCTCATGTCTGAGAAAGAAATCGTTGAAGTGTTCGTGCGGGTGCAAGAGCCTGAATAGTATGACAGAATCATGTTGCTCGTTGGAGCAAAGTTTGCCGAGATAGTCAAAATTGGTGAGATTATCGAGGACGGTTTAAAATCAGGGAAGATAGCCCGTGTAGCCGCATCGCCCGGATCTTCAGGGTTGTTGAAAAAGAAGAGAGAAGACGTGGCTGCTGTTTTATATGAGGGCGAGAAAAACCCAAGAAGATCTTTGTACTCCCATTTCCAAGGTCGTTCTCGACCTTCTCAAAACTCTTACCAAGCTGGTCAGAAAAATAATTCTCCTCCAATTTACCAAAATCCATCTCCCACATACCAAAGCCATCCTCCACTTTACCAAGTTCTGTCTCCTCATTATCAAGGTGTTGCTCCCAACTGTGCTAACGTGCAGTCGAGTTACAAAGCACCCTCTCCCGTTTATCAAGTCCATGCTCCGCTATACCAAAATTCCTCTCCATATTACCAAGCTCCATTGCCAAACTACCAAACAAATCCATATCCCAGAAATCAAGCTCTCCGTCCGAACAACCGGGGTTATCAACAGATGCCTCCCCCACAAGGAAGTTATGATCCCCCTCGACCTCGGTTCGAGAAGAAACCTTTGAGAAATTTCACTGCGCTCGCAGAAAGCCAAACAAAGCTGTACGAGCGACTGGCTGCGGCCGGATATATCCACCCTGTGGGGCCCAAACCTGTGGATATCAATTCAAAATTCTATAGGCCGGATCAGATATGTGCTTATCATTCCAACAGTGTTGGGCATGATACTGAGGACTGTATCAACCTCAAGCACAAGATTCAGGATTTAATCGACCAAGAGGTGGTCTCTCTACAACCAGCTGCACCTAATGTCAATACCAACCCTTTGCCAAATCACGGAGGCGGCAATGTGAATATGATAGAGACAGACGACGATTGGTGTGTGATAAAGGTGATAACTCCAATAGTCCCTGACGACGTTGGGGAAGGAATCTGCGGCCTTTTCGAGGAGAACGATGTTGTTATTGAGGAAGATGTCGAGCTACCTGGTATTCATGATGCTGAACCAGGAGAGATGCTGCAGAATTGGACCTCCACGCCGATCCTGATTCCCCAAACTCCTTGGTAGAAAGGCATCGTTAATGCATATTTAAATCGGTGGTAGTCCGGAAGAGGCCTGAGACCCACCATTTTGCATTTTCTTATTTGCGTGCATTTTAAATTTCCCTCGTGATGTTTGAAAAAGGCAACATGGCCCTTTTCCATAGCCAAAATTTGCATTATTTTCCATTTTAAATGAAAGCCTCTTTATTTAAAATTTGGTTTATTTACTTATTTGCTATATTTTACTTATCTGACTTTGTCTATTTACGATATCAGTAATATGAGTTTTAAACCTGCCAATGTCATGTCATGTCATGAGCTGAACTAACAAAGTGAGGCAGGTGACGATGAGGTGAATGATTACGAAGAGGAAAATGAGGTACCGAAATATGTCGCTGAAGAATTTCTGCAGTTTGAAAATCAGCATAAACCGAATCTTGAGGAAACTGAAACTATAAATTTGGGAGACCAAGAATGTGTCAAAGAGGCCAAAATCAGCGTTCACTTGAATGAAACTCAGAGGAATGATCTAATTCCTTTACTCACCGAATACATTGATGTGTTCGTCTGGGAAGTCGGTGACATGCAAGGGTTGAGTACCGATGTCGTATCTCATAAACTACCGATTAATCCAGGGTTCGATCAGGTGAAGCAAAAAGTTTAGAAGTTCAAGCCCGAGTTGAGTCTAAAGATTAAAGAGGAGATTACCAAACAGATTGAGTCTCGATTAGTGGAGGTGACGCAATACCCGACTTGGTTGGCAAATGTTGTTCCGGTCACCCCATTTTATCCCCTTTAAATATTTCTTTGTATTTGAACTACGTTCGACCTGAATTCTCAAGAATGAGA
Source organism: Solanum sitiens (assembly GCA_016801875.1). NCBI lineage: Eukaryota > Viridiplantae > Streptophyta > Magnoliopsida > Solanales > Solanaceae > Solanum > Solanum sitiens. The sequence goes on along the minus strand of JABWTJ010000361.1, from coordinate 895,897 downwards.
TACGTAGGCGGCCTATGTCGGCCTCGGTCGATTTCTTTGTAACTTTCTTAACTTTATTAACCTTTGAGGGGGAACTACGTTTGACCTGATTCCTGCCTCAACGGGATACGTAGGCGCCACAAGGGTTCGGTCATATCTCTCAAAAGATTTCTATTCCTCTTATAATAGAAACTGGGACAGAATTTTTGAGAGGGTCTCAAAAATTCTGCAATTTACTCAGCGATAGTCGAAGATAAGCCAAGACAATTAACTGGACAGAAATTTTGAAGATGGCCTCAAAATTTCAAACATGGATTTATCGACAAGTCCAGAGTGACTTTGAATACTCCCCAGGGAATAATCAGATATACTTCCGAGCATTAGACTTAAAGAAGTTCGCTAAGCCTGACGTGACATGACACTTGGCAGCGACTGTTTCTTCTCAAAAATACTATTTCTCAAAATTTATTTTCTGTTAAGTTTTCCCTTTGTGTTTCATTTGTTTTGGCATAAAATATTTTGTCTTATCTATCAAGAGTCGGGAGATCAGGAAATCAACCAGAGATAGCAGGACATGAAGCAGACAACTGAACAAATCGACACAGATCAGTTCGTTTTAAAAACTAACAATTTTTCTGTGGACGCAGGTTTATAGCTTTGCTCTGAAATCAGCAAATTCCTCCGATGGTGAATATGGAGAAGTCAAGGGAGGAGAAAAGCTCTCCAGAATTTAGCGATGTTTCTGTAGATGCAAGAATTATTTTATATTGCTTATACCGGAGACGTGGGAATATGAATGGTTTATTTCAGTCAATTTCCAACAACATAAAGTCTATAAGGAACGTCCGGCTAGATTCGAAGGTGAATCAAGCAAAAATCTCAAAATCTCAAAAAAAAAAGAAAAAAAAAGAAAGGGAGTTTACGTTTTCCGTAAAGGACGTCATCTGCATCCTAATGTCAGATATGATATTATACACTACCCGGAGGGGTCATTTTATTTTATTGCCGATCAGGACGATACACTACCTGGAGGGTCATTTTACTGTATTGTCGATCTAGACGATATGATTATTCAGAGGGCACCCTGAAGATCACTATGTTGCTCGATTGAAGCATTGTCTTCACTTGGTACCAAATATGTCATCAAAAGCCAATATTTATACATCGCAAGAAGACTTCATACCTTGCTGAATTTATGCATCGCGAGAAGCTTTCATGCCTCGCAGATATTTATACATCGCAAGAAGATTTCATACCTTGCGGAATTTATGCATCGCGAGAAGATTTCATCCCTCGCAAAAAGTTTATACATCGCAAGAAGATTTCATACCTTGCGGAATTTATGCATCGTGAGAAGGTTTCATTCCTCACTGAAATTTATGCATCGCAAGAAGACTTCATACCTTGCGGAATCTATGCATTGCGGGAAGAAATTCATGCCCCGCAGAAGATCATGCATTGAGAGTCAATATTCATGCCCAGCAGAAGATCATGCATTGAGAGTCAATATTCATGCATCGCGGAAATTCATGCATCGCGAGTCAATATTCATGCATTGCGGAAGAGCATGCATCGCGAGTTAATATTTATGCATCACAAGTTAATTGCGAGAAGATATTCATGCCTCGCAGAAAATTATACATCGTGAGAAGGTTTCATTCCTCACTGAAATTTATGCATCGCAAGAAGATTTCATACCTTGCGGAATCTATGCATTGCGGGAAGATATTCATGCCCCGCAGAAGATCATACATCAAGAACAAATATTCATGCATCGCGGAAGATCATGCATCGCGAGTCAATATTCATGCATTGCGGAAGATCATGCATCGCGAGTTAATATTTATGCATCACAAGTTAATCGCGAGAAGATATTCATGCCTCGCAGAAATTATACATCGCGAGAAGATTTCATACCTCGCTGAAATTTATGCATCGCAAGAAGATTTCATACCTTGCGGAATTTATGCATTGCGGGAAGATATTCATGCCCCGCAGAAGATCATGCATCGCGAGTCAATATTCATGCATCGCGGAAGATCATGCATCGCGAGTCAATATTCATGCATCGAAGAAGATCATGCATCGCGAGTTAATATTTATGCATCACAAGTTAATCGCGAGAACATATTCATGCCTCGCAGAAAATTATACATCGCGAGAAGATTTCATACCTCGCTGAAATTTATGCATCGCAAGAAGATTTCATACCTTGCGGAATTTATGCATTGCGGGAAGATATTCATGCCCCGCAGAAGATCATGCATCGAGAGTCAATATTCATGCATCGCGAAAGATCATGCATCGAGAGTAAATATTCATGCATTGCGGAAAATCATGCATCGCGAGTTAATATTTATGCATCACAAGTTAATCGCGAGAAGATATTCATGCCTCGCAGAAATTATACATCGCGAGAAGATTTCATACCTCGCTGAAATTTATGCATCGCAAGAAGATTTCATACCTTGCGGAATTTATGCATTGCGGGAAGATATTCATGCCCCGCAGAAGATCATGCATCGCGAGTTAATATTTATGCATCACAAGTTAATCGCGAGAAGATATTCATGCCTCGCAGAAATTATACATCGCGAGAAGATTTCATACCTCGCTGAAATTTATGCATCGCAAGAGGATTTCATACCTTGCGGAATTTATGCATTGCGGGAAGATATTCATGCCCCGTAGAAGATCATGCATCGAGAGTCAATATTCATGCATTGCGGAAAATCATGCATCGCGAGTTAATATTCATACATCGAGGGAAGATACACATGCCCCGTAAGGAATCATGCACTGCCAGAAAGGGAATCGTGCATCTGAAGAAAATATTCACTCATCGGCATCAACTGCATCATTTTATTAAACATCAAGAAGAACATCAAAGACGACATCAAGATAAATATCAGCGCACTGCAGCTGTTTTTATTTATTTCAACATCAAATGAAGAATACATTGAAGATTGCATACATAAGACATAAGCTCTATTTGCTTTACGTCAAACCGATCGAGTTGACGTCAAATGTCGAGGAGAACAATTAAGTGTCGACATGGTAAAAGACACTGTCTCCCTTTTTAATTGAGTTTTTATGCTGACGAGTTTTATCTCAGTGTTTGTCGAGAGCATCCGAAAGGATGAATTCTCCAAAAACAAACCACAGGTGCGGACAACATCAAAAGGATGCAGCACAACGTGGAACTTTTTCTTAGCAGCGAACTGGGATATGGTCCAAAGAGGAGTGTCAAACTCTTAGGACGCGAGCAGAGGAGCGACTTCCACCACAATCAAACCACATCTCTCGCTATGCAAGATCTGAGTGACATGTGGAAATTATGTCCATGTGAGTTCTTAATTATGGGTGTGAAGTGCACCACATTCATGGCTAAGAGGTTACAAGCCTCCTTTTCATACTCGTTTAATTTTGTCACTTGTCCAGAACCAAAGGTTATCTAGCATAATAGATTTCCTTTTCAACCGATTGAGTCGAACTACAAACAGCCTGATTCCTATGGTTTAAGGATATGTAGGCGGGCTCGATGTTGAAAACTCGGCTGTATTCTAACATTTCACTCGAATCTTATTTCCAAGCATCCCGATTCCCTCATAACTCGGTATCGAGATGACTTTTGATTTCTTTCAAAATCGTGCGTTAAATCTAGCGTATCGAACTAAAAGTGACCTGAATTCTCATATAGTCTGAGACATGTAGGAAACACATTTTCAGGGTTCGGCCATAATTCCTAAAGCCCATACCAAAATTCCTTTTCCCCAAGATGAAGATGTGATCGTTCAAAATTGGATTCGTCAATTTCATTTGCCTCGAATTTCTTTCATCAATCCAAGTCAAACGAGGGACAGCTGTTGACACCCAATTTTGAACTTCCACAATAGAAATTAATTCATGAGCTTCTTATATTCTCAAACAACTTAAAATAATTAGTTTTGTGAATTAGGAAAAACATAATGATTGCGTTATTTTGAATAATAATTTTTGCCATTTCTTAAAGTTTTTAGATAATATCTATATTTTACATAATTATGTATATAATTAGTATATTTTATGATTATCCAAAAATCATCTCAAAATATTTTAAATTTAGTAAGTAGTCTTTTAAATTAGTTTTGTTTAAATCATAGTTATATATATATCTATATCTATATCTATATATATATGTATATATATATATTATTTTATTATTATTTTTTTTGAATCACTAAGTTTACAATTAAATTAATTATTTTATTTTTTTGTTAAGATTAAGAAGCTTGCTAAATTAATTTATGTAAATTCATCCTATTAATCAATTACTTTGAACCATTCAAATAGAAATTTTGAAATTTTTGCATTTGTCCCACATTGCTTCCCACATCTTTTTTGGACAAAAAATTGGTCCTATATAAGCCTCTCTTCACTACACCAAAGAAAGATATAGAGAGGAGACCAAAGAGTACCCAGAAATTTTCGGGAATTCTTGGTTTCATAGTTTAATATTTATAAAATATTTTTGCGGCTGTTTGAGTTTGGAGAGGTGGTGGAATCGTCTCCGTCAAACTCGTAGTCTCGGTTCGCTACCCAGAATCAGGTAATTTCTTATTTTTTATTTATTTATTTATTTATTTATTTATTATTTATTTATTTATTTATTTATTTATTTATTTATTTATTTATTATTTATTTATTTATTATTTATTTATTTATTTATTTATTTATTTTTTATTTATTTATTTATTTATTTATTTATTTATTATTTATTATTTATTTATTTTTTATTTATTTATTTATTTATTTATTTATTTATTTTTTATATATATGCATATATGTATACATATAGCAAATTAGATTCGTTTCACATCATGGTCTAATATATTTATTTAATTATTCATGCATCATTGTTATATTTAATTCTAAGATTATTACATATTTTGGATGTTACTGCTTATCTATTATGTGTGCTTTTAGATAAAATTAACGACATCATTGGCTTCTCCTATCCAATCTATTTATTTATTTACTCATTTTGGCTTTAGATGTTAAGTTGTAATCTGTTTGGGTACATTCATTATTTTAAAATCGTTTAATCTTCTTTAAGATATGATTTAGGGATATTATTTTCAAGTGCTAATTTTTATTTTTGCTCTTCATTGCATGTAAAATTCGTCCGAGTTTCAACGTGAACTCTCACTCTCTCCTTTGCATTCCATGAGAAGAGCCGTAAAGGCTCAAAGTTCCTCTTTTCCAGTCAACCTATTAAACCGATGGACGGGTCCCAAGATTTAAAGAATTGAAGAAAGTCGAAAAAGATGAATTAGAAGACCCGTTTTATATTTTGCATTTCGTATTGTATCTATTTTAAGGCATTAGCCCTTGTCGTCTTTTACTTTACTGTATTTCTTTAGTATTAATTATTTGCTTAGTCTAGGACAGGTACGAAAGGAAATGGGTCAAAAACCCAAAACAGGTGGGTCCAAAAACAGGTCAAGGCGGACAGAGAACCCGATTTTGGACCCAATTCTCTTTCCCTCTCTCTCTCTCTCTCTATTTCTCTCTTTTACTTTATTTGCTTATTTGTTTGCATACTTGTCGTTAATTTTAAAGTTAGAAAATCCGAATCCCCGCAAATGCCGTAAATGTTTTTATCGACTCAAAATTAAAATAATTTTTGCAAAAAATGAAAATGACTAAAAAATAAGTTAGTATTTCAACTCTCTACTTCTAAATATTTTATTCAAGTCAAGTTAAAAGCAAAGTTTTAGCCAAATTTGTTAGTTGCTGGAAAACCGTTTTAGACGGATGTTTTAGGTGCCTAACACCTTCCTAAAACATTAATTTGAATCCCCGAACCCTTTAAATGTTTTCAAGCAATTTTCTCTGTTAAGTTATTTGAAAGCAATAGTTTTCTTGATTTTTCTTCAAAAATTAAGTGGCGACTCTAAAAAACCGAAAATCTTTATAAAAGGTTAAAATTTTCGATAAAACAATAAACACCTAATCCGACCCATAAATCAATCCCCCTATTAAATAAACTATCCGACCTGTTTTTAACAATTTTAATTAATTTTTATTTTTTTCAGTAAATCCCGAAAATGAATAATTGATTAATAAAAAATAGGAAAAATATGAATTTTTTTTTATAAATTAACGCCAAAAATTCAAAAATAAATATAGTAACCTTAAATCCAACAATTTTAATATTTTAATTAAAATTTGATTTTTTTGGTAAATCTAAAAAATGAGTGACTAATCAATAAAATATGAAAAGTATAAAAAATATATAAAATTAACTCCAAAGTTCGCGAATAAATATAGTAACCATTAATGCTAAATTTTTTTCGACAAATTCCAAAAAATGAATAATTTATTAATAAAAAAATAGGAAATTTTTTTAATATATTTTTTTCGATAAATCAATTATATTTTCCTTTTTTTAATTAATAAATTACTTATTTTCGGAGTTTGTCGAAAAAATAAAAAAAATAAAAACTTGTTGGATTAAATGTTACTATATTTATTGTGAACTTTTGAGGTTAATTTTATATTTTTTTTGTTCATACTTTTCATATTTATTATTAATCAATAATCATTTTCGAGATTTACCGAAAAAATCAAATTTTAATTAAAATATTGAATTATTGGATTTAAGGTTACTATATTTATTTTTGAATTTTGACGTTAATTTTATATTATTTTTTTTCCATATTTTTTCTCTTTTTTATTAATCAAATACTCGTTTTTGAGATTTATCGAAAAATAAAAATTAATCAAAATTGTTAAAAGGGTCGAATACTTTATTTAAATGGGGGATCGATTTATGGGTCGAATTAGGTGTTTATGAGTCTGAAACCTTCTCCATTTTCATATAAATGTCATTTGTTAAGGTCAAAATGACCTGATAATTCCATGTGATATTTAAATAAATGAAAAATGAGTTGGATATATCCAATATACCAACTAACACCCATAAGGGCATATTTGCGCCAAAAGTTGGAGGGCGAGGGCATGAGTGACCCAAACTTTAAACGGAGAGTATATCTAGACCTTTTCGAATAGTTTGGGGGCATATTTGACCCTTCTCCCTAGAAAAAAAAACTAAAATTGTTGTATCAGTTAAAACAAATCAATAATTGATTTGATTAAGATTTGTATAATCAGTTAAAAAAAAGAGTGAAATATACAAACGAAAACGTATCTAATCATTCAAAGTTATATTATATAATAGACAAATACTAATTAAGAAGACGTATTATATTTCTCATTTTAGCTATTTATGAAACTTTTCCTAGTACACTAACTAGCACACTATAACAAATTAGATAGTAACTTACGGATCAAAACTTTAGCACCTAAAATTACACATTAGAGCAAGGTGACCAATGATAATAGTTAAGATAATAACTTTGACTTTGATAATGTTGGTTTCATGCTGGCAATATTACTGCCTAGTTTGAATACAAATACATAAATAAATAAGTACAAAGTTGAATTCATTTTTGGAATTTGTCAGCTTATGTAAACCTATTATATCTGATATGGAGTTATTGGCCCAATCCTTTCTAGTGGCTTGTCTCGAGAAGATAATTAGGCCCAACACATAATATTACTGACAAAAATGAATTTAGTGGACTCAGCGATTCGCAGGCTATTGTATAATGTATATTATGTGTTTCAGTGATATTTTTATTAGGAAAAATTAGCAAATTAGTCAAAATCCATAATTTAATTAGTAAAAACTTGACTACTTTAAAAATATTACTCCTCCGTTTAAAAAAGAATGACCCTATTTCCTTTTTAGTTTGTTTAAAAAAGAATGACTCTTTTCCTTTTTTGGCAACACTTTAACTTTAATTTTCCACGTGGCATGTTTAAGACCACAAGATTAAAGGACATTTTGTAACATTTGACATAACTTTAATTTAGAACCACAAGATTGAAAAGTCTTCTTTCTTTTCTTAAACTCAGTTCCAAGTCAAACTAGGCCATCTTTTTTTAAACGGAGGGAATAGTAAAAGTGTCAAAAATATCATTATTTTGAAAAACAATATGTATCCTAATTAAACCCCTAATTTATCTCCTATTGCCTACATGTTTTCCAACTAATTTTATAAAAAAAAATTACTTTATTTAACTCCACTGATTCAGGTTTCCCATGTATATTCCATTCATACATGTTACCCAACTATTTTTATTTTTTTAAAAATAAAAATCTTTAATTTCCATTTATTCATGTTTCCTACGTATCTCTCTTCCAATTTGGCTCATATATATATATATAAAGTTTTTCTCTCTCTTTTATATTTTCTTTTCATATTCTCATTCAAATTTCAAATTTCTCATATCTCTCTGCCGTAATTTTTGGTGTTTTTATCTTCAAAAATTGAATTCACACAATCCCATTAATTAAGGTATTCATCTTTATCTTTTTTGTAGATTTATTTTCTGATTTTATTTTTATCTAAATCATTCATAATTGTTGAAAGTAGGATAAATCTCGATTAGACCTCTATAACAATCTTCAATGGATGAATCTAAGAGACTTACTAGAGTTATTCAACTTAATCGTCAAATTTCTAGTGATTTTTCATCCTTTAATCTATGTATTACTCAAGAAATAGCGGATAATGTAGGATCCACTTCTAAAATGAGGGAAGAGAGACGATCAGAATAAATTCTTCCTCTTCAGATAAAAAATGTAGTATCTTCATCTACTGGTGGGGTACTTGAAAAAGACGGAGAAGATCAAATAGTTGATGAAGAGGTATTTAATTATTTTTGCATTTTTAGTATTTTGCATATTGAGTTGAAGTTAAAGAACAATTTTTTTTCAACAATGTAGTTTGATTTTACTTTTTTATGTATCTAAAATTAATTTAGTATGTGTATTGAATATGTTTGCAAATGTCTTATGTAGACCGTGCAATTTTTGTTAGTTTGTATTTGTATTCTTTTTTTTATTTTATTCTTGTATTTTGGCGACAATTATTGTCAATTTTGATAATGTATCAAATTTTTAATCATTTCTTTATATTTTTTTACATTGGTAAATATTCAATAATTTAAGAATACATTTTACATGAATATGATATTTCAAATTTATTAATGAATTCTAATTGGATGGTTTTGTATTCGTTGTGGTGTATTTGTTGTATTTATGTTGTATGCTATGTAATTTTCATGTATTTATTGTATTTGTGTTGTATGATATTTATTAATGAATTTATTTTGGATGATTTTGTATTCTGATGTGTTTGTATTTATTATGCTTTGTGAGAGTCTTATTTGTATTAGTAAAGTAAACATATATAAAAAATTTATACATTTTAAAACAAATAGTAATGTTATTTGAATGTTTTCAAAGTTAAAATATAAATACATATTAATTGTATTCCCTGTATTCATTCAATTTTATTTCATTATTTTATCGTCATTGTATCATGTTTGGTGTTTTCATTAGATCATTACATTTTGAAAATGTCAAGTTTGATTTATAAATTACATTATTATCTAAATTGTTTTTATGTGATGTAGTTTCTAAGTTATATTATGTATACTTATTATATTTTTATGCTTGCCAAGTTGAATACTTTTTCTTACATATATCATTTACTCATGGAACTGCATTTGCATGCAAAGATCACAATTTTTTGTATCCAAGCAACAAATATTTGTATTCACAATAGTACTTGCATCATGTTATGAACAAGATTGTATCCAAGTAATAAATGTATGTATTCGTAATAGTACTTGCATCATGTTATGAACAAAACTATATTTTTTTTATTTTTGAATTTTATAACTGATGATAGTTTTAATAAATCATTCATCTTTAGTATTTTTCTCTGTAACGACCCTCTTAGTCGTTTTATAAATTTTAAATATTATTTTTATATTAACATTTTTAGTAGATTTTATAAATAATTTATAGCTTATAAGAATGAGTGACATGATTTTCAGATTTAATTAAAGATTATTTTGTTTCTAAAAATAATGGGAAAAAAAAGAAATTAAATAAATAAAGAAAATAATAATAATAATAATAAATAAATAAAAGGGCAAAGTGCCCTAATCTATTTGAAAGTCAAAGACGAGAGATTGGAAACAAAAAGAATACGAACAGAAAAAAAAAATATGTAGAAGAAGAAAAGAAAAAGAAGGAGGAAGAAAAAGGAAAAAGGAGGAGAAAAATTGATATTTTCATCTTAAGCCGTAAAGGTAATTATTCTCATCCTTTCTATTAAGTTTTTATATAATTAAGAGTAGATTTTTAGGTTAAAAACGTGTATAATTTATATTAATATTTGAACTTGTAAATATGCATATATGTTCTAATAAAATTAGTGATTATTCTTATTATTATAATCATGGATGGAGAAAAAGAAAGGAGAGAAATCGAGAATCTCTTTCTGACTAATGTGCCATTATAATTGTCATTACTATTTTAATGTTGGCATTGAAAGAGGAAATAGGGGAAAATGGGATTGGAATAGAAAAACTGGAAATTGATTTATTTGCAAATTGTATTTTTCGATAACATTTAATCCTTTATCGGATTCTTCTTATAATTATCACCCTATAACTCAAGTTTTGTTATATCGAAATAGGGAAATTAAATATTGAATGTACTATATTATATGAAAACTATTAGAATTATGTTGTTGGGAGAAATTAAGATTTAATCCTAAACTTGAAAGTTAGGAACTTGATTATAAATTTGGAGTGAGTTATTGAGTCTAGACTAAATACATAGTGATATGATTGTTATTAATTTTGAAACCTTATTGTGATTAATTATTTGAATAGACTGGATTTATTTGGAAGTTCAATGAAAAAGGAAGACTCAAGTCCCGGAGTGATTGTTCGACTATTTGAGGCAAGTGAATTTCTAAATCCTAGTTAAGTGTATGAAATGCGTGTATTTCCTTGTGATATATGTTTGGGAGTAATGGGACTTGGTGATTTACTTGTCCACATTGATTAATTCTAATGATGAAAAAGGGGTAACCAAAAGGCAATGTGATTAATTGTTTATGTGTGATGTGTTGAGAAAGGTTTGAAAGCTGGTTGAATCATTGTTGATGTGATAACATGTGTGTTGTTGTGAATTGTTCAATGTTATGAAAATGATCATCTCCTCATTATTGTGTGAACATGACATTTGCATTGTTCCGAGACATGGTTGTGACAAGTGTTATGTGCATTGAGAAAGAATGAGAACTTAAAGAGGATGTACCATTTCGAGGAACGTATCGCGCGCCGCGATGGATACTATATTTCGAGGGACGTATCGCGCGCCGCGATGGTTACTATTATCAAGGGCCGTGTCGTGCGCCGCGACAGATGCATGGACAGATATGTCCCCCATGGGTCCCGGACTGAGAGACAGCGGGTGTGTATCACTAGGTCAGACATGCATCATTATACTTGACATTGCATTCCGTTGCATTACACATATTTATCATTAGTGAACTTGATACTGTGTTTTGCTGATCTTGTGATTGCCTTTCTGCGGAACTTGTGATTGTTGAGTACTGAGCTTGTTATTGAGGATATGTAATTTGTTGAAGTGTTGTTGTTGAGGATACGTAATTTGTTGAATTATTGTTATTGAGGATATGTAATTTGTTGAAGTGTTGTTGTTGAGGATACGTAATTTGTTGAATTATTGTTATTGAGGATATGTAATTTGTTGAAGTGTTGTTATTGAGGATATGTAATTTGTTAAAGTGTTATTGGTGAGGATATGTAATTTGTTAAAGTGTTGTTGTGGAGGATATGTAATTTGTCTAAGTGTTGTTGTTGAGTTACATGTATGTAAACTGTGAGCTGTTAGGTTGGGCTGATTTTTATGCAGGTTGTAGTTGTGGAGGTTCGGTTGGGGTGGTAGGAGTACCCGTATTTCATCCCCTTAGCTTGTGTTTAGAGGTTTACTTGCTGAGTACCGTGTGGTTTGGTACTCACCCCTTGCTTCTACAATTTTTGTAGGTTACTAGCCCGGAACTTACTGATATATTCTCTTCTTTTCCGAGGCTTTTTGGAGATTTGTGAGGTAGTTGTTTGTCATCTCAGCAGACCTTCTTACTCCTGTTTATGATTTTGTTCTACTCTAGAAACAATGTCATATGAGACTTATATTTCTTTTGATTCAATTGTATACTTTAGAGACTTGTACACGTGACAACCAGGTTTTGGGGTATAATTTAAGTTGATAGTAAATTTTCCGCATTTTATTGTAATTGTTGAGTTTTAGGCTGACTTGTCTTGGTGGGATAAGACGAGTGCCATCACGTCCGTTTATGAGTCGTGACAAAATGGTATCAGAGCCCCAGGTTCATAGGTCTCACGTGTGTACAAGTTGAGTCTAAGTAGAGTCTCGAGGATCGGTACGGAGACGTCTGTACTTATCTTCGAGAGGCTATAGTGACTTTTAGGAAAATCTTCACTTCTTGGATCTCTATCGTGCGTACTTGGTCCAGTTTTGATTTTTATCGTTTCACTCCATTGACTCTCGCTTATGGTGATGTTTCGTGTGTGGTTCCTCATGTGCGCGACTGATGTGTCGTGTATGGCTTGAATGTTAGACCTAATACAAAAGTGGAAGTGATAAACTTATGAAAAGATAGTGTTATTAGATTCAGAATTTTCAGCAATTTGAAGGGGCTGAGCAAGGTTAGTTGCCCCGGTAGAGAGAATAGTAAAGGTGGGATACATGCGATATTTAAAGTAATTTAACTATTGGAAGTGGAATGATTAAAGAATGACTAGATAATAAATGTTATGACTTTGAAATATAAAGTTAGTGAAGTTTCATAACATATATGGATTGCTTAGCGAATGATGTTGCGCCAATCGAGGTTACAATTTTTTTTAGATTGAGTAGATATAAAAAAGGGACATGATACGACTACTATAATGGTATCGATCATCACTTTGTAAGAGTTATAGAGTGTGTTACTCCTAATATTGACCTAATCTACGAACGAATCACTTTGGATGAGAGACCTAATCAAGTATTTTAAAAATATTTAAATAGTTTAAGTTAAAACTGTTATATAAGTGGTCAATTTTTAACCCAAAGGTGGATGACAGGGGTATTTTGGAATCAATAGATGGACGAGAAGGGCATTTTGGAGACAATAGGTGGATGGAGGACATTTTTGTACCATTTCGAATACTTCGATGATATTTTAGGTCGTTTTCCATTTTTTTTGTTGATAAAAAGTCAATGCTTGAATATGCAATCAACACACTCTTCTTTTCTACGATCTAAGATGAAGATTAATGCATAGAAAATTGAGTATGAGGTATCAAGACATAAGAAATTAAAAAAAGGGGCTTAAGTCATATGCAATCCCTTAAAGTTGTCCGCATATTTCACTTAGACACCATAAGTTAGATTTATACGTATTGAACACTTTACTCTTAAGAAATAAATACTTATTTAACATAAAATGACAATCAGTTTAAATATATAAGACACATGTATTTTAAACGCTTGCACATAATAAACATACTAATTAAATGATGACACGTGGCATTAAATCCAACCTTTTTAAAAAAAACCTATTTAAATAATCCAAAATGTTTTTTTATGAAAATAAAATACATCTTTTGAATTCCCCTCCCCTCCCCCGTGTTCTTCAAAACCCATATCCCTTTTTCCATAGGCGCCTACGTTGGCAATCCAATAAACCATCATCCAACCTCTTCCATCTACTCCATTGATCAACTCACATCTTATTTTCCTTTATCAAATCTTACTCCTTTCATCCAGGGCGGACCTAGAGTATGCCGAGGGGATTCACCCAATCCACTCGATAAAAAATTACGTTGTATATTTAAGATAATTTAAAGAATTTTTATGTTTATATGTCGATTTTGAACTTCATGAATATAAGATTATAGGTTGGCTTAGTGGTTCAGGGATTCAAACCACTATTTTCTTTTTTCTGAACCCCCTTAATAGAAATTCTTGATCCGCCACTGCTTTCATCAATGTCGGCAATACATCATCCACCCAAGCTAAATATTTTTTTTCATTTTAATAGCATCAAAACCTTCTATTCATTGCCTTTATCTTCTTCCCATTTGTAATTATTTATCCCAATTATAGCAGATAATAACAAACTTTTATTCGAAAAATTAATTCATATTTATTTCACCGGATTAAGTGTACAAAATGAGCAAGTTATAACTATAGATCAAAAAGGAAATCATAGGCAGGATAAGTAGATTTCGGATATCAAAAAAATTGTATAAATATAAGAGATAATTGTCAAAAACACATATAAATTCCTTTTCTTTTAGTTTAATACATAAACTATTGAGAGTGCGAGTTTCATACCTCAGTAGTGTGTGTAAAATGCACTCTATCTTTTATTTGAAAAAACCTTGACACATGACATTCAACATGGATTAAATATCCACCTTCACGATAATTAAATAATAAATTATTAATATTGATTAAAAATTAAAGATTAAAGTATTACTATCCATAAAAATAAAACTTTTATCCCATCCCATTTAACCCTCCACTCCTAATTTTTAGTTTTTTACATTTTTCTCATTTTATGTTAGTTATGTACGTACACACATATTTAGAGAATAAAATTTTATTAGTTACCGAATATAACATAAATAAACAAAAAGAATTAATAAAAATATTGCGGTGGCAAGTAAAAAATATTTTCGATATGTATATATCTAACAATGATAAAAGAAAAATTGGAAGCGGAGCGTTCTGTGGGGTGGAGTTTTTTTTTTAAAAAGAAACAAAATAATATCTAAATTAGTATTTGAGGGAGAGAGGAGGAGATGAAGTAAAAATATTAAATAGTTTTATAAAAGAAATTTAAACAAAAAAAAAAACTTTGAAAATGTCCGGAGATGGGGGGGTGAGAGGAAGTGATGGAGTGGGGTAACAAAAATATTTTACATTTTATTTTATAAAAGAAATATAATATTTTTGGATAATAATTTTTTAATTTTTATTTTAACTAATACTAATAATTTATTTAATTTTTGTCAAGATTGAATGTGTCCATGTGGAGTGTGATGTGGAAATTCTTTAAAATAAAAGAGATAGTGCATTACACTCACCATGATGAGAGTGGTATAAACGAGATAGGTGTGTTTTTCAAACTAAAAAAATGATAGTTTAGGTATGAAAGTCGCACTCTCAATAGTTTAGGTGTATTTTTGACATTTATCTCTAAATATAAGAATTTTATTCAAATTTTAACTGATTACTAGTTGTGAGCAGAAGTGACTAAACTAGAAATTCTGTGTTGTTAAATAATTAAAGCCGTAATTCTCGTTTGTTCTGAATGATAATTTTCACAATTGTTACTAAAAAAACTACGATTTACAAATGAACTACGTTTAGAATTTACGCTTGAAATCAAAGTGTGTTTCAAATCAAATTTGGTCTTGTAATAATATAATTGGAATTGCATAAGCTAATGCAAAGAAAGGAAATACTTTCATTTTGAATTATTTTTCTACTCTTTGGACATAGAATTTGAACTGATTTGCTATGCAGTTAGTTATTCAAATTGTCGTATCTATGAGCATTTAAAGTGGACAGGTTTTTATTTGGTTGGATAATTTTTCATTAAAAGATTAATAACTTGTTTAAATTTTTACATTTTGTATATGATTACATTGTTACTTTGTATATAATTTTCATTTGAAATCTGATAGTTCTAAAATATTATCCAGAATGTAATATTTATTTATATTAAATGAGATTTTTTCCCAAATATATTGATATTATGGCTAATTATTTTTTGAATTTATTTATTACATAAAAAAGTACAAATAAACTATACTCAAAAATCTAAAGCAAACAATTTTAATTACTCATTTTTTTAAATAAAATAAATCTTAATATTTAAATATATAATTAGACCAAACATTTTGATCTTTTTTATTCGAATTCAGACACATCAATCTTGATAAAAATAAATGAGATTTTAAATCATGAAAAACAATATGAATTTTAGTTTTCTATTCTAAAAATTATTCTGGAAGTAATTACCTTATATAAATATACCAAACATATTTATTCTGTTTATATTTTTCTTTCCTTTATTTTTGCGATTAGAGTATAATTTGGAAAGATTCAATGAAACGGTGTACCACATATAATGATCTTATTAATTATTCAAAGTTTCAAACATTGTTCTTAGCCCAAAACGGCATAAAATAAACTTTTAATAAAATCTTTTAGCTTCATTTTATTTGTTTCTTATCAAGTGATCAATATAGATATTTATATATGTTTTTTCCATTACATATTTTGTACCACTATACAATAAAAATAGTCTTTAGTGATAATAAAAAATATACATTAATAAGAAGTGCTAAAATCTTTATCGACTTTTATCATTGGATACAAACATCGCTATAGGATTTAGGCACATTCATAATGTATTTTTAGCGATAATTAAGGTACTATGTCAATTAATTATCGATAAAAATCATTTTTATGTTACGTTAATGTATACCTCAATTAGCGA